>CM033715.1:8551336-9082216 GCA_019671005.1 Hibiscus mutabilis | reverse complement strand
ATATAAACTATTTATTAATTTAAAGCAACTCTTAGCTGCCATATATTTGGTTTGATAGTTGCATTGACCATTTGACCTCTAATAACAATTTTGTCTCAAAGAACAAAAAACTATTTTTCTCAAAGAATCTAGTTAAAACAACTATCAAGGTACTGGAATATAACTCAAATAAATAAACTGATCTAGAGTGACATTATATATGTTGCACCACAGGGATATAAATTTTCCATAGAGACCAAAAAGTATATATCCAACTTTTACCATTCCTAAGAAATTCTACATTTTTAAAAATTAACGTTAAAAAGGTTAATAAACTCAGCAGCTTCCATTCCAGGATATTATGTTCAAAGCTTTGAAGCCAAAAGTTCACAATAATCTAAGCAATTACTACGGAGATTGGAACCTTCAAAGCTAGATGTCCTTGGAAATTGCCTTCTCTCATCTCGCAATCTCCCTTCTCTGCTTCCTATCCCAACAGTGACAGAGACGCCACTTATTGAGTTTCCTTCACTCGGTGTTCTAGTTGATGAAAGACTTTTTTTCCTATTCCACTGCAATGGTACGAAACTACGTGGAAGCTAATTTCATGTTTTCTCCTAGCAGTTCTACAATTTAATTTCTGCTCTGTTTCAACAGAAAGGATACCTTAACATGAGAAGGTACTTAGTATGAGATTTTAAGACAAAGTTTGCAAGTGAGTTTCAAAAATATGTCTACCATTGGAGATCTAGGAGTCTCAAACATATTATAATGTTACCACATTAAGCCATCTCCACCGCACAAATATCCTATAAAAATGATGCATTTCATCAAGTTATCAAGATAATGAGTCAGTTTGGCACATATGCCCGCAGAAAACACATGGTAACACAATATAATCAATCCAAAGTTCCAAACATCTTTTTAAGCCTGCAATATGTGAGACTGAAGGCCAGACAGCTCATGTACTCTTCATAGCTGGAAGCATCTTCTCAATATAATAAAACTAGTTAAGGGAATGCCAGGATGAAGAAATACAAGTGCCTATTTCCCAGAGCAGCAGATTGGAATTTAAAAAATAATTAAATTATTCTATAGTAAAGTACATTCACAAATAACAATAACAGATAAGAGTCTTACACAAGGAAGTAATTAAAGCATTAACTGTAGAAACCGTTAACTTCAGTTTAAGAGCCTTTATATTCTCATACAGCTCCAATGCCTTCTCCCAGTTTCTAGCCTGAAATATATCAGAGAAATTATCATTGTCATGACAGTATAGATGGCATTAAAAATTTTGCATACAAGTCAATTTCAATGCCAGACCCAATGCAGCATGTGCATGTCTGAGCTAAGAAATACACAAAATTCAAATGATTCAGCAATTGTCTATTTCGAAACAGGAATAAACCTTAAACACCATTTGTATATCATGTTGTTCTAGTCAATTCAATACAGTAATATGCTAATCAACTTCCGAACAAGACTGCCTGACCAGACTTACATTGCTGCAGGCTCCCATCAATGAACTATATGACACAATCCCAATATTAATCCCTAGATTCCTTGCTTCCTGTAGCAATTCAAAAGCAGCATCTAGCTTTCCAGCATGCCCTGCAACATCTATTAATGCACTGATAAACACCTGCAATAAATCAAACTTTATTATCGCCAAAAGAGCCAAGAAAGAGAATACTCAAGATACAGTAAACAAAAAAAACTAATGACCAAAGAAAAAATGATCACAACTGATCTGAGAACAAGGACAAAGCAACCTACATGCAAAATTTGATTGAAGTTTAGTAAACCTCAGATTATTTAAAAGTCTTACAATATTAGTCAAAGGAGCTGCTAGTTTATCTTGAAACAAGAATGTGCCGAATCCAGTCAAGGGCATTGCAATCATTTTTTATGCCAAGTGGCAGGTGGGATGACCAATTAGATTTGGTTGTTCAGTTTTGCAGATCAGAAATCAGATTTAAAAAATCAAACTGAAATACTAAATTTGTACGTAAAGTGGCTTTCAGAGCAATGATTCAATGCTTAAATACCAAATTAAAAAGAGATAGCTTTTTCCTATGGTGTATTATGTGTCACAAGCATTATGAAAAGCCCAAGACCTAGATGACTACAAAAATTTAACTCAGTAAACAAGAGAGAAAATACTTTGATACACAAGCATGTGTAAATTTTAGTTTACACAAGCTTTTCAATTTCAGTGTTTAAAACAAGAGATTTAGGTTGTGGCTTAGGGTTTAAGGTTTAGGTTGTAGGGTTTTAGGGCTAGGGATTTACGTTTTCAATTTTATAGCTTAAATGTGAAGGGTTGTGTAAATTTTAGTTTACACAGCTTGTGTATCAAAATATAACCCAAACAAGAGACCCTGCAAACTCAGAACTAGGAGCAAAATGAGTATTTTATTTTTAACAATAACACCCCTCCTAACCCTATCATGACTTAAAACACTATTCCCGATTTTCAAAGGGAGGGGCACGCAGGCCCAGAAAGATAAAAGGAGGAAAAGGGAAGTAGGAGACAAGAAAATGTAGAGGAGCAAGAAGATACCTCATCAGGAGCCACACCTTTCTTTTTCATGTCACTATAGACGCTGCAAGCAAACTCCCAATCACCAGTTTCGCCGCAACAATTAACGGCAATTGTATAAACTTCAGGAGTGCCCTTGATGTTGAATTTATGTATCATCTTATATACTTCCCGTGCCCGATCAACCTGTAAGCAAATACATTATGCTGAGACAAACCGTTACAGAAAAAAAAAAAGGAAAACGAGAAAATATGACAAGATTCCATATGCATACCTGACCAGCATTTGAGCACGCCTTTATCAATGCACCAACAGTAACGTGATCAGGATCTATAGGCTGTGTTTCAGCCATCATTTCTGCTAACACATCAAAAGCACGATCCACTGCTCCAGATTTACCACATGCAGTGACAAGTGCATTGAATACAACCCGGTCTGGCTTTACATTCTACTGCATATATTGCTTTAATCAATGTGAAGAAACTATACATGTAATAAAATAACTTCTAAATAAATAAGAGGTTAAGAGTAAAGAATTTATTTTCATAATAATACCTTAGATCTCATTATTCCATAAGCACCAAATGCTTTGGCCACTTGCCCAGCTCTGGCACAACCATCAATCAGTGCTCCATATGTATTAACATTAGGTTCCACTCCAGTATTAACCATCTCATGAAATACCTATGGAGTCAGATTAACAATCAGATTACTATTTACTAGTAAGTTATAAATTGCTTTTATGAAATGTAATGGAAAAACCAAAAGCACCAAATGTTTATCACTCAGATTTGGTCAGCATGTGATATGCAAAGAAAATTTTAAGAAAACATTCCTATCAGTTTGCACTCAAAGAAACATGGAGAAATAAATTAGGAAAAAAGTTACCTGTACTGAAATTTCAATTTCAAATTTCCAAAACAGAAATAGATTAAAGAATGGATTTCTTTTTTTCTACATATAAATCAGTTTCAGAGGAAAGAATTCTCACGAGGATGGAAAGATTAGGAAAAAAAAAATGAGAATGCAAACTGTAGCAGTAAGACATAAACAGTTTGGTGGTACCAAAAAAAGTTTGGAAGTTTCCATACCTCAAACATTGAATCAACCTTGCCACTTTTGGCACATGTAGATATTAATGTTGTGTAAAGTTTACAATCAGCTTGGAAACCGGCTTCCTGGACAAGTCGCAAAACTTGAAAGGCTCCTAAATTTGCAAAGACATTAGATATTCAAAGCATATTCAAACAAAAGTATCTGTGCAGATTGGGTGTTTAGAAGCACCTAACAGTCTGACAACACATAATGACTCACCCTCTGAATCTTTAGAAACTGCACATACAGACATCAGCATATTAAATGTACTCAAGGTTGGATTCGAAATCAGCTTTGTGAAGCGAAAAGCTTCTTTAACAGCCTTTTGCCTACTGCAGATTTTGAAAAACTTTGCATGATAAACCTGAAACCAAAGAATTTGATGCTCTCATAAAAGAAAATAACATCAACACCACTCTTTTTTTTCTCTGGAAAAACCAAAAAAATGTAGCTAAATTACCAGCCCTACCTTATCCATATCCAGCAAACCCCTTTGTTCCATATCTTCAAGCAAATCTACACAGTCACTTAACCTAATATGAAAGAAAAACAAGATTAAGAGATGCAAATAAATGGTAAAAAATGGTTATTATAGATCACAACATGAAATAAAAATGTCAATGTCTAATAATGGTAAAAAAATGGTTATTATAGATCACAACATGAAATTAAGCTTTAGGCCTTTTTAAAGACAAGCTTTTGATACAGTACTAAATTAGTCTTACCAAATGGGGACAAATAAAGTTTCTGAACATGAAGACAATGGCAAGTTACCTTCCACGTCTTAGTAAACGATTGTAAGAACTCAATTGGTCTTCAAGATGGTGCTTGTTATTAGCAATCCCCCATTTGGGAAGGGAAACTGGCCCAACTTTGTATCCTTCTCATGAATCAAGTGTTTTTCTTCCTCGTCTCTCGGAGATTCCCTACGCCTTCTGAAGTCTTTTTTTTTTGAGAAAAGCCTCCCAGGAAATATGGCTGAGTTACTTCTCCTTCGACCATATCTGGATAAGAAGTGTCAAAAGAATGTTAGTAACCAAAAAACCAAAATCAGGACAAGGTGCTGAAATATGGATCAAAAGAAAAAGGAAAGATGTCAATTCTAACTACAACATACATTAAAAAGGGATCATAATGACAGATGTCTTTTTGGCACAACCTGCTGTTTGGAGAGAATTATTCGCTGATAACTGGTCTCTGTTTACTTCACCATTCAGCTTCAGTTTCAGTGAAGAAAACCTATTGGTATGTGGAGAGAGAACATGAGAAGATGCTGGTTTTAGGGTCAAACCATTCAAGTTTGTTGACGATTTTTTCACCGACTGGTCAGCCTTATAAAAAGTGTGAAGCTCTTCTCTGCCAGATTCTTTAAATATGTCATAACTTCTAGTATTTTCATCTTCTCCTACAAGGACAACAACATCTTCTACAAGAGCTGAAGAAGCACTAGACTTTGGTTCTACAGCTAGTCTAGGGAAATCAGCTTCAAATCCATTTACTCGCTCAACTTCTTTCAAATGAAGTTCAGACCTTTCTGTGTCAAACTTAAGTGACTGTCCTGCTCCTGATTCAAGCAGCACAGAAGGTTGAAGAGGTAGATCAATAGTTCCAGATTCTTCAAGAACATCACCAGAATCCTTATCATTAAATGCAAGGAAATCAGCACCATTTGACTCTGATGCCTTAGCCAACAGAGAATCACCATCCACCACAGTAGTTTCTTGCAAAAGTGCCTTTTTACTTTCAGAAGATACCTTAGCCAACAGAGAATCACCATTCACCACAGTAGTTTCTTGCAAAAGCACCTCTCTACTTTCAGAAGCATCATTTACTTCCCTCGTGTTCTCAGTAAAACCACCATTTTCTTTTGTAAAAGTATCCCTTTGAAGATCACCCATTTCGAAATTCTGACTGTCAGCAGTCGGAATCACCACAGCTTTTCCTTCTCGTTGTCGAGGTGAAGCAGACTGTGACGGACCAGATACCTGAGGATGGACATCATATTAGAAAAGTTAGTCACTTCATAAAATAAACTCAATTAAACCCAAGGGCAATCCAAATGTCAGAATTCGGTGAATCCTAATATAGAAAGGAAAATCATCATAATTATCGTGAAATAAGTAGTCCCCCCAAGTTTGTTCTACAACAATTATAATTATCTGATTGCTCCTTAAACCGAATTTCTCAATTTTAGATGCGCATTTATTCACAGCTCAAAATTTTCGAGCCTTCTCAGATAGTTCTTTCAATAACTACCACAATCCCAACACTTAATAAAAAAAACAGATAACCAAAACCAGCAACCCAATATAGAAAAACTTATGTTAAACCAAATAGAAGCCTCCAATTCAATAAGTTAACTTACCTTTTTTGAAGTCGCACTCTTTCTCAAAAACTTATTGTAGAAAGCAAGAGATAATGCGGTTACACCGATGACAACAAGAACCAAATTGGAGTCTATAGAAGCTCTGACGACAAAACGAGAAGATTGGAGGCGCATAAACCCCAAAGTTTTGCGTTTCTTCCTGAGAGAAGAACCTCCGGGAGGCCAGAGACTGTGAGTAAAACCAAGGAATTGTCGGCTGATTAGAGGACGGGTAGACGAAGAGGGGAATGGAAAAGAATGTGTAAGATTTGGGGTTTGGAATTTTGAAGAGAAGAAGATTACTTTGGAATCCATTGAAAGAAAAGGAGAGAGGATAGAGAGGAAATGAGAGAGGGGAGGAGAAGAGTAGCTTATCGAGTAACGAAATGAACGATGTTATGTTTTCAGTTTGTTATCGGCGGATATAGTTGCTGACTCACCAAACATTGTCTTCTTTTTCCTATTATAAATTTTAGGTAATTTGTGTAAATTATCATTAAATTTTATTTTATTTTAGTCTTTAAAATTTTAAAAAATTAATTTTTTTATTGAAATTAAAACATTAAATTTTTTTGCTACTCTTTTGTTAATTTTTTGGCGACATTCGTTTACCAACAAATAATAAAATTTCTTTAAGATTTAAATAGTAGAAAGTTTCATCGGCACAAAAAAAACAATATACTTAAAAACATGTTCTATTCAACGGTAAAAAAAAGAAATTAATAAGAGAAAAGTTAAAAAATATTGTTTGATTTGTAAACTTCAGAGTATTTTTCGACGAAATGAAAGTTATATATGGACACAAGGAACGAGATAAAACAATTGGTGAGATATGGTTCGAACGATTACCATCTACGATATGTGTCTGACGACAATAAACGGTAAAATAATTAAAGAAGTTCAATATTTAAATTTTAGTGAGTAAATTAAATATTTAAAAAATTTAATAACCAAAATAAATGTGAGAATAAAGTTCGGTTGTAATTTATAGAATTTATTCTAAATTTTATTTGCAAAAATAAATTACCCGAACCCGCACAACATGCCCATTTGAGACCCGCTTGTCCCAAATGAAAAAATCTTCGGCTCAAGGTCAAATCAGACACCAGTGGTCAATGATAGCTTAATATCCGAATTGTCCTCCACTCGATTGTTGCCACGTAGCAACAATGATAGCGGCAGTGATCCTAATCATATTGGGCCGGTGACGAGCCCACCATTAGGGGCCGACGATGGAACATATATAAATGGAAAAAGGTTATCATCTCTACAATCTTTTATTAAGGTTCAATCCCAAGTCCTACTAAAACAATCTTTACAGGTTAACCATTGCTCCAAATTGATTGATTTATTCGATAATTGAGAATAAATTACTTTTAAATTAAACTGGTTTTAGAATTAATTTATGTTATAAATTTTAACGCCAATTTAACCTAAAAATTTTACTATTAATTCACCAAAAAATTATAAACGGGTTTCTGTGTGTGAGACCGGATGTAAGACTTTATGTTGGAGGGTTGAATTTATAAAATTTAGGGGTAAATTTATAAAATTTTAGGGGCGAAAATAGATTTCTAATACAAAATACATAAAAAATTAAAAAAAATTAAATCATATATGAATTTCAAAATTTCAAGATAAGCGCCCCCATTTCGCCCCTTAGCTCATCCCTGTTACCCTTGTGCACGTGGATGATGGGAAGATGGAATTCAAGAAACCGTTGACATAGATCTTGTGTACCATCATACCGGTGTAGAGGACAACTCCATCTCAGTTTCCTCAAGAGTCAAGATAGGGACATAATCCTAACCTTAAATTTGATTTCAACCCTGTCTCAGACGGTATAGTTCATGAGTCCCTTGGAAGTTTAATCATCCTCATCGATTTTGCTGCCATAATCCTAGCTCTCAATCACACATCAAAACATGGTACAATGAGTTTTGGTTTAAGAAAATTACACATCAAAATATATTATTTTATTACAAATAACTTGAACATGCAAATAAGATAAAAGCAACTTATCGCCTTGAAAACTTATACAATCGACACTTATAAACCAAGCAACAACGTTTGTTAATTTTAATTAGTAGCTGTGAGTATGCTCACGTGGAATCATTTTAACATATAGAGCAAAAGCCACGCACCCAATAGCCGGTCCAATCCAAAATATCCAGTGTCCATTCCAAAGGTGGCCTCCTCTAACCACAGCCGGACCGAAACATCGTGCCGGGTTCAGCCCGGCACCGCCATAGCCTTTTGTTGCAGTAACCGTGGTTGAAATGTACACTAAAAGGCCCAACACTATTCCCAACACAACACACACTTGTACTCGCCCCACAGCCTTAGCTTGGCGACGATCAAAAGCCATCCATACCGAAGCAAAAAGGAACACAAAGGAACAAATTATCTCGAGCCAAAGGGCCTGGCTTGTCCCGAGGCCGATCACTGTTGGACCATGTTCGCCCGGTACAACAACAGTCACGGTGCACCCTGCTAGCGAATACGTTCGTTCGATGCCGCTGTTGACCACGGCTTTGAGTGCTAGTGAACCTAGTATGCCACCAACACATTGAGCCAAAATGTATACAGCAGCTTTGGAAATCGAAACAAGGCCAGTAAGTAAAGCCGCGAACGTAACGATCGGATTGATATGGCCGCCGGAGACGGGGTAAGTAGCTAGGAGGAGAACCGCGACGATAAAGGCAACTAGGACCGACATTACAAGGTTTGGCGTCTTTGTTTCGGTCTGCAATGTCGAGATAACAATGGTGTCAAGTGCAAAAACCAGCACTGCTGTCCCAAAAACCTCTGCCAAAGAAGCCCTCCATACCTATAAATCCAACACCCTTTTGCTCGTTAGACAATGCATGGCAACAAAACATTTTTCTTATAATCACCTGTACATATTTGACTCATTAGCCGACTAACAATTAACAACAATATCTTAAAATTCAAGCCTTTTTCACACTAACCTCCAAGGAGGAAAGCTCTTCAAGGCCTGACACCTTGGTCGAAAATGCAACTTTTGCCTCGGGTCCTTCCTTAAATTTCCCCGGCCTGCAAAAACGAAAGAAATTTAACCTAACATAAACATAATCTAGGCCTGATAAAAACGAAGTAAATCAAACTCGTACGTCGGAGTATAGGCAAGAGGCTGGACTTTATCGCCATTATAGATGTTTTCTTCATCTGCAACAATTCCATTTCCTGCCATCTTACTTAACCCTGTGTATACGGTTGCTGCATGAAACTATACATCTTGTTGTTCATATATATAGCCAGAGATTCATCAGTTTGAACAAGCAGAAAGTTAAATATATTGGCTGCTATATTATATTATTATTTATATTATAATAATCTTCATTTTAATTCCAAAGTTCCTTCATCATTCTGCTACAGTGACCTTTACAGAATATATTTTGATATGTACTCCATAATTTATAATTAATGTTATGGTTGTGCAGTCGACATTTCCAGTTAGATACTTATTATTATATTAGTTATGATCCGAGAAGTCATGCGTGTTGAATTTTAAAAGAGATTGAGGTTGAGAAGTAGTGCAATTATGTGGCTGCTGATATGGGGCATTTGACTTTTCAGCTCAAAACGAATCCCTTCATTATTGTTAGTGGATATTTGCATGAATTTCAATATCATCACAGCTCATGCCTCGGTTCGATCAAATCCCCACAGTTATGGGATCATGTTCCTTTCAGTTAGCCGACGAGAATTTTCCTTTCTTGACAAAAAAAAAGCCTTAAATTATTCACAAATTAGTTTAGTGGTAAGCAATTTGATATCGATTAAATAAGTCTTGAGTTTGAAGCCTTGTATAAGCAAAAAAATCTCCGCTAAAAAGTTCAACCACTAAAATTAAGTGTGCAACCGACCTTAAGTGTGCAACGCGGGTCGGCTCGAATTAATCATGACAAAACCAACAATAAAACCCTTAAATTACTACGCTTTTAAAGTAATCCCTTATTCCCAATGTCGGATTTTATATGGTACTTGATGTACAGCTGAAGAATTTTGTATGGTGTAAAAGTAGGAAAGACTTTGTCCAAGTATGAATCTTGTCGAGGGATTGTCAAGTTATTTGAAATGTTGTC
This sequence comes from Hibiscus mutabilis, assembly GCA_019671005.1. NCBI lineage: Eukaryota > Viridiplantae > Streptophyta > Magnoliopsida > Malvales > Malvaceae > Hibiscus > Hibiscus mutabilis. Next base: position 9,072,123 of record CM033715.1, on the reverse strand, counting down.
TGAACCTCCGATGACTGGCAAGTACCGCTTGAACTATAACAAGTAGTACCAGTATGTGGCTTATATCAATGGCGTTAAACGTATTCATTTAAGATATTTGACTAGTTGACTTATCGATCCGGTAGAAAATTAGATAATTTTTTCAAATAGTTTTTCGGGTCAAGTACTTAGCCTGCTAAATATAACTGGTTTATATGTTGGACTCTTGCTGCAATATTTTAAATTTAGATTGGATCAGTGCTTTTCATAATCATATTATGATAGAGGAAAATGAAGAGCTCGATAACATTGGAGAATATGAAAGAATGTTAGTTTTCGATTTTAAATTTATTTATTTATATAGTTAAAAAAATTATATTTCTAAACGCATATTGTTGTTTTATATTTGAAATATTTTATTTAAAGATACAAGATCTAATTTTGGAACAACCAATAATTATCATTGATGAGACAAATGGTATTTCAAAAGTCACATATGAAGAATTACCGATGAATACATGCATGACTTGAGGGGGGTGCTTGGACAATAGGAAAATGGTCATTAATGAACTTGATTTTTTAATTTTATTTTTAGAATTTTAAGTTTTATTTTTGAATTATGCAATTTGAACTTCTAAATTCTATGTTTGAATTGTGTATTTTTGGACTTTTAAGTTTGTCCATTTAATTTTTTCTTTAAATGGTATGATTTATAAAACAAATGCAAAAACATTGACCCGACTTGTGGGTATGATCTTTACGGGTCATGACACATGTCGTCTTTTTTACTACCTAGATAATCAAGTATACGGATCTTGGAATACCCGATTATGAACGTTCTTACTTATTATATAGGGATGAAGCCACAATTTTTTGAGATATAATTGAATTATAATTTTATGGTAGCCGAGGTATAATTTGACCATTATATTAACTTATATCTTTATAATCTTTTAGGGACCAAAATGCATTTTTATAAATCTACAGGAGTAAAATGGAATTTACCATTATATCAAATTATAACAATAAAACTATTAAAGGGGACAAACTGAAAAGTATTCATTTAGAGGTCGCCGGGACCCTAGTAGTCCCCTAAATCCATATATGGCTTATATTTCTTAGGTTGGTGGTTCTGGTCGGTATAGGTGATTTACATAATTAATAGCACCTATTATATTGACTGTAATCTTGCGAGTCTTCCAAGTCTTCACAAATTAGGATGTTCTTGTCTCTGTAAATTCGACATAGACTTTCAATAGAGTATGGAAGACGATTTATAACCCCTAAACCCGTCTATGCATTACATCGGAATTTAGGAGGCCATGTTAGGGTCACTAGAGCGACCCACAGTAAAAATTCATATAAAACGGTTTTTTTGAAATATGTTAAATTTATAAAACAAGCTTCTGCTCGAAATACCATTTTAAGAACTCATTTAAACATATAACGGTAATTTAGAAAATATATTCAAACACCTTCACAAAGCAGTACACGACATACATGCCCACTAACTTTACCAGTACCGTACTCCAAAAGCATCGCCGAGAGAACTCCAAACACTGATGTCGATCACTATACCATGATAGATTCCTTCTAACCTGCGATGGTAAGAACAACATGAGCTTGGGAAAGCTCAGTAATACAGAACTACCAAATGATGTTGTAAGCACATGGAGGTATATGACAAGCATAACATGGTCATGAATTCTCGAGCAACAACAGACTCCAATTATGATTCGATATTTCGGTGAAACGATATATATAAAGATAAAAAAAATTGTTCTTTATTCAATCGCATAGTATCATACGAGGAGCATAAAGACCATAGAATCAGAAGAGAGATAGATTACGGTAGTTCAATCAGAGAGTTTAGTATGTGTTCTAACAGTACAAAGTTAACACATACAATGCAACGGTGAGGTGAACATTTTATTTCACGGACACATAAAAGTAACGGTAAAGTTCATGATAAGGTTCATTTTAAATTTCCTATCTACCCTCCAACCAAACTTTGGTATGCAGTTCCCTAGAACTGCAACTACAAGGGGCGTTAACCTAGGCCCATTGGGCGTAGGTGCCAGCCTAAAGGGATACCTTAGGTACGGTAAGGAATTACTCTAGCTGAAGCATAGGAACCTGAACGGTAAGGAATTACCAGCTGGATCAGCGTTGAACCTGCGGTAACTTCATACTATGTCCCAAGTACCCCCAGTAACGGTAATAACAATGATAATGATAATAATAGTAATAACGGTAATAATAGTAATCGGTAATAACAATAATCAGTAGTAATCGGTAAATATAAAGCAGCCTCTAGTTTTCAATGAAACAATAACCATATAGCACGATTTTTAGTTCAGATACCGAGGTATATTTCGGTCAGATAAAAGCCATATTTTAGATCAAGAGACAGTCTTGGGTTCATAACGGTAGAATATTAATGTGCACTTGAAACACACTAAATGGAACAATTTATTTCTCTGAGATACTTGATGTTACAAGAAAAAAAGGGAAAACACTGAGCTTCTGACAGTTTTGAACTGATTTTAGTAACGAGGTCCCGATTAAAGGGACTTGGTGCCCGACGTCACAAACCAGACATTCGGGAAAATGTTACTTTAAGATTATTCAGGATATCATATATACTATGGATGTTTCGATCATTTTGACCAACGAGAGCATTTTGGTCATTTTACTGTCATAGGCAATTCTATAATTTAGCCCAACAATGAAAAATGATAATTTGCAATATTTAGGATCTTTAACGGTTCATCGAGCCTCCAAAATTCATTTGCACTAACGTATCACAACCTTGCAGTACTTACCAAACATTCATATGTAAGCATTTCACGTGTATCATTTCCAAATACCGACTGTGTCGTACATCTAAACTGTCGCCTTCATATTTCACCACAAGACTTACCACTGAGTAGTCTAACTTATATTACATGCGAATCTTTCAACCATATATTAGTATCATGAGTGATGTACATACATAAGTCATACTTTATAACTCTTAGGGGTATTTCAGTTATTTAAGATTTGTTGGTATTTCTAGAAATTTTAACAAAGCCATTTTTGCTTAATCCATACAATATGGTATTTCGGTCATTTTAGAGCTCGAGATATATCCACCATTTCTGTTAGTTGGACCATTTATAGTATTTCAAACATTTAAGTACTAGATGGTGTTTCAGTCATTCAGGTACTTTCAGTATTTCCAAACAATTCATTTATTCCAGAATTTGAGGGTTTAACCACCATTTTAGTTAATTTGGTAAATTTAAGTGCTTGAGGCTATTTTGGTAATTTCAACCATTCTAATCAATTCATTCTTTACTGTCATTTAAATCAGTTCAGGAATACAAAGAACTTCCAATAAATTCATCTTCACGTGTTTATCCAGAGTTCAAAAAAATCCAAGTGTTTTGTTATCATACATATTTGCATATTCATACCGAAGTCTTTCCCAATAAAACAAGATTTCAGATAAAGTAATCGTTTAATTAGATCGAGTGCAAATTTCGAGTCATTTTCTTTGTTAGGGGTATTTTAATCATTTAAACATATAACGGTTGTTCTATATCCCCATTGAGCCAATCGATAGCAAGGACTCGAATTTATCGAAACTGAAAAACTCGGGCTTACCAACCTATCATTGAACCGAATTGTTTTTTTCCCTTCTTTGCGCATATCCCCATTTATATACTCAAATGGCCGGCCCCCTTAATTTCTATTCAATCTCCACGTATTGTGGAGTGTGTGGCACAATTTTGGGGTATAAACCCCTTGTCTTGGCCCACGTGGTGGGAAGCAAAATGTGGCCTTATGGCCTTTATGCCGCGTCATATTCTAATGTGGGGATTTCACGATAAATTCCTTCAATTTGAAGGAATTGTCGTGGGTCCCCCCACCTTTTCTTTTTCTTTAATATAATAATAATAATAAACTGATACGGTTAGCCCGAACAACCTTTACTGCTTAAAATTAGTTACAAGATCGAGCTAATTATTTAACCGGTACAAAATATTCGATCACTAGAATATAACCCCGACTAGACCAGTTTTCGGGGTGTGACAACTCCCTCCTTAAGAAAATTCGTCCTCAAATTTTCATTTCAGGCAACAGATGAGGATACTGTTTCTGCATAGTCTCCTCAAGTTTCCATGTTGCCTCTTCAACAGAATGACATCGCCACAAAACTTTTACTAAGGGCACAGTCTTGTTACGAAGCCGTTTAACTTCTCGTGCGAGAATCTGAATAGGTTTTTCCTCGTATGTCAGATTAGATTGGATTTCCACAGATTCCGGTTCAATCATATGGGAGGGTCTGACCGGTACTTGCGTAGCATAGACACATAAAAGACATTGTGAATACGATTTAACTATTTGAGGATAGCTAGTCAGTAGGCAACATGTCCAATCTTTTCAGTCACCTCAAATGGACCAATGAAGTGGGGACTTAGCTTTCATTTCTTTCAGAAACAAAAAATCTTCTTTCACGGAGATACTCTAAGAAAGGCCTTCTTAGAAACCTCATACTGAATATCTCTCTTGCCCAAATCGGTATAGGACTTGTGTCAGTCAAAGGCAGCTTTAAGTCGGTCACGAATAATGGTAGTCCTTTCTTCGGTTTCCCGAAGTAAGTCAATACCTAACACCTTGCCTTCACCGAGTTCAGTCTAACAAAGAGGAGTTCTACACCTCCTTCCATAGAGAGCTTCATACGGGGCCATTTGAATTGAAGTCTGGTAACTGTTGTTGTAAGCAAACTCAACCAAGGGCAGGGATTTCTCCCACGTATTCCTGAAGTCAATGATACAGGCTTGGAGTATATATTTTAGGATCTGAATAACTCTTTCAGATTTTCCATCAGTTTTAGGATGAAAAGCAGTGCTAAGATTCACTCGCGTTCTCAAGGCCTCATGTGAGGTTCTCCAAAATCGAGACATAAATTGTGGGTCACGATCAGAGATGATAGATACCGAAATTCTGTGTAAATGAATAACTTCACGAATGTAGAACTCCGCGAGCTTATGTAAGTTAAAATCCATCCTTACCGGAAAGAAGTGAGCATACTTGATGAATCGGTCCATAATGACCCAAATAGCATCATTTTTCTTTGGAGTCAAAGGTAGGCCACTTACGAAGTCCATCGTGATACGCTCCCATTTCCATTGCAGAAGTTCAATGGGCTACAAAAGACTTGTAGGTAACTTGTGCTCGGCTTTGACCCGTTGGCAGGTCAAACACCTAGCTACGTAGTCTGTGATTTCATTTTTCATACCGGGCCACCAATAGATCTCCTTCAGATCTTTGTACATTTTGATAGTTTTAGGGCGAACAGAGAAAGAGCTCGAATGAGCTTCACTCAGAAATTTGGTTCCGAAGATCACCATCATCGGGAACACAAATGCAGTTGCGGGAACACAATAACCCTTCAAAATTCAGAGCAAAGTCAGGATCTAAGCTATCATTGACCTTAGCAATAAGGGGTTGCAACTCATCATCAGTTTCTTGGAGTGCCTTAATTTGAGACACAATGGTGGAGTGAACTCTCGGCTCGGCTAACAAATTGTCATGCTTTCTGAGTCGGAAGTGAGCATTCAAGTATCTCAGAGAAGAAGTGGGCTTTCGGCTAAAAGCGTCAGCCACCACATTGGCTTTACCAGGGTGATAGTCAATGACTAAATCATAATATTTCAATAGCTCCATCCATCAGCGTTGATGAAGGTTTAACTCTTTCTGAGTTAGGACATATTTCAGGCTTTTGTGATCAATGTATAGGTAACACTTCTCACCATATAGATAATGCCGCCAAATCTTCAAAGCAAACACAACTGTGACGAGTTCTAGATCACGAGTCGGGTAATTTAGCTCGTGAGGCTTGAGTTGACGTGAGGCATAAGCTATGACTTTTCCTTATTGCATCAGAACATAGCCTAATCCCAGGTGGGACACATCACAATACACAGTGAAGTCTTTGCCCGACTCGGGTTGCACTAACACAGGGGCATGAGTGAGGACTTGCTTGAGCTGATCAAAACTCCTTTGCTGATTGTAGCGATGTCTTTTTTTTATCGCTAAATAAAAAAACGATTGATTGTGTTTTCGAATGCTTTTTGAAAGGTGTTTGTGACTCTTTTGGATATAAAATATTTATTCCGCAGGGTTTACAAAAAAACCTCATAAAAATGGAGTCGCCACCGGCCACTTAGGTAGGCCGGACACCACAAAACCAGAGATTCAAAAAGACAGGGTTCGGGAGTCGGTTACGGATGGGGAAGGATTAGCACCCCCACACCGCCCAAAAAATTGGTACTTTAATAATTACCGCTTTATTAATATTGGATTTTCCGGATTAAAGTGACGATTATTTTAAATTTCGGTCATAATTGCGAATATATTTTAAGGGTCCCGTTATCCGAGAATAAACGCCCAACCACTATCACTACGCTTGATACTAGCCCCGTTTACGCTCGGATAAAAGGACACCGCATTAACAATTTATATATCATATGCAATCTTAGTGGCAAAAATATAAAACATGGCAAAATATTTAAATGCAATAAATATTGACATAACAGAATACTAATCTAACATAAATGATATACTAGACTAAAACATGCATATATACATATTAATCTAACTCATAAATAAAAACATATCTAGCATAAACAAAATACTAATATTCATAAATATTAATCTAACATAAAAACAAATTCAACATAAAATACTATTCTAAAACATACATACATAAATATTAATCGACTCATAAATAAAAAAACATATCTAACATAAATAAAATATTAATATAAAACACAAATTTAAAACATATTAAATATTAATCTAAAACATAAACATACAAAATAAAAAAATAAGACTAAAATTTTAAGATAACTAATACTTCATTAAATTATAAAAATTACAACACTAATAAAAAAAGGGAAGAAAATATACCTAACTAGGAGCTCGAACGACGAACTCCGCCGAGATCTACCGCGACCCCTTCAAAAATTTAACTAGATCGGACCTAAAATAGGACCCCGATCGAACCGGTTAGGACCGAGGATATTACCCCGGTCCTGGGCTAGCCGAATTGGCCTGCCCTTTGCCGATTCCAATTGTTGCAATTGCAAGAGCAATTGCAATTGCCAAAATTTCTCTTCAATTGGCGTGTCTTTCTCTTCAATTGGGGTGCCTATTTATAGGCAAATGTGATGGAAAATGGGTGACGTGGAGCACCCTGCTCCACGCAAATTTCCCCTTTTTTTATTTGATTTTTTTATTATTAATTATTATTATTTTTTTGATTTTTTTTTACTTTTTATATATATAATTTTACTATTATAATAACACTAATAACACTAAAACCCGGTCAAAAATGAGTGATTACAGTTGCCCCTCTTTGCTTGTTCTTGTGAAACGAGGACAAAGCAAAGATCAAAAGCACTCATTTTATCAGACTTCCCTGTTTGTAGCCTTGGAAAAACGAATTCTTTTGGACATCTCCGCTCTTCCTTGGCTGAATCTTCGGGCTCGTAAGTTCTTCCTATATATAGAGCTTCACACCTTCCGATCTTGGAGTTTTATCGACTTCCTGTTTGGTTTGTAGCCTTGGAAAAGCGAATTTTTTTGGGCATCTCCGCTCTTCCTTGGTTGAGTCCTCAGGCTCGTAAGTTCTTCTTATATAGAACTTCATCACCTTCCGATCTTGGAGCTACAGGCTCTTTTCGACCCAGAACCCTTCGCTCTCATTGTAGCTTTGGAAAACGAATTCTTTTGGACATCTCCGTTCTTCCTTGGCTGAATCTTCGGCTCGTAAGTTCTTCCTATATAGAGCTTCGTCACCTTCTTCCGACCTTGGAGCTACAGCTCTCTTTTCGACCTGAGAACCCTTCGCTCTCATTGTAGCTTTGGAAAACGAATTCTTTTAGACATCTCCGTTCTTCCTTGGCTGAATCTTCAGGCTCGTAAGTTCTTCCTATATAGAGCTTCGTCACCTTCCGACCTTGGAGCTACGAGCTCTTTTCGACCGAACCCTTCGCTCTCATTGTAGCTTTGGAAAAACGAATTCTTTTGGACATCTCCGTTCTTCCTTGGCTGAATCTTCAGGCTCATAAGTTCTTCCTATATAGAGCTTCGTCACCTTCCGACCTTGGAGCTACAGGCTCTTTTCGACACAGAACCCTTCGCTCTCATTGTAGCTTTGGAAAAACGAATTCTTTGGGACATCTCCGTTCTTCCTTGGCTGAATCTTCAGGCATGTAAGTTCTTCCTATATAGAACTCTTGACGTCTGAAGTCTCAGAGCTGCAGGTTTTTTTCGACACAGAACCCTTCACCCTAAGACAATGAAGCTCGGAGTCTTTCCTATATAAGACTCTTTGCTTTTGACACAACAGGTTTCCTATATAACCCTGTGTCATAGGTGAATTGCTTTGACTGGGAGTTCTTCCTATATAGAACTGCGAGTCCTCACCTTGGAGCCATCAGTTTCTCCTATATAGAACTTTTTGGCGTCTGGAATCTCAGAGCTACAGGTTCTTTTCGACACAGAACCCTTCACCCTAAGACAATGAAGCTCGGAGTCTTTCATATATAAGACTCTTTGCTTTTGACACAAACAGGTTTCCTATATAACCCTGTGTCATAGGTGAATTGCTTTGATTGGGAGTTCTTCCTATATAGAACTGCGAGTCTTCACCCTAGAGCTGTCAGTCCTTCCTATATAGAACTTTCAGCTTCTGAAGCCTTGGAGAGGTAGATTCTTCCTATATAGAAACTCTCTCTAGAGCTTGAAAACATGTGTCTTTTGTATGTAAAACATTGTCTTCTCATTTGGGATTTACACCGTGATGGTCTTCGATGTCTCTTTGGATCTACAGATACCTGTCTGAGATGAAAACAAAAATGCTATGACAAATGAATTGACATGCTCCTAATCCTAGTGATGTCTGACTATTCATGATGTATGAGATTCAATATCTTGGTGGGCTTGTTTTGGTCCTTATTTGACGTTCACTTTCTCTTTTCTTACGGGCATCGATACCCCGCTTCACTGCCAAGTTCAACCATCTCGACCTTTCTTTTTTCCTCCAATTATGATTTGGAATTTTAAAGCGCCCTTTCGGGTTTTTACTTTAAAGAGATTTTTTTTCTGAGATAGTATTTCTTGACGACATCAGAATTTATGGGATTTTTCAGCTCGTCCCCGTCCATTTCTGTTAGGATCAGGGTTCCTTCTGAGAAGGCCTTTTTTATGACGTATGGTCCTTCCCAGTTGGGCATCCATTTTCCTCGAGAATCTTTCTGGATAGGGAGGATTCTTTTGAGTACCAGATCCCCTTCTTTGAATTCTCTTGGCGCACCTTTTTGTTGTAAGCCTGCACCATCCACTTTTGGTACATCTGACCATGACAAATGGCTTTTAGTCTTTTTTCGTCAATGAGATTTAGTTGGTCGAGTCTGGCCTGTACCCATTCAGCTTCTTCCAGTTTTACTTCGTTTAAGACCCGGAGGGACGGAATCTCTACCTCAATTGGGAGTACTGCTTCGGTACCATACACCAAGGAGTAAGGCGTTGCCCCCGTTGATGTGCGGATGGACGTTCTATAGGCGAAAAGGGCAAAAGGCAACTTCTCATGCCAATCCTTGTAGGTATCCGTAGTCTTCGCTGTGATTTTCTTTATATTTTTGTTTGCTGCTTCCACTGTTCTATTCATTTTAGGACGATAGACTGTGGAATTATGGTGTGTTATTTTGAATTGAGTGCACACGTCCTTTATCATTTTGTTGTTCGATTGGAAGCATTGTTGGGTGATGATCCTCTCTCGCAATCCGTATCGACAAATAATTTCCTTCTTTAAGAACTTACAAACTGTAGTCCTGGTGATATTGGCATAAGACGCTGCCTCTACCCACTTAGTGAAGTAGTCTATGGCGACCAAAATGAAACGATGCCCATTGGAAGCTTTCGGATGGATCTGCCCGATAACGTCCATGCCCCACGCTGCGAAAGGCCACGGAGAATTCATGGTGTGTAGAGGTGATGGGGTGCATGAATTTTGTCGGCAGAAATTTGGCATTTGTGGCATTTCTGGCGTAATCGATGCAATCTCCTCCATGGTCAACCAGAAAAATAACCGTATCTCATAATTTTTCGGGCTATAGACAACCCGTTGGCGTCGTTCCACGTATCCCGTCATGTACTTCGGCTAAGATTTCCTTCGCCTCCCGGCATCCACACATCTCAACAATGTTTGATCATGACTTTTCCTATATAGGATCTCCCCATCTAGGACATATTTCGTTGCCATTTTTCTGAGCGCTTTTCTGTCATTGTCGTTTGCCCTTTCTGGATACTTTCGAAGCTTGACATATTGCAGGATATCATAGTACCATGGATTCCCGTCAATCTCTTCCTGCACATTACAACAATGAGCAGGCTTTTCAAACGTCTGCATCTCAATGGGTCTCATTTCTGCCCAGGTGTTTGTTTTAAACATGGACGCCAAGGTTGCCAATGCATCTGTCATCTGATTTTCTTCTCGGGGTAGGTAATTGAAGCTGACCTTTTCGAACTCTTTGACGAGCTCTTGGATCCATTCGTGATATTTGACCAACTTCGGGTCTCTGGTTTTCCACTCCCCGCGCAATTGGTAAATGACTAGGGACGAATCTCCGAACACTCGAAGTTCCTTAACCTTTCTTTCGATGGCTGAGTTCAGTCCCATGATGCAAGCTTCGTATTCAGCTATATTGTTTGTGCAGAAGAATTCCAATCTGCTGGTGAAATGATAATAGACGTCCTCAGGTGAAATTAGCACTGCCCCTATCCCATGTCCGAGGGCGTTGGAGGCTCCATCGAAGTAAAGTTTCCATGACATATCATCTGAAATCTCTTCTTCGGTTGTAATGCACATCAAGTCTTCGTCTGGGAAACTAAAGTTCAATGTCTCATAGTCATCCGATGCACGACTAGCCAGGAAATCCACTACGGCGCTCCCTTTTACAGCTTTCTGATTAACATATACGATGTCGAATTCGGATAATAGCATCTGCCATCGAGCCATCCTTCCCGTTAGTGTTGGCGCTTCCATTAAGAACTTTAATGGGTCTAGCTTGGATATCAACCAGGTAGTATGGTACAACATGTACTTGTCCGAGAGCCGCTTGGTAGCCCAAACTAGAGCACAACACAGCCTTCGTGACTTTGGCGGGGTACCGTGTTTCGCAATCATTGAATTTCCGCTTAAGTAGTAGATGGCCTGCTCCTTTTTTTTGACTCATCGTGTTGCCCCAAAGACACATCCCATTGAATTCTCGAAGATCGTTTAGTGGTCGACCGTGCAATGTGCGACTAAAATTGGAGCATTTGTCGTACTTTTTGTGCGAAAGGCTTTCTTGTCTTTAGAGTTATCACCCGCCATCATAAATGATCGTCTGGTTCTTATATTATTCTTATATGAACCCTTGTCATCTTCTTGGCTTGGCGTTGCCCCATTCAACCACGGGCTCCATTGCTTTGAATTTTCGGCCTATCATATAGAGCCTTGATCTATTTCTAGTCACGTGGTGAGCCAAGATGCTTCCATCCCTTGAACTCTTCCTTGATTTTCTCGCAGCATTTTGATGGGAACTAACTTTCGGTCCCTATGCTTTAAATCTCATCATCATTCATTTTTAAAGTAAAGTAAAAGGCAATTTACTTGTGTATATTTCAAAAAATAATGATTGTTTGAAAAGATAATAATCATTTCAAAATCACAACTTGGACATTTTGAAAACATTGTTTGGAACAAATGGTAAACATCATAACTTTGGGAGAAAATGTCAAACCTTTTAAAACATGTTTGCCCCTGAAATATCAAACACCATAGCGCATCTGATTCAAGTTGCCAGAGACCAACTCTAATGAAGCGCATATTTAGAAGATCTTGACCATTGTGGAGATATATGCCAATGCATAGTTTCTTCTGGTCTAATAGGCTTTTGAGAGGAACAACCCTACCTAGTTTCTACCCCGTTTAAAGTGGCTCTCTTAATCTCATTATCTCACCATGCCCCATCCTTCCCTCATTTGGGTGTCGATCAAGCACTTCAAGTTTGACGCGTTCCTTGAAGAAAAGTTAACCCTTATAGGCGGAATGAAATCAAGACATTCTCATTCAACTTGGATTTTTATGGATGACCGTAATGGTCTTTGGGGCTTGTAATGTAGGTCTTTGGTTTATGGTTAAGTGAAACAAAGATTTTTGTACTTGTGTAACTTGGATATACCCATTATTCCTTTTCTTTTTTGGATCACTCTAGATCGCCCGTTTTGGGTTTTCACCCTAGAGTTCATTTCCTTTCTTTTTATTGTATCTTTGCCTTGCATTCTGGCTATATACGATGTTCGTTTTACATCCAAGAATGCTTGATCCTCCGTAACTCCTCGAACTCGAGATTTCTTGAAGGACTACGAATACATTTAAAAATTCTTGTGATTGGCACGCCCGGATGAAATGTTATTATTGCTTTCTTTTTTTCTCTTTTTCTTTTTTCACTTTTTCTCTTGGATCGCTCTAGACTTGCCCATTTTTGGTTTTTCACCCTAGAGGTCACTTCCTTCTTTTGTACCTTCGGATCAATGTATTTTGGCTGGATATTGATGCCAGCAGGCTCGAATAGACTACTCTTTTCTTCATTTTCAGGATCACTCTAGACTGCCCATTTTTGGGTTTTCACCCTAGAGGTCATTTCCTTTTTCAAAATTGGCGATCTTGGGGCAGACTTTGTCTTGACTTGGCTTCAATTCGAGCTTCTATACTAATTTTCAAAACTGATGTTTACTTGAAATGTGGATTCCTTCTGCTCTTGCTCATAGTTGAAGTCTCGTTCTTGTATTGTTTGATCTGTGTGTGAAGCATAGACTTCTTCTTTCTTTCTTTCTTTCTTTTTTTTTCTTTTTTTTAGACTGCTCACTCGGGTTTTTAGCATTGAATTTCTTTCTTCTTATTCGAGTCTATGAATGTATCCTCGAATCAACACGGATCTATATTGATATTGATGCGATCTTCCGCTCGGAGTTAATTGCCTCTCTGCAGCTCTTCTGATATTTACTCGATCTGGATTGCTTGACCTTCCGATTACCATTTATCTTCTTTTTGGTTTTTCATTTGGACATATCCATGTTTTCAACCACTTTTTTCTCGATGATTTTCTGATCTTCGCACCCAATCTGTATGGTCTCATCTGTGTCTTCTCGTAAAGTAAAAGAACACCATTCGTTGACATATTCACAAATGTCCCGAGAATGCCTTGAGGGGTAGAGGTTTAGGGTCAACTTTCGTTTCAAGGATCTTAAACGACAAGTGCCCGAGAAGATAAATTCTTAAAATGGGAATTGCCCATTGTCTAAAACACTCGCTTTTGTTCCTCTGTTGGCCTAAGTAAACTAGCGATACTCACATTTACAGTATCACCACAACATTCAATCTCTTCTAAATATATGCAACTTAGAGTTGATCTTTGGGTTTGAAGCAAATGTATTGTTGCATTCAAAATTCGAGGACCTGGTATAGAAATGATATATACATATGTCCATTCAAAATGTGTGTATATGCATATGGGAAAACTACCCCATAAAAATGAAATGTTTAAAGAATCAAGAATGTAAATATGTTTTTCTAAATGGAAATGTGATTTTTAATTCTAATAAACAATGATTTTTTTGTTGAGAATTTCTTTGTGAAATGATGAGAAAACCGTAGGGACCTTTGGATTATCTCCAGGGTGCTAACTCATTCTGCCCCTTCCAAGGTAGTGTAGGCTTGCCTCTTCTCTTGTTTTTCCACCGTGGATGACTATTTTGTCACGACTCCTTATCGACCAGCTTCTTTAATTTTTTAACGACCCCAAATTTCTTAGTATCATGCCCCAAAGCCTCAATGTTTTGAAAGTGATACACATTTATCTCTCTGTTTCCTTTTGCTCCTAGGCAGTCCGGTCTTTAAACTAAGGTCCCGGAGTGCATGTTTGTTTCTCGCTCATTGTCATTAAGTCCTCAAAGCTGACCTTCATTTTCTCGAGCATATTATTAAAGAATAAATATAAAAGATGGCATAGAAGTCAATTTCCTCTTCATCTACGGGGGTTGCACTTGGGTCACTAAACACAGACATCTCAAAGCACATTCCTTGAAGCTTTCATCAGGTTTCATCTTCGTACCCTAGAGATACCGACGACTTAGTGCTAGGTCCAAAGCACATCATATCACGGTAGGTCCTGCTAGACTATCGGGGAAGTAGTGGATCGGTAATTTTTAATGCATCCCTCCATCTTTTGCAGAATATGGCCGCGTGAATCTTGAGGCATCTTGTTCCATCATCATGTGCAAATCTGAGAATCTTTGGAATTCGAAGGAACGACCAACCCAGGGTTCAAACAGAGTTTTCTTGCATCAAACTTCTTGTTTTCTCTTTTTTCCTCGAGCCCATCTTTTAACTGCTCGGATCTGGATTTTTGAGTGTCTTCAATTCATGATAAAACTCTAATTGTTCTTTGGATTACCCCTCAAAAATTTTATGCAAGGTGTAAAATATGTCATGATTGCACAATGTAATGCAATGCAATGCAATGTAATGCAATGCAATGCATGAATGCAAATGCGGTGTTGATTCTCGAACAGTCCTTAAAAGACTTTCAATGAGTAGAAAAATGTCTGGTTGCAAGAAACTAATAATGAATTACAGGTGACAGTTAGCTTCCTTCTGGAGATCTTGACTTCGGGAAGCAAAACATATGCTCCATGTCTCGACGTCATCTTCAGGATGATGGATGACTTCGTCTTCTCTTCTTATTCTATTTTATGGACTTGTGACGTCATGAACTTTATTTTTGTGGCTTCTAAAAATGACATCAACAAGTGCGGGCATAATGCGATAAGATCTTTTAAGGTGCAAACGAATAATACGTCTAGACAGGATGGATTCTATCGGTCCTAAGGGAGTACTTTAAAAATTTTAGGGTTTTAAATTAAAATTCTCAAAGATCATTTGGTTCAAAAATTTTAACTTACTTAAAAATGAAACTTTTATGTTTCTTTTTTTGTTATTATTATTCTTCCGAAAGTTTTATGAGAGAAAAAGTTTCAAAGCAAAATAATAATTTTTTAATTTTTTTGAGTTAAATTAAAATCGAGAATTTAAAAATGGTCAAATGTGAAGATTTAAAATTAGGATTCTACGGCCCTGACTGAATCTTCATCGTCGTACGTGCCTTATTGTCGCATCGTCTTCTTTTCGCGATTGGTCTTTGCTCGACCTAACTTGATACTGTAATATTATCGTCCCCGGCAAAGCAGACTTTTTCTATTTTGAAAGCCTTTTAATGAATTGTTCTTGAATCAACACCATGTCATGATATGCAACATGAATGCAAATAAAGGCGTTGATTCCGCTGGTAATCACCCTTTCGAACGACTTTCATGGGAATTAAAGGGTCCAGATTACAAAAAGATCCATATTACAAAAGGAGTCCCTATTACAAAAAGAGTCTATTACAAAGTCTTAATTACAAAATAAAATTCTACACATAAGCTCTAGCTCTACCTCCTACCTCCTCGACAGCTCTGAGCAACTTGATAAACCTTGGTGCTTCTTCCATGTCCGGGGTTATGAAAGGTCGGAGAGTCGTGGCTTCGGTAGCTAAGTTATTCACACACCTTGTAGCTCGTTGTATGTCCACCATTAGGTCTCGTGTGTATACTTTGGCACTACATGCTCGTTCGGCAAATTGTTACGTCGGATCTGTTGAGTAATCTCTGACCGATGTCACGCGATTTGGATCGATCTTTGTCCTTCCTAAGCACCTTTTTTCCATGATGAAAGATTTTCTAATCGGGCAAACCACTTGAATCAACGCCTCTATGTAATGTGGATGCAATGATAATGCAACAAAAATATGTGTAAAAATAAAATAAAACACAAAAAGAAATGAGTTAGTATCGGATAAAAATAATAAATACATAAATAAAAGGACAAATTAAATAAGGTAAATAAACAAAACGACCCTATTTATCTAATCCAAAACACCTAAGGTTATCCGCATGGCTCTAACAGGGTGGGTTTCTATGTTCTCTACATGCAGTGTTGGTGTTAGGAGGTACCCGAATTGTCCTTGCTGTCCCCTACCAAGGGTAGCAAGGCCCCCGATCATCACCCATTATAGGCTCCTTTCAATCGGGTTCAATTCAGGGGGACCCATTCGCTTATGCCCGTACGAAGGAACGATATCCTTACGAAAGCATAAGGTACTCGAGCCCCGAAGGTACTTGCTAGGCCCATACGGGAGAACGATATCTCCACGAAAGCATTAGCGTTTTCCCCCCACTTAAAAAGACGGGTTTATATGCCATATTTTAAATGCGTTAAAATAAACGCGCAATTATGACCGAATGTTAATTTAATAGTCACTTTAATCCGGAATTTCCAATATTAGTAAAGCGATAATTATTTTAAAAGCTTGACTCTCATTTGTTTTTTTCGAAAAAACAAAAATGTCCCCAGCGGAGTCGCCATCTGTAGCGATGTCTTTTTTTTTATCGCTAAATAAAAAAACGATTGATTGTGTTTTCGAATGCTTTTTGAAAGGTGTTTGTGACTCTTTTGGATATAAAATATTTATTCCGCAGGGTTTACAAAAAAACCTCATAAAAATGGAGTCGCCACCGGCCACTTAGGTAGGCCGGACACCACAAAACTAGAGATTCAAAAAGACAGGGTTCGGGAGTCGGTTACGGATGGGGAATGATTAGCACCCCCACACCGCCCAAAAAATTGGTACTTTAATAATTACCGCTTTATTAATATTGGATTTTCCGGATTAAAGTGACGATTATTTTAAATTTCGGTCATAATTGCGAATATATTTTAAGGGTCCCCGTTATCCGAGAATAAACGCCCAACCACTATCACTACGCTTGATACTGGCCCCGTTTACGCTCGGATAAAAGGACACCGCATTAACAATTTATATATCATATGCAATCTTAGTGGCAAAAATATAAAACATGGCAAAATATTTAAATGCAATAAATATTGACATAACAGAATACTAATATAACATAAATGATATACTAGACTAAAACATGCATATATACATATTAATCTAACTCATAAATAAAAACATATCTAGCATAAACAAAATACTAATATTCATAAATATTAATCTAACATAAAAACAAATTCAACATAAAATACTATTCTAAAACATACATACATAAATATTAATCTGACTCATAAATAAAAACATATCTAACATAAATAAAATATTAATATAAAACACAAATTTAAAACATATTAAATATTAATCTGAAACATAAACATACAAAATAAAAAAATAAGACTAAAATTTTAAGATAACTAATACTTCATTAAATTATAAAAATTACAACACTAATAAAAAAATGGAAGAAAATATACCTAACTAGGAGCTCGAACGACGAACTCCGTCGAGATCTACCGCGACCCCTCCAAAAATTTAACTAGATCGGACCTAAAATAGGACCCCGATCGAACCGGTTAGGACCGAGGATATTACCCCGGTCCTGGGCTAGCCGAATTGGCCTGCCCTTTGCCGATTCCAATTGTTGCAATTGCAAGAGCAATTGCAATTGCCAAAATTTCTCTTCAATTGGCGTGTCTTTCTCTTCAATTGGGGTGCCTATTTATAGGCAAATGTGATGGAAAATGGGTGACGTGGAGCACCCTGCTCCACGCAAATTTCCCCTTTTTTTTATTTGATTTTTTTTTTATTAATTATTATTATTTATTTTTTTTGATTTTTTTTACTTTTTTATATATATAATTTTACTATTATAATAACACTAATAACACTAAAACCCGGTCAAAAATGAGTGATTACACTGATCAATAGTCCACACAAAAGAAGTATCCTTGCAGAGAAGCTTCGTTAAGGGTGCTACAAGCAATGAAAATCCCTTAAGAATCTTCGGTAATAGCCTGCAAGGCCCAGAAAACTACGAACTTCTCACACATTCTTCGGAGGAGTCCAATCAAATATTGGTTAAATATTCTTTGGGTCCACTTGAATTCCCGTAGAAGAGATTACATGGCCAAGAAAATGATACTTTAGACAGCCAAAATTCATATTTACTGAACTTAGCATAGAGTTGTTTCTCCCAAAGAGTTTGAAGCACGATCCGGAGATGCTCTTCATGAGAAGCAGGGTCTTTGAATAGGTAAGAATGTCGTATATAAAGACAACCACAAACTTACCGAGATAGGGCCAAAATACACGATTCATCAAGTCCATGAAGACTGCAGGTGCATTTGTGAGCCCAAAAGGCGTCACTAGAAATTATAGTGACCATATCTAGTTCGAAAGGCAGTCTTTCGAACATCAGACTCTTTCACCAACATTTGGTAGTATCCGGACCAAAGATCTATCTTGGAAGAGACAGAAGCATCCTTCAACTGATCGAAGAGGTCTTATATCCTCGAAAATAGATACTTGTTCTTGATCGTCACATTATTTAATTGACGGTAATCAATGCATAGACGCATTGATCCATCATTCTTCTTGACAAACAAAACCGGTGCTCCCTAGGGTGAGGAACTCGGTCGAATGAATCCCTTATCTTGAAGGTCTTGAATTTGAGCTTTTAACTCCTTCAACTCCACCGGAGCCATTCTATACGGGGCAGTGGAGACTGGAGTAGTTCCAGGTTACACTTCTATCCCGAACTCGACTTCACGGGTGGGAGAGAGTCCCGAAAGTTCATCAGGAAACACATCAGGAAATTCTTTCACCACGAGTAAGTCTTCAATTTTCAAATCTTTCTTAGACTCCATGGCAAACATGAGACTCTTTTTAGGCTTGGGTTCAGACTTCATCAGGGTTATGCTCTCTTTATCGAGTCCACATAGATATAATTTCTTCGAATAGTCTCCCAAGCTTGATGTTCAGCTAACCAATCAAGGCCCAGAATAAGGTTGAACTTATGGAAGGGCAAGACCACTAAATTGGCCGAAAATGGGATCCCTTGGATCTTTAGAGGTCAAGCTTTACGGATTCACCGTATAACCACACTATCTCCTAGTAGGTTAGAGACAACAATCTCAGAAGCGACTGGTTTAGGTTTTATAGCATTTTTTAATCAATGGTTCACTAATAAAGGAATACGTAGAGCCTGTACATGTTTCTATTGCAACACGTCTATCGTTAGACGCAGACATTTTCAGTTCTAATCATACAAGAAGAATTTAAATCGTATAAGTAGCAAGCCACATATAACATATAATGATAAACTCCTATGTGGCATATGTAGACACAGACTCATAACGGATGCCTGGTTAGTTCTAGAATCGACTAAACTTAGGCTCTGATACCACAATTGTAACACCCCCTTCCCGGTCTAGTAGGGATCTGGGTCGGATAGTGTTATCAAAAGACTAATCGAACGTTCAAACAAAGTTTCAAAGTTCAAAAACCTTATCTAAGTATCAAATCGATTATTCTTAGGACTTATCCATTTTGTTGGTTACTAAACTTAATCGGAGTTGGGGTCAATTTTAAACTTTTCTTAACCTTAAGGACCAAATTGTAAATTTCATAAATTAAGGGTCCTTGGCCGAAATTCAGGTTATCATACTAAAATTAATCTTAGAAATTATTAGCCTGTGAAATTTCATTACTAATTGAGGTAATTTACCTATCTGATTAGACAATACAATATTTAGTGACCATTTTGTAAACTGTTCAAAATTGTTTTGTTATTCGGATTAACTTATCGAGTGATTTCCAAACCTTACCAAATTTTACCAATACACTTACAAATCATGTTCCCATTGGTACGCCAAAATTTGGGGCATTCGGAATCTATTTACCAAGTTTTCACTTTAGGCTCATTTTAGACACTTTTTAATCATTTTAACCTATCCAAATCTAGTCATTCTAAGCATATGACAAAACCATATTATCAAGTCATCATACAATCATAGAAAGGCTTATACAAAAAGCTGGACCATATGCTACTTTACTAGGTGTTTATAGCAAAAGATAACATACATATATGGCAGGGATGTGACTTGCAACCGCAACAACACGATCAAAGCTCAGATTTGTTCAAGGTCCTGAGAATGCATGAGACACACATGTTAGCCTTACATAGCCTAGTGCGGTAGTTATAACAATTACAAATGATGATCAATATTATGAAATGCATGAGAATCAGATATACAAGTAGTCATATTACACTATACACAATTCATGCTTCATATTCACATATTACATGTCACAAGATCATATCATAATCATATGGTCATAGCATAATTCAAAGGCACATATCACATTAGGTACCATTGGACACACAGATTCCACTGTACACCAACACATATAACAGAGAATGGGTCGTAGCCCTTGAGCCTTAGCTCCGGAGATATATCCCTTACACAATCCATCATTACTTCCCCCACATATAGGCCGTAGCCCTAGACCGTAGTCATCCCTTACTTAACCGGGCTCAATAATCCTATGGCATGCCAATTGTATCCAATGTCCATAATTACACAAATTCACATAGTTCATATTTTTTAAGTCATGTCATATCAAATATCAAAATGAGCCTTAGCTCCATATCATGTCACATTACATATTAATTTCATATATCACATACGTATAACATATCATAGTCATATTTGCACATATCAAAGCAATGCATGTACTTACTGGATTTGCCAATCAAATTCGACATAATTGCTCTATGGGAGCCCTTAAACAAATACAAACATAATCATAAAATAATGCAACGGGATAGCACCAAGCCTATCCCTTAACACAACTACACTAACCTCGACAACCCGATATTTCTAAGACTTTCGGATAACGACGCCTTTATTCTTGGCTTTCGAAAGAGATGACGGTTGTCCTATATCAACCCCTTGAGCCAATCGATAGCAAGGACTCAAATTTATCAAAATGGAAAAACTTGGGCTTACCAACCTATCATTGAACCAAATTGTTTTTCCCTTCTTTGTGCATATCCCCCTTTATATACTCAAATGGTCGACCCCCTTAATTTCTATTCAATCTCAACGTATTGTGGAGTGTGTGGCACAATTTTGAGGTATAAACCCCTTGTCTTGGCCCACGTAGTGGGAAGCAAAATGTGGTCTTCTGGCCTTTATGCCGCGTCATCCTCTAATGTGGGGATTTCACGGCAAATTCCTTCAATTTGAAGGAATTACCGTGGGTCTCCTACCTTTTTTAATATAATAATAATAATAAACTAATACGGTTAGCCCGAATAACCTTTACTGCTTAAAATTAGCTATAAGATCAATATAATTATTTAACCGGTATAAAATTTTTGATCACCGAAACTTAACCCTGACTAGGCCGATTTTTGAGGTGTGACAACTCTCTCCCTTAAGAAAATTCGTCCTCAAATTTTCATTTCAGGCAACAGATGAGGATATTGTTTCTGCATAGTCTACTCAGGTTTCCATGTTGCCTCTTCAACATAATGACTTCGCCACAAAACTTTTACTAAGGGGAAAGTTTTGTTACGAAGCCGTTTAACTTCTCGTGCGAGGATCTGAACAGGTTCTTCCTTGTATGTCAGATTAGATTGGATCTCCATAGATTCCGGTTCAATCACATGGGAAGGGTCTGACCGGTACTTGCGTAGCATCGACACATGGAAGGCATTGTGAATCTGTTTTAACTCTTCGGGGAGAGCTAGTCGGTAGGCAACAGGTCCAATCTTTTTAGTCACCTTAAATGGACCAATGAAACGGAGACTTAGCTTTCCTTTCTTTCCGAAACGAAGAATCTTCTTCCACAGAGATACTTTAAGGAATGCCTTCTCATCAACCTCGTACTGAATATCTCTCATGTCCAGATCGACATAGGACTTGTGTCGGTCAAAGGTAGCTTTAAGTCGGTCACGAATAATGGTAGTCCTTTCTTCTGTTTCCCGAAGTATGTCAGGACCTAGCATCTTACCTTCATCGAGTTCAGTCCAACAAAGAGGAGTTCTACACCTCCTTTCATAGAGAGCTTCATATTGAGCCATTTGAATTGAAGTCTGGTAACTATTGTTGTAAGCAAACTCGACCAAGGGCAATGATTTCCCCCACGTATTCCCAAAGTTAATGACACAAGCTCGAAGCATATCTTCTAGGATCTAAATAACTCTTTTAGATTGGCCGTCAGTTTGAGGATGAAAAGTAGTGCTAAGATGCACTCGTATTCCCAAGGCCTCGTGTGAGGTCCTCCAACACTGAGACGTAAATCGTGGGTCACGATCGGAGATGAAAGATACTGGAATTTCGTAAATCGTGGGTCACGGCCGCAACTTAAACTCAACTAGGGGTGACCTTTGGGAATCCCGAAGTTATCGGAGACGGCATCCTAAATTTTGATGAATTAGAAAAGCTGATTCAAATGAAAGCGGAGTTCACTAAGCAACTAGAAGACACTCAAAAGGACCTAGAAGAAAAGCTCCGAGTGAAGGAAGACGAGGATGACCTTTATGGGTTAAGTGCTAGAGAACTCTGCCTGGTTCCAGATGTGGAGATCCCATACAAGTTCAAGGCTCCAGACTTTGAGAAGTTTGATGGGAGTACCTGCCCATCTGCTCATATAGTGATGTTTTGCAGAAAGATGGCCAGTTTTTCTAGCAACGAGGAGCTCTTGATTCACTATTTTCAAGACAGCTTAGTAGGGCATACTTTGAGGTGGTATAACCAACTGACCAGGGCTCAGATCAAGTCGTGGAGAGATCTGGCAAAAACTTTCACTGATCAGTATAAGCATGTAACTAATATGGTTCTCAACCGACTACTGTTACAAGGCATGGAACATAAGCGCAATGAGACCTTTCGTGAATATGCTCAAAGATGGCGTGATGTGCCAGCCCAAGTCCAACCACCACTTCATGAACATGAGATCTCCCCTATGTTCGTAGACACACTAAAATGGGCACTTTATGATCGGCTGATCAGTAGCCCTATTAGTAACTTTACAGAGATGGTCATGATTGGCAAACGCATTGAAGCGACCATCAAGAGCGGAAGGATCGATGGAGGGGATCATTCACAGAAGCAGTTTAAGAAGAAGGATCATGAAGTGAATAACACCAACGCTTTTGAAAAGACCAAGAAGTTCACCATTTCCCAGCCGCAGGCTCCTGTAGGGAATTCCAGAAACTTCAGCAAGAGAGAAGATAAGGGACCTAAGAAGGAAATGGATGATAGGTCTTTCATACATTTGCCAATTACCTACAAAGAACTCTACTCGCAGTTATACAAGGTCGATTTGGTTCGACCGTACCACGTTACCCTTTACAACCCACCATACCCGGCTTGGTATAACCCTAATGAGCACTGCGAGTATCTTGCTGACGTCACAGGACGCTCAATCGAGAATTGTATAGCTTTCAAAAAGTTCGTCCAAAATCTGATTCAAACTAGGGTGTTATAGTTAGGGGAACCCAATACGGCCAACAATCTGTTGCCAAACCATGGGGGATAGGGTGTAAATGCCATTGAAGATGAGTGCACCAAGAAAGCCAAAAAGAGCGAGTCTGAAGTCCAGTCTCCCTTGAGATGGATCTTTCAATAGTTGTGCATGGCACGTCTCATCAATTGGGGATGGTGTTGGTCAAAGAATGATGGGAAAAGAGTTTTTTGAACTCTGTGCATCAGAGAGTCAAAAAACCAGATACAGTGCGAAGAGACCGCTTGTTCTTGGTCTCGGGACGAATGAGGCAAGTGAACCAAAAGTGGCTCCTAAAATCATAATTGCTACCCCAAAGTGTTTTCCTTTTAAAAATACCAAGATGGTTCCGTAGAATTACGCCGCAAGCGATACGATCCTGGGATCGTCCGGTGCACAAGAGGAAAAGAGGGTGATGGAAATGGAACTTGCTCAACCAGATGGCAAAGAAGTAAGCGATGTGGGGCACCTAACAAGAAGTGGTCGGTGCTATATTCCAGAAAACTTGAGGGATCCAAAAGAGAAAGTCCAGGAAGTTGGAGTAGGATCTGAAACGTTGTTTGGAGAAGACCCACCTACAAAGATCAAGGAGCCCGTCACAGAAACGCAAGCACAAGTGTTTCTAAAATTTCTAAAGCACATCGAGTATAATGTCATCGGTCAACTCCGGAAACAACCAGCTCGTATTTTAGTGTTTGATCTATTATTAAATTCAAAAAAGCATCGAGAGGCATTGTTGAAGGTTTTGAACGAGACATTCGTTGTAAAAGACATTTCTATTGGGAGATTAGATCAGATCATAGGTCACATTATTGACGTCAATCATATTACTTTCAGCGATGACGAGATTCCAGAGGAAGGTACAAGGTCCGTCAAAGCCTTAAGCATTACCACCCACTGTAAAAGTTATGTGCTGCCGGGCGTGTTGATTGATAATGGCTCTGCATTGAATGTCATACCATTAGCCATGCTACAACGACTACCAATCGACAGCTTCCTCATGAAACCATGTTATAATACGGTACGAGCCTTCGACGGGACTCAGAAAGATGTGGACAAGAAAATAGAAGTACCCATGCTCATTGGTCCCACTAAATACATGGTCGACTTTGTGGTCATGGATATCCAGTCATCTTACAATTGCTTGTTAGGAAAGCCTTGGATACACTCGGACGGTGCCCTTCCGTCCTCACTCCATCAAAAATTAAAGTTTGTCACCGATGGGAAATTAGTAACAGTAAAAGCAGAAGAGGACATCATCGCTTCAGTGACCCCGGATACACCATACATCCCTACTGATGGAGAAGCAATGAAGTGTGCCTTCAGAGCCTTGAAACTTATCAATGCTACTTTTGTTGCCGAAGGAAGTAAAGTTCCATGCCCAAAGTTGTCAAACTGCACTAAAATGATGGTGTTCAAAACCATGGGAAGAGGAGCAAGAAAGAATAATGGTTTAGGGAGGAATCTACAAGGGCGTCTTCGTCCCGTTAGTGTGATTCACAAGGTGGACCACTTTGGGCTTGGCTATAAGCCTAACTTTCTGCAAAAGATGCAAGAGTGGAAAAAAGACAAGAATAGAGGAAAGCCAGGTTGAGGGGGGAAGACATTCCTTGGACTCCCACAACCTATTCAAACTTTAGAGGGATCTTCGTATATGGGGGGATCCGAAACCCGGAGGAGGATATCCAAAAGGTAAACCAAGAGGGTGAAAGGCGCCTTCAAGAAGAGCTGACCAGGGAGGCTTTAGAAGAAATGAATGTAAACATGATCGGTGATGGGAGCAAGCTTAACCGATTTTTGGCCAGAATTTGCCCGTGCCTTCCAGGGGAAGAGCTCAACAACTGGACCTTCAGGGTCGTGCCAACACTCAATAGGAACCAATCAAAGTAATGCCTAGAACCACTCCATTACTTTGGCCCGAAAGTAACAAACATCTTTTGTAAAAAAAAGGCAACTATGTCATATTCATCTGCTTTGAATGAAATATACTATATCTACCTTTCTCAAATGGCAAACATGGCATTCATTCCATTTCATTCATTATTTATTTACTTACCTATTCATTAGTTAATAATTTATTTACATTATAAACTACACCATTCTTTTCGAATATGCACTTTTAAAATCGTACAGGCCTCTTAATATAAACTGTATGAACAATGCGGAACCTAATCCCAAAGTAGACTTCGAACGAGCCATGTACTTGGCAGAGGTAGAGGAAGAAAATGATGAGATTCTAGAAGAGCTGTTAAGAATGATGGCCGATGAGGAAAAGCTAATCATTCTTCACCAGAAGAAGCTAGAGATCCTAAATTTGGGAACGTATAAAGAAAAGAAAGAAGTAAAGATTGGGGGCATCCTGTCACCAAAAATCAAGCAAGGGTTAGTGGAATTTAGAGACGTATTCGCATGGTCATACCAAGACATGCCAGGCTTAAACACAAACATTGTAACGCACAATCTTCCCATTAGGCCAGAATACAAGCCCGTTCAGCAAAAGCTTCGAAGAATGAGAACGAACATGTTACTGAAAATGAGGGAAGATGTGAAGAAGCAATTTGAGGCCGGGTTTCTAAAGGTCTCTAAGTATCCAGAATGGGTGGCCAACATATTTCCAGTACCAAATAAGGATAGGAAGGTGCGTATGTGCGTGGATTATAGAGACCTTAATAAGGCAAGCCCCAAGCAAAACTTTCCTTTGCCCCATATTGACGCTTTAGTAGACAATACCGCGATAAATACTTGGTTCCCGTTCATGGATGGCTTCTCAGGGTATAACCAGATCAAAATTCACTCCGAAGACATGGAGAAAACCACTTTTGTGACCATGTGTGGCACATTTTGTTATAAGGTGATGCCCTTCGGATTAAAAAACACGGGCAACTTACCAAAGAGCCATGGTAACCTTATTTCATGACATGATGCATAAGGAAATCGAGGTGTACATGGATGACATGATAGCCAAGTCTAAGACTGAGGAGGAGTACATCCAAAATTTGCAAAAATTCTTTCGAAGGTTAAAAAAATATCAGTTAAAGTTTAACCCGGCCAAATGCACCTTCGCATTCACATTAGGGAAGCTCTTGGGCTTTGTGGTAAGTTAGAGGGCATCGAGATCGACCTCGACAAGGTGAAAGAAATTCAAGATCTTTCACCACTGTGAACACAAAAAGAGGTCCGACGATTTTTAGGGAGGTTAAACTACATTTCCCGATTCATATCTCAACTGACTAATAAGTATGACTATGTCTTCAAACTGCTCTGAAAGAATAACCCGGGAGTTTGGGATGAAGATTGCCAAGAGGCACTAGAAAAGATTAAGAAGTATCTGACTGATCCTACAATCCTAGTAGCACCAGTGCCGGATAGACCATTGATCATGTACTTGACAGTCTTTGAAAATTCTATGGGATGTGTACTAGGACAACACGATGACTCAGGCAAGAAGGAAATGGCCATCTACTATTTAAGCAAGAAGTTCACGGATTATGAAACCCAGTACCCAGCCAATTCAGAAATTATGTTGTACCTTGGTATGGGCCACTAAGCGGTTGCGGCAATACATGTTGTATTATACCACCTGTCTAATTTCCTGGATAGATCCCCTGAAATTTCTAATGGAAGCATCGGTATTGACAGGGAAGATGGCCCGTTGGAAAATACTCTTGTCAGAGTTTGACATTATTTACGTAAACCAGGAAGCGGTGTAGCTAAAGGGAAATTCGTTGCCGAGAAAGAGGGTTGGAGGCTCTATTTCGACGGGGCGTCGAATGCCCTAGGTCATGGAATAGGGGAAGTATTAATTTCCCCTGAGGAGGACCACTAACCTTTCACTAGTAGGTTGGAATTCTTCTGCACCAACAATATAGTCAAGTATGAAACTTGTGTTATGGGACTCCGAACAACCATTGAGAAGAAGATCAAGGTGCTCCAAGTTTTCGGAGATTCTTCTTTGGTAGTCTACCAACTTCAAAAAGAGTGGGAGACCATGGATCCGAAGCTGATCAAGTATTACGATTTAATCCAAGATTTGGTCAGAAATTTTGAAGAAGTCAGTTTCACCTACTTGCCAAGAGATAACAACCAAATGGCTGACGCTCTGGCCACTTTGAATGTCGTGTTTAAAGTAAATAGGACAACCGAGATGAAGCCTGTCGAGATGCAAGCTTTTGAGGTGCCGGCCCACTGCTATAGTTTGGAGGAGGAAAAAGATGGCAATCCATGGTATTACGATATCCTCCAATACATCAAATACCAAACTTACCCAAAAGACGCCAACGATAATGAAAAAAGAACTATTAGAAGGTTGGCATCAGGATACGTCCTTAATGGAGAGGTTTTGTATAAAAAAGGCAAAGATTAGATACTATTGAGGTGTATCAATGCCTAGGAGGGTGAAACTATTTTAGCAGAGGTCCATGGAGGTTTATGCAGAACCCACGCTAGCGGTTTCTCGATGGCTAGGAAAATCATGAGATACAGCTACTTCTGGTCAACAATGGAAGGAGATTGCATCAATTATGCAAATAAGTGCCATAAATGCCAAATCCACACCGATAAGATACATTCTCCGCCGGTACCACTTCACGTCATGAACTCCCCTTGGCCTTTTGCTGCTTAGGGAATAGACGTCATTGGGCAGATACACTCGAAAGCTTCTAATGGGCATCGCTTCATTTTAGTAGCTACCGATTACTTTACCAAATGGGTAGAAGATACTTAATACGCCAACATCACAAGAGCGACAGTTTGCAAGTTCCTCAAGAAAGAAATTATATGTCGTTATGGTATGCCCAAAAGGATCATCACCGATAATGATTCTAACTTGAATAACAAAATGATGATTGAGGTGTGTGAACGGTTCAAAATTATACATCACAATTCTACTGTCTATCGCTCCAAGATGAACGGAGCAGTGGAGGCAGCAAATAAAAATATCAAGAAGATCATAGAGAAAACCACGGAAAATTACAAGGATTGGCATGAAAAGCTACCTTTTGCCCTATTTGCTTATCGGACCTCTGTGAGGACCTCCACCGGGGCAACGTCTTACTCTTTGGTATATGGCACGGAGACGGTATTACCTATTGAGGTAGAGATCTCGTCGCTCTGAATTTTGAACGAAGTAAAGTTTGATGAGGCCAAATGGATACGAGCCAGAATTGATCAATTGAACCTCATTAAAGAGAAAAGGTTGAAGGACATCTGTCATAGCCAAATATATCAAAAAAGGATGATGCGGGCCTATAATAAGAAAGTTCGCCCTAGAGAGTTTCAAGAGGGGGATCTGGTACTCAGAAAGATCTTACTCAACCAAAAGGACTTTCGAGGGAAATGGATGCCTAATTGGGAAGTGCATTATGTAGTAAAGATGGTATTCTCCGGAGGAGCGTTGATCCTAGCCGAGATGGACGGGAAAGAGTTAAGCAACCCAATAAACTCAGACTTGGTAAAAAAGTATTATGCTTGAAGAAGAGAAAAAAGAAGAGAAAAAAGAGAAAAAAAAGAGAAAAAAAGAGAAAAAGAAGAAGAAAAAGGGTTTAGGGCAAAAACCCTAAAATGACGTCCTAAAACCAGGGAGTGATCTGAATTGAAAATCCGAACAGGACGATTCATATATGCGTGAATTTTGGCATAACGACTGACAGACTTCATCAAAAGACAACGCTTCAATCCTTAGGTCGTTAAAAGTTGTAACCCAAGATGGCGAGTAAAATGTTTATTGTGGTCGATGGGTTCTCATTGTTCACACAGTCAACGTTATTTGCGCCTTTCCTTTTTCATGTTTGCCATGACTTTTAAAATTTTGTTAATGTTTCTCTAAGTATTAATAAAATATTATTTCTGTTATCCGTCTTGTCATCATCTCGCGGGTGAATTGGCATAGGTCACGAAAAGCAAAAGGTTTCTTGGTATTTCTATGAGTTAACCTATTGAGTGCAGGTTATTCCAGGATAGAGGGCGAATCTGCCAAGGTTAAGGCAAAAAGATCATTGGGTTGAAATTGATACCTCACTTATTATTGAGGGAACTAAAGACGAAATCTCGGAAAGGAGCCCAAAAGAAACAAAAAATGAAGAAAATAGGAGAAAAGAAAAAAAACAAAAAAGAGACGAAGGAAAAAATAAAGTGAAAACCCGTAAAGGGCACTTTGGAAGTACAAGTCTAAAAGTGGAATCCTGAAAAAGCACTTTAGAATAAAGGAATCGAGATGGGGCATAAAAGGTGAACCCGAGTGACAAATGGGGCACCGCCGTCATAAGAGAGAAATGAAGAAAGTAAAGGAAACTCAAAATCAAAGAACCAAGAAGAAGAAATGTCTGAGGGAATTATTGTTATCCATGCGTCATATTTAGTTAGACATCCTTAGGTTAGGAGCATGCTAACTCATACCATCGCATTATTTCGTCTTTTTTTACAGGATAAAAGGGGATACCTCTTAAGAGGAGAAGCAAACATCGGAGTGGAAACTTGGAGAGAATTTCCAAGCAAAGGATTTCAAAAACACCACTTCCCGGTGAAAAAGGCTAGACAATAGAACCTTTCGAAAGAGAGGAAGAAGAAGTTAGCCTATTCGTTCAGGCCCACAAAGAGGGGAAGCCTTCATGGAACCCTCATTTGAAGAACTTCTATTTGTTCGTTGCCGCTTCGGAGGAACATGTTGTCTTCATCGAGTTATGTCTATTGTCGTTTCGGATGGACATCCTAGCATCACTAAGATTGCTTTCAACCGCTTTGGGAGAGCAAAGTCACTTGGATTCATTTGCTACCGCTTCAGAAGATTAGGCCATTCGAAAGATATTTGGATTTGTTCGCTGCCGTTTCGGAGGAATGAATCATTTTGTAGCTGGTTTGTCCAATGTCGATCAGGAAATGCATGCCAGCGCTACCCAACTGTTTTATGCCGTTTCAGGGAAACAAGTTATCTCAATTTGCTCGATGCCATCTCGGGAGAGCAAATCATCCGACAGGGAAGTAGGACAAAATTAATGCTTATGGTCTTTGCTTTATTCTTGTTTCACAAGTATAAGCAAAGAGGGGCAGCTGTAATCACTAATTTTGTCCGGGGTTAACCTTTTTATATATTTTTCAATAATGGGCTTATATGTTTATTATTAGGTGATTATAAAGTGGACCCATGTGTGTTAGTATACATATAAAGTGTATATCATAAGTATGTGTTTGTTATGAGTGTCTATTTAAAACATAAACGTATCGCATGTAGTATATGTATGTGTTATTAGTATATTATATGTGTTTATATTATGCGCATATATATATATATATATATATATACATATATGTACTAGTTATTTCAATGCCATTATCGCTTAAATATGGATGTTGTATATTGCATATGTGTTTATATGTACACGTCATGAGTGTATTATTGTTTGTATGTACATGTGTTCACGTATACATTATATGTATGCGTACCTATACATTATATGTAGTATTATTATCATGAATTATTGTTATCTAAAAAAATATAGATCATAATAAAAATTAAAGCCCAATGTTTTATAAATGTCTAGGTCCATTACATATTTAAAACCCCAAAAAATATAATAACAATACAAAGGCTTGTTTGGCCCAAACCCAATACAAAAAACCTAACACTAATCTGGTCCCCTCTTATCCATTTTGCAACTGCCAGCATCTAGTCGTTGGATCAGATCTGATCCAAAGGTCTAGATCAAGCCCGATATGACTGCCCAGATCCCCAAGTGCATGTGTTCCTCACATCCGCAACTGTTCGACTCCCACGTGCCCACGCGCCGACTCCCAACTTCCACGCTCGAGTGCGACCCACGCCCCGGACGGCCTTTATCGACGCCGAGAATTATGCCGACCCTCAACCACCGAGCCAAAGAAACACATAAAAAATAGAAGGGCATGTCAGAGCATCATCATCCACAATAATGGCATTTAAAGTTTGCTTAAACATGTAAATCATAGGCAATAGGCAATAAACAGTCAGAATAAGATATAAGCATGTAATGCATCATTTGTAACGATGGCAGTTCAAAAAAAAACAGAAGCAATAAACACAAAAAATAGCCTTTCGAGGTGTATCTTCTTCTTCTTTTTTTAGTTTATCTATATGCATGTATATATATAAAATGATAGAAAAATAGAGTTAGGGTTTTACCCATGTAGATTTTCCTCGCGTCGTTTCGGTTTCCTCTGATCGACGCTCCTCTGTTGATAAGACGGGGCCTCTTCAAGGCTGGGTATGGTGAAACGATGTAAGCACGTGGCGGCGAAAGCCCTTCGTTTAATTTGGCTTCTGGGTTTTTTTAACTGGAAAGGGTTGATTTTGTTAGAATAGGGTTAGGATTTAGGCTCGGGTTGAAAGCGAGGAATTTTTGGGCCAGTTTAAGTTCGTCGGCCGCCATTGAGAAGGTCGGGGAGTGGCCGGTTTCTGGGATTTACGGCAGAGGAAGCCGCCAGAATCTGGGTTCATGGTGAACCCAGATGAACATGAAGAATGCTCAGAACGTTCTGGGGGAGGGAATTGTTATAACAGAAAAAAATGATCAAAAAAATCAAATATTCGGACGGATGGGGGTATATATAACGTTATAAAATTTTAAATGGTATAATCTCACTTGTAGTCCCTCCGCCCTTAAATAATCACGCCAGAGGGGCTTCCGCATGGTCCAATTACACAAGTGGTCCCTCCGTGTGGGATAATTGCTGTGGGAAGCCATTCTGCCTTTTTAAATTACCCCCGGGGTCCTTCGTATTTTCTCAAAAATTTTATGTACGTCCTTGTCATCTCTTATAATTTTGCCTTGGTACTTTATTTTTTTTATAATCAAGTCATCTTTCCAGTTTTAAATTAAGTATTTTTATTTATTTATTTATTTTATTGTTTTGTTTGTTTAAATTCTGCATATTTATGTTTAATATTCGCAATTTAATTTTTACGTTATTTTGCTAAGTTGTGATGGTAATTTTAGGGATAAAATTAGTTCGAATGGAATATATTTTAGGAATTTAATGTGTACGGAGATTTAGCATAAATCGGAGACGTGGCATATAATCTCATGTTTAACGTGCATTTGTTGATAAATTAAAAATTGGTAAAATGTTATGGATAGCTCTCAACTTATAACATGTTTTAGAATAAAAATCGAAATTTGTAAAAAAAGGTAAAAGTAAAAAAGGAAAAATAAATAAAATATACATAAACTATATGTTTTGATATAAATATTATATTTTTAATATATGGTAAATTTTTTAGATATATATATAAAGGTATATATGTATATATAACAAATGCTTTTGATATATAATAGTTTTAAAGAATAAGATAGGATTTCGTAAAGTATAACATATATAGGACCTATAACACATAGTTTTCAAAGTACATAATATAATTTTATAAAATAATACATACATATTTTTAGAAATAATGCATAGTTCTTTTTAAGTATAATTTTGAAGGATATAATATATACATTCTTTGGTACATAAAAATACATATATAGGTATTGAAGTGTATAATGATGTTATGTAAAAAAATGAAATATATATACGTAGTTTATGGTTTAAAGTATATAAAAAATTTTGGTAAAATGAATAATATATATTTCTAAATAGTAGGTTTTTCTTATGAATGATATGATTTTAATACATAATTTGCTTTAATGTATACTTTTAAATGATAGGTTTTTCTATATATACATGTCATAACTTTAATCCATAATTTATTTCAATACATGTTTTTTTAAATAATATTTTTATATACTATATTATTTTAATATAATGTATCTTAAATCTTTTGTGCTTCCATTACATAATAACAATTTGGGCCTTGGATTTTTTTTTTTGAGATTAGTTTCAATAGTTCGGGCCTTATGCTTTGGGCTTAGATTGTAGAACTTAGTTAGTTCCTTTTAGGCTTAGATTAGGAATAGTCAAATTAATTCGAACAAATTATGTGCTCGACTTATAAGGGCGCGATCGTAGAATTAAATTAGACTTAGTCTTTTTAAGACTTTAATTAGAATAGTGTTCGGGTTAATTTAGCGAAATTAAATTTATCATTGGCTTATTGGGGTAAATGTTAAATTCATTAAATTAATTGAACATTTCTTAATTACTTTAGGGGGAAATCGATTTTAGGCCTAACTTAGAACTAAATTGCAATTTAGCCTCTATAAATTGACCTTCTTAAATCTTTTAGGGGTTAAATACATAATTGAGCTGTATACATGTCAAAATTGGCCTCTTTATGTGTTTACATTTATGACCTTGATTGTCATACGTTAATCGACATTCATTTAATTTTTTTATCTTAATGGTATCGTTAATCAACTTAAATCATAAAAAGGGAGGTATTTATTAATTCTAATATTTGTGTCGTAACAGTCCGAGCTTAAAGGATGTTGACCAAATATTCGAATTAATTTTTGTCATCCCGAGGTAAATGGACTAAAAAATTAACAAAGTCATTACATTTAAATGTTTGCATTATGCATATCGTCAACCATACCAATTAAATGTTTAATTAATTTGAGTCCACCAATTCGATAAGGCCCGTGTAGTCAAGGTCAATTTTCATCTAAGAACTTCGAATTAAACTCAATCTAAATTTCAATAACTTTCATTCTTTTAGGAGCAACAAATTTTCTGGTACCGATCTTCGGGCGTGATTGGGGTGCTAATCCTTCCCCACACGTAACCAACTCCCGGACCCTTTCATAACGAGTCTCTGGTTTTATGGTGTCCGGCCTACCTTACCCAAGTGGCTAGTGGCGACTCCAAATTTTCATCGTTTTGGAAAATTTAAAGTTTTCAAAAGAAATTCTCAATCTCCCAAAGAATTTTCATTAATAATTTAGGGGATAATTAGTAGTCGACTTATTTTCTAAACAAACACCCTTAACACGCCAAAAAAAATTCAAAAGGAGAGAAAAAAGGTCGCTACACCCCCACATTTTCTTTTTTTTTAATATAATAATAATAATAATAATAAAATGATACGGTTAGCCCGAATAACCTTTACTGCTTAAAATTAGTTACAAGATCAAGCTAATTATTTAACCGGTACAAAATATTTGATCACCGAAACTTAACCCCGACTAGACCAATTTCGGGGTGTGACAACCAGCTACTACGGTTTTACTCGCCTCAACATGGGGAGTTCAACCAACACTTCATCGCCTCGAACGGAAGGTCGTGGTGGCCGAAAACGATGATAAACAAGGGCGGCGAAGCTTGGATTTCTGATAGATCCTCGATCGATTCTCAGTAGTGAACGGTGCTTACTCTCCACGATTGACTCGCCTGGCCTGGGTCGGGGTGCAACGGTGAACAGAACGGTGGCGACAGTGCTAGATACGGTCGAGTGGTGGCCGAGATCGGGCCAGTGCAAGGTAAGGAGGCTTTGGGAACTCTCACGACCTCTCTCTCTCATATCAAAACAGATGGGTCACACCAAAAATGGGTAGTTGAAGGGCAAATCTGTCTTTGTTATTATTTCCAGTATAACCGAACCATAAAGCATAATATTAATTTATGGTAAAATCTATCTAAACACAAGCTTACACAACCAAAGGTCATGGGTTCAATCCCCTTTGGCTGCCATTTTTTTCCATTCATTTCATTTATTATACTTTAGGGGTGTTACAAAAATCGACATGACGCTAATACTAATTGTTAGAGATTTGAATAGTCGTCTGCTATACGACACTTCAAAAACTTATCTTAAAGGAGCCAGCGATTTTTCAACAAACCTTAAAACTTATTTTGAATTAAAAGGAAGTTCAAGCTAGAGGACTAAGCTCGAACATGTTTACAATATAGAGGTCCTAAGACATCTCGAATAAGTAAAGGAGAAATAACTTTTGGAGCAGCATCAAGCATTGAGAGCTGATAATTAGGCATCGAAGAGAGTCTTGACATTTTTTCAGCCACCATGTTACACTCGTGGGGGACCCAAATAAGATCAGTGAGCCATGCACGTCAGTGAGTGAAGGAGATGGCATGCACCTAAGGAGGAGAGCAATGTGTGGCAATGTGATCGGCCAAAAGTTTGCTAATTAACTTGTTTTTGCAAAGTTATGATCTTGTAGATTTTTTTTTGATAAATAGTAGAGAGAACAATATTACCAGTGCCTCATTAAAAAACCTCCATAATCCTAAATGGAGGAAAAATAGTGCACTCGATAATACATACAAAGTTCATAACAAACACATCAAACACAACAACTAACCCGCATCCATGTCCAACAAAAAGTCATCCTATAACAAAGGGAGGATCACATCTAGCAGTACCGAAGACACCCGCGTTACGCGTTCAACCTTATCCATAGGAAGAATCGAGTGAATCCGAGCCAACTTGGCCATCTCATCAGCAACACAATTTGTCGTCCGACGAATGTGACAAACATGCATCTCCTATGCTCGATCCATCAACTCTATAATCCCATGCACAAGTGAAGACGCAGCAGCCCCCCGATCACACTGGTAAAGAAGATGGTACACGTCAACATTGTCCACCTCCAGGATAACACGCCTCTCAACGTTCGCCCAAGCTAGCTTCAAACCCTCGAACACCCCTCTACAGTTCCGCCTCGAGAATAGAACAAATCCCCACATATTTGGTGAAGCCAAACCACCAATCTCCAGCAGTATTTAGCGCAACACCACCACATGCAGCCAGGCCAAACACCCTAGCCCGCGCCCTATCTGTATTCAAGGTACACCACCCACCCGCAAGGAGTCGCCATTGAGAAACACACTCCACAGCACTCGAACCAGAGTGTCAATTGCCACGATCAGTAGCCAAAGCCTGAACACACTGTATATGCAGATGCCGACACTCCTCCCACACATTGAAACCATTCAACTGCTCCGAATCAAACACCCACAGATTACGGTGCTTCCATAAGACCAAAAAAACTATCCCAAAAAAGATATCTAGAAAAATAAGACGAGTTCACAAGATTAACCCAGATCCACTCATTAATATCCATCGATAAAAACTCTGAAAGCTTATCGGTACGCACCAAACGCACCCAAATCGCTATCGTCGGGGGACAAGAACGAAGAAGATGATTCAATGTCTCGACCGCACTTCCAAAAACACCACAAGAAGCCATATGACGGCGCAAACTCTCTTCATTAGTAAAGACGCGCGCGCAGACAACAAGTTATAGGAAAATCTAAACTCGTTGCAAGCCCCTATATTTAGCAACTGTACGCCACACTGTCACATCCCTAAAATCGACCTAGTCGAAATTTGGTTCC
This sequence comes from Hibiscus mutabilis, assembly GCA_019671005.1. Lineage (NCBI taxonomy): Eukaryota > Viridiplantae > Streptophyta > Magnoliopsida > Malvales > Malvaceae > Hibiscus > Hibiscus mutabilis. The sequence goes on along the minus strand of CM033715.1, from coordinate 9,035,374 downwards.
AATGACCAGAAATTCTATATCGGATATGCCCGAATGTGTAATTTCTTAATCCTTGTATCTAATTTTGTAATCAATGAAAGTTGTGGGGCACTAAATTGATCTATTGACCTTTCTATAAGAAATTCAAAGCTAAAAATGTTGATTTTGAACTAGGCGTATCAGTACAGATTGGACCGGTATCGATACGGTTTGAGCTAGGCATTTCGATGCAGTAAGACCTATATCGGTACGGCCTAACTGCCATAATGAACTTGCCTGTTTTAGCCTAACTGTATCGATACGGCTATAGGGTGTATCGATACGGGTTACTACAGAAATCTGTTTTGATGATTAAATCAAAAGAAATGGGAAGCAAGGTGCTGATTCACCTCCTTGCTTGCCTACCCCACATGTTTGGGTCATTTTTGTGCTGAAAAGATGATAGCTTGATTCATGAAATGATATTGAATTAGGTTTAGCAAAGCCTTGGTTGTAGAAAACCTTTCCATTGGCTAGGGGTGAGGTGGAGCAATAATTAGGGGATTTAGTCTCTTAAAATAAATTGGAAAAGAAGCTCTCTACCTCATTTGGACTCCCCGAAAGCAAAACTCCATTCTTGTCTTCCACCAAGCTAACACCACTATTTTTATCTTCAACCTCAAGCTAAGCAAGCTCCTCGATTCAATTCTCAACCTTTGATCAATTTTAATGCATTGTTTGAAAACCTATAACTTGGTGAGTAAAACCCTCTTATCAATTCAATGATTCATTTAATCTTTCATAAGTAATTTCAAGAATTAAGCTTTTGATCATCCATGTCAAGCCCATGTGTTAGTAGGTTAATTTCCTTGTTTCGATGTTTCTACAAGCTTTGGTAAGCTTGAAAAACGTTTCCGGATCCTTAGTTTAAATTCTAATGTAACCCCTAATTTTGTGCTAGCTCAGAAAGTAGAGAATGACACCCTTCGTCACCTCCAACAAAAGCTAAGCATCAAGGAGTCAAAATCTGAGAACCTTGAAAGCTTTAGAGCCAAGGTGAGTGTAGTCGGGTCAAGGGATCGGTAATGTGCCATCCAGTTGCATTCGTTTTATGTTATAGTTGCACTTTGTTTAAGGGCTCAAGTAGAGCAAACATGTGTGTAGGTGCTATTGGTAAGTAGGGTAAGTCCTCATATTACTTTAAAATGTCTACGAGCATATGTATGTTATCCGATATATTGTGATCATGCTATGATATGCTATCCGATATTATATGAAGATGCTATGATATGTGGAGCTAAGGCTCAATTTGACATCCGATATGATATGGCTTACGAGCACAAAGGTAAGTTTATGTTGTAATATGTGATCTTGGACATTGTATACAATTGGCATGCCATAGGTTTATTCAAGCTCACCAAGTAAGGGATTGGACTACGGTCCAAGGTTACAACCTATATGTAGGGGAGAAAAGGATATATTGTGTAAGGGATATTTTTTGGAGCTACGGCTCAAGGCTAAGACCTATCTTCTATATGTGTAGTGTATAGGAGAATCCGCGTATCCATTGGATACTATGTCCAAGGAAACGATATGTTTATACGATTTATAATTGCTACATGGAATCATGACAATTTGTTTTAGCATGTTATTATATAATTGATGCTATATAAATTGTAACCAAGCATGCCTATATGTCATTCATGTAATTGATAAATTTATTGTGCATTTGTTATGACTACCTCACTAGGCTATGTAAGCCTAAAATTCGTGTCTCATGCATTTCAGGATCTTAAAGTATTCTGAGCTTTGATCGTGTAGTTGCGGTTGCAAGTCACTTCTTCAAATCATATGTATGCTTATCTTTTGCTTTAAGCTCCTAGTATGGTGGTATATGGTTTAAACATGTCATAAATGCATAATTTGATATGTGTGTAATAGCCTAATAGTGCCTAGATGTTGAATGTGGAAATTAGCATGTTTTGGAAGGGTTAAACTAGCTAAAATGAGCTTAAAAGCACTAAAAGGTGAAATCTTAGTAAATGGATTCAAAACACTCTAAAATTTTGTATGGTATTAAAAATATAGATATTAGACTTACTGGTAAAATTTGGTAATGTTTAAATAGCAAATGGTAGGTTAATTCGAATAAACACAAGCTAAAATCTGTCATTACAGGGCAGGCGTATCGGTACGGGTGATGGCGTATCGATACGACCTTGCATAATTAGGCTAAATAAAATAGGGCGTATTGATATGCAATGGGGGTGTATCGATACGGGTTTGGACCGTAAGGCCTGAAAAATAAATTGTATCGATACGACCTTAGGCTGTACCGAAATGGGTCAACCTTAGTCAACGAGTATCGATATGATCTTAGGGGTATCGATACCGTTTTGTTATCCTTGAATCTGGAAGATGGAAATTTGTCTTAGCGTACCGATACAGCCCCAAGTGTATCGGTACGATATCAATTAATTCTGTTAAAAGTCTTAAACACAATTTTAAGAAGTTTATAAAATAGTCACTAAAACTTGTATAGCCTAATTGGGTAGGTAAACAATCTCCGTTGACAGCAAAATTTCACGGGTTAATAATTGGTAAGTCTAATTGAATATTTGTAAAATAATTTTTGATTAAGTCCCTCTGATTTGTAAAATTTATAATTTAGTCCTTAAGTTAAAAAAGGTTTAAAATTGACCTCGAATTGTGTAAGTCTTAACAGATAATTCTATTAAGCCTTAAAAGAGATTATTAAATGATCCGAATAAGTTCTGCACTCTGATTAAGCTTCTGAACCTCCGATTTGTTTTTCAGTAGCACTTCTGACCTGATTTTCTACCAGTCCGGGAAGCGGGTGTTACACACACAACCTCACTCGACGGTGCAACTTTCTCGGTTCGAAAGGCATAACCTAACCTCACCGAGAAAGCCTTGTTCGTAGTCCATCTCTATGCGATCGCATCCGTACTGCTTTCTCAACGAGGGGGCATAGTTGCCGCAAGCCTATGCAACACTGCTTGAGGCAACAGTGGAGCAAAATCCAACTATTTCCAATCCCCCAGTCATCAACCATGTTGGCAACACTAACCACTGGCAGAGTTGGGATCCTAGCCAGATAGAGCACTATGTGCAGCAAGGGACGAACATCCCCTAACCAGTTATCCTTCCAAAAATCAACATCATGTCCATTTCCCACAGACCAAACCATGCTGACCCGAGACTCCCCCAAACCAAACTCACCCCATTCCACAAGTGAGAGCAACCCGGTCAAGCAATAGAATCAGGAAGAACTCATCTCCACTTATATTTCGAAAGCAATACCTGAGCCCAAATTTGGTTTTGTTGTCGAACTAAATTATAAGCAATTTTCATTAGAAAAGAAAAATTATGCTGATCTAGAGACTTAAAACCCAAACCGCTATGCGTAATGGGAGAATAAAGAACATCCCATCGCACAAGATGTACCCCTCTACCTCCATTCGCATGGCCCCAGAAAAACGCGCGGATAAGCTTATCGATCTCCTCACAGACACCCTTGGGTAACAAAGTTGACTGCATGGTATAATACGAAATTGACGACAAAACTGATTTAGCCAAAATAATGCGACCGGCTAACGGTAAACTCTTAGCCAACCATCTAGATAAGCGGTCACCACACGCTGAACCACATATTGATAAATGGCCTTCGTCACTCTCGAATGCAAAAGAGGGACACCAAGATATTTTCCCAAATCTGCAATCTCGTGGAACCCCAACCTACCGGCCACAAAGGAACACAGCTGCTCAATCACATTCTTGGAAAAGAATATATTCTTCTTTTGCAGACTCACCTTTTAACCTGAAGCCGAACAAAACTCGCGCAAAATATCCTCAATCACATTAACCTGAGATGAAGAAGCCTCGTCAAACAAAATCATGTCATCTGCAAAAAATATATGAGAAATAGGAGGACCCATCCGAGCCAACCTGACCGACTTCTACGCCCCCACCCGCACACTCTCATGAACCGCTTGAGCTAGCATTTCCATGCACAAGACAAATAAATACGGCAAGAGCGGATCCCCTTGTCGAATACATCTCGTGGGGGTAAAAGATTCTAAAGGTGAGCCATTCCACAATACCTGCATGGATACCAACATCACACATCGCATAATCAACTGCCGGAAAGCATTAGGTAATCTAGTATCCCTCAAAGTGTCATCAATAAAGGACCACTCAAGGCTATCATATGCCTTTTTAAGATCAATTTTGATGTCTATGAAACCCACCTTGCCACGCTTAGCGCGCATCGAATGAATCGCCTCTTGTGCAATTATTATATTAGCCGTGATGCACCTTTCGGGTACAAAACTAGTCTTATTCATTGACACCCAGCCCGGAAGATAAGGTTTAAGACGATTAACAATAGTATTTGTTATGATCTTATACAGCACGGAGCATAAACTAATAGGCCGAAACTGGCTAATTGACTCCGAAGAATGGACCTTTAGAAGCAAAACAAGCAAAGTACGGTTCAGAGATGCATCAAATGGCTTACTAGCAAACGTGTCTCTCACCAACCGACACATCAACGCGCCAACTATAGATCAATATCGCTGATATAAAAGTGCATGAAAACCATCAACCCTGGGAGCCTTCAATGGACCCATATTAAAAACAACACGTCGAACCTCCTCATTAGACACTGGCGCAATCAACGCACGAGCCATATCGACAGAACATGGCCCAAAATGACCTCGGCTCACATAGCAATAACCATCATTGCCTACACTTGAGAACAAGTCCCCGTAAAAATCCACAACTAATTGCTTTAGTGCATGTTGATAGGAACACCAAACCTCATTAGGATCCCAAAGAGATTGGACAAAATTAGCTCGACGACGCTGCATAGCACACTTATGGAAGTAGGATGTATTACGGTCTCCATGCTGAATCCACTAAACCCAAGACTTTTACAACCATAAACTCTCTTTCTAGCGTAAAATCTCATCGAGCTCAGACCGTAAATCCACATCAAGCTGAACTAAAAACTCCAAATGAACCCTCTGCAAAGCCTTATCAATGCCACGAAGTCGTGCAAGTAACTCTCTCTTCTTCCAACCAATGTGACCAAACACCGAGTCATTCCATACCCTAGCCTTGTCTGTAAAAGCCGAAATATTAGACTCAACATCCTTATCAATATCCCAAGAATTCTGGAGAAACTCTTCAAACTACGGATGGTCCTGCCAAGCTGCAATAAACCGGAAAGGTCTATCCCCAAGTGGTCCAGTCTGTCGCGGAGTGTGAAAAAAAAGAGGGCAATGATTCGAACCCACCCTATCCAGATGTGCAACCATCGATGTAGGGAACAAAGAAATCCATCTCTCATTAACAAGGCACTGATCCAACCTGTTACGAACCATACCTTGCTTCCATGTAAAATCATCGCCTCTAAAATTGGCTTCCAAAAGATCATTATCAAAAATAAACTCCTGGAACAAAGTGCTAACCCCAGAGCTCAAGACAATACCATCATCCTTCTCCTTAGGGCGTAGAATATAATTAAAATCCCCCTAACAGCCAAGCAGCGTCGGCCCCCGAATTCAGGTTAGATAAGGCCTCATTCTTCTTGGTAGTAGCATTCGGGCTCGCGTAGATTGCAGTGAACAAAACCCACCTCAGAGAACCAGCCTCCCGTACCTGGCCATGCACAAACTGATTGGAAATTTTGCAAACTTCCACCTCAATCCCATCATTCCACAAGACCCAGATACCCCCACCTAGGCCACTCGAAACGAGTTAGAGAAACCCAGTCGGGTGACAACTCTGTCTGCTGTACAACCACTAAACCTTGGCTTTATCAACGCTACGAGCTGAGGGCGGTGATGCCTACAAAACTCCTTAAACTGACGTCTGAAAAAAAGGCTAGTTGCCCTTTGATAATTCCAAAAGAAAAACTTAATTATGATAACAAGAACACTGAGAAAAGGAACAAACAAACCTCAATGATCTTGCGGCAAGGCATCACGATCACGAGCCACTTCAGCAGAACCATGCACAATGTCATCCAAGCTAACAGTAGCCTCATCGGAATCATCTTCAACCACCGTACCCGAGGAAGAAACCAAAGGATTATTAGCGCTCAAAGTAACGACAGACCCTGGACCGGACCCTAATGGAAGCCAGTCGACAAGGACAAGTCGCGAGGGAGAACGATTTTCCTTGCCCCGTCAAGCCTTGAAACCCAACCGTGTACCTTCTCCACTCACCTTCCGAGCACCACCTTGCTTTACGCCCCATGCGCCAACTTTTGGCGTCGCTTTTCGTTAGCAGCATCGAGAATAGCAACTGCAGAATGACTGCCAGCAGCCGCCTTAACCGTGTGCAGCAACATCGTCGGCGGCGTATAGCCTCCTGAAAAGATAATATGCACCGGACCTTGCTTATCACTCACTCGGACCCCATCCCTAAGCTCTTGCGTAAGTGATCCACCTTGCACCCCACTACCACATGCATACTGCTCAATACACAAATTCCTCACTATCACCGGACCTGACGCAGCTTGTCCTGAGTTACGCACCACAGAAAGAGAACTTTGACGAATATGGCCAGACTCCAGCTCCATTGCATCAGCAATACCATCCAACCCCACGTTCAAGTCCATCTCCTGAAGCACATTGAACCTAGAACCCACACTTATGCCCTCAGTCCCCAAAGAGCCTCTGTGCGGCACAGCTTCCTTCCTCGGCCTCCGTTTCTTATTCTCAGCAACCATCCACGGACCATACACCACTGCCTCATCCACCGTGTCATTGTCAATACCAGCCTGACCAGCAGCCTCAATCCGTACATCAATATCCCCACCATCCTTGCTCTGACTACCATCACACACTTCCGTCGCATGGCCATACATGCCACACTTAAAACAAACCCTCTAGAGACCTTTATACTTAAGATGAAACACCTTGCCATCAATTTTCACTCCCTTCACCAATGGCTTTTTCAAGTCTACCATAACCGCAAGCCGAGCAAGACGACCACAATCACCAACATGCGTATTATAATTAATCTTCACTACTTGCCCTATAACCGCTGCTATGTGTCAGAATAAAGCTTTGAAATAATACCTATAAGTCAATCTCGGAATACGAACTCACACCATTATCTTCGAAGGATAAGTCTCGGAAGTAGAGAACTCTCGGCTCTACAGTTGTACCGTGAGATAACTTCTAAACACCATCTAAGGTCTCCCGGTCAGCACATGCACATAATCGTTCTCCGTCTCAAATATCACCAAATAATAGTCATTCGCCAAGTCGACTACCTGGTTATTCTTTTATGATCGCAGAGTATGGTTCTGAAGCCTTATTATCACTTTTGATCCTGTGCTAGTGTCGTCATGCCATCCATCTGAATCTCCTTCGATTTTGATATTAGAAAAAAAATTGCCGTGCAACAACGGTCGTGAAGACGTGAACCATTTCATAGACAGCTCCGAAGGCGCTACTGGCCTTTATTTAGTGATAGCATTTAGTGATAGAAACTTTGTTTTCTACCGGCAGTGTATAAGATTATAATCCGTATAATAATTCTCCTAACCTTGAACGGAAATTTTGATGATGCAAGAAAAAGCTTTCTTCACCTCCACACGTAGGAACTAGGAATAGTCTATAATAAATAACTTCATATAAGCAGCAACTTAGGCATTTGACACCAAGCACTAATCCATCTATGAAATGTTTTCCCTGGCAATTATCTGCCCAAAGTTTCTGCATCACGAAATTTACAAACAATCCACTGATTTCAAGTCACAAGAAATGTGTCCAGGGCAAAACCAGAACTTAAACAAGGACAACAAGTAGCATTTGTAACCAAGTTGTGCTTTTTTCGGCAGCCAGCTTGTGGACCGCGACAAAAACAGCATCTTCACTTACACCACACCGGAGGGGAGACGGAGAACAAGCTGCCCTCCGAAGACACTGCAGAGGCATAAGTGATTACGTAAGTAAAACACTGATATGTAGTCCGACTAGAATACTTAGGTTCACATTACAAAGGTTGTAACCGACCTCTTGATATAATAGTAGCAGAAGTCTGCTAAAATGAAAGTTTGAACAATTTCCGATATAAGAACCATAGAAGGCCACAATCCATAACCCAGGGCTACCAGCAAGCGTCCTCGGGTGTCTACAACCTGTAGAAAGCAGTAGAGAATGAATTTACATCTTAAAGAAATCACCCTCATAATGATTCACGATACCATTTCTCGAACCAGTATCATACAAAGCTTCACTTATACACAGAAATACGTATGTTAAAACAGAATGTGACTAATGAAAATGGCATCGACATCTACAAGCAACAACCAGCCTCATTCTAGGAAAAGACAGTTCAATACAACCTTCAGGATCCTTCATCATGCAGGTTGAAGCTGTCTATTTATTTTTTTTCCAAAGTAGGCAAATTTATAATAAACAAGCTGTGAATCATTTAATGCTCAGACCGAGTCTCAATTTCAAAATAGCTAACGCTAATACACGACTAACTGAAACCCGATCACATTCAACTTAATGTCACAAGATCAAACCTGTAGAACCCAGTGAGCACAGCTGAGGAACCTTGCAACACCCAACGCAAATACATAATGGGCTGTAAAAGGCTCAACAATCTGAAAGCACAAAAAGAAGACAAGTTAAAGATGGCATATTTATAAACCTTATGAAAGCATATCTATCATCCGAGTAACTTTTACCTTGGTATTTTGCATCACTCGCAACTGTGGTAAAACTGAAACAGCTTCCAGATACACACAGAATGCCCACAAAATCCTGTTTACTAGATTATGAGAAGTTGATGGGTGAATACACAGGGCTAGTATTGCACAAGGGACAACCTGAATCCAAATTCAAAAGCAAGGGCATTATCTCTAGAATATGTTCAGCAAGCATGGATATGTATATCAATGTTACATAAACATCAGATATTGAAAGAATAAGCTTTAAGAGAAAACAAGACCATCTCTTGACAAGGAAAACATGAAACACTGGAGTTAAAGCCAGTAGGATTCAATTCTAAACCCCAACAATTTGTATGACAGAGCAGCATACATATAACAGAAAATAAGATAGATGAAAACTCACAACATAATATATCGCAAAGTTGTCCTTGTCTTCCATGTAGCTGGACTTTAGTTTGAAACGGATCATATAAATAACCCACAATGTTGTAGCCAGTGTGGCTAAATCAAGTACGGTATGTATGTCATATTCCATGACAAAGCTACAGTACAACCTAACAGCTAAAAAGATAGCTGTTAGTTCTTGGGATTTGAGTGATAATCCTGCAACCATTAAAAAATATTTTCAAATAATTGAATGAAACCAATATTTTCATCAATAAAGATTCTACACTCAGTTCAAACACACTTAACTAATAATTGAGGGATTAATCAATTAAATCATCTATGTGGTGTAAACAACTGATCAAAATTAGAAGACATACTACATTTAAACAACAATCAAGCATTAAGCACGCATAGGGGTGTAAATGAACCGAGCTTGAACAAACAAGACTATGTTCGTGTTCGTTTGTTTATTTTTAAAGGTGTTCATGTTCGGTTCTTGTTCGTTTAAATTTTTAATACTGTGTTCGTGTTCGTTTATTTATTTTTGAAAGTGTCATGTTCGATCGTAAACGTGACCGTTTAAGTGTTCGAGAACGTGATCGTTTATTGGTTCGCGATCATGTTCGTTTATATGTTCGGAAATGTTAACTAAATTAAATAAATAAAACAAAAGCAGCCAAATGAAACTTACATTTGGACGAGAACTTATATCACATCCTTAGCAACAACAAAAGGTAGTATTTAGATGCATTCACAAGCATTTTCATCCTTTAAATGAGCTTATAAACAAGCCTATAAACGAGCTTATTCGTGAACATAAACGAACCGAACACACTTCTGATCGTGTTCGTTTATTAAATGAACATAAAAATTTTGTTCATACTCATTTATTTAGCTTAATAAACGAACGTTACAAGAACTGTTCGTCGAACGCTCTATTCATTTGCACCTCTAAGGGCACAGGAAAATCAGGAGAGAGAGAGAAGAGAACAGCTCATTTTGGTCCAAAAGCTGCATGTCTTAATCAATCAAACATTCTAGCCCTACTTAACAGTTAGGAAAGCACCATAAAAATTGCATATTTTTATCATGGAAAGGAATAGCATAAGGCACAAGTAAGATGAGGGAAAACTCATAAAAGTCATCGAATTGGTAAAACAAACAAAGAAGGGCTTCCCTTTGCATCAAGAAGAAGCCCTTCACTAAAAGTTGATACAACGCCATAGAAGGATCATTACCACACAAAATAACTTAAATATTCCACTCATCAGAATTCAATTAAACATCAACCAATGAAATAGAACCAAATTCAATCAAAACCTTCAACATCGTATCATGAAATGCAACTTTGCCAATAAACAAAAAAGCTCATACAATTCATGATAGGTGAGAAGAATTAGGTCGAAACTGTAAATTTATATATCAGAATTGAATTCAAGTCACCAAACAAAGGAAAGGGTACCTCAAATCGAAAGAAACGAGAAATCAAGCCAAAAGTTCAACCTAGAAACAGCTACAAAGCAAATAAAAAAAAACTCCTTCCATAGGTCACATAGTTGCCAAACCAAAACCTTTAAAATTTTGCAACTTACCGATTACCCTTCATGAGTTTTTGAAATTACTAAATTGAGAAGAAAAAAAGCACCCGTGTATGATGTATTAAATTTAAGCTACAAACTAATCGAAAACAATTCCAATAATAAAATATATAATTATTTATCAACCGGCGAAAAGATTAGAGGGTTTTTTAATGGGTAAAACTTTAATATAATTGTGTATTTACGCTATAAAAACTCAAATCCTAAATTTCTATCTCTAACCCTAAAAAACTAAAACTTAAACCCTATACAATAAATTCTAAACACTAATCTTAAATTCTGAACCCTATAACCTAAACCCCTAAACTTTAAACCTTAAACTAAAACCCTAACCCTAAAACTAAAAGACAGTGTGTATCAAAGTTTTTTCCTTTTTTAATTACCAGCACAAGTCTTCTCTTTGGTGAGCTTATAGATGAGGACAGAGATTCCTAGGGAGTGGACAGCCTCGGCAGCGACGAAGAGGTTGTCGTGGTCATGTACAATGAATCGGAGAAGAACCAGCGCCGCCATCCCCGATACCACCGCCAAAAAAGCCTTCACCTTCGGCGGCTGCCGTCTCACCCACATCGAAACCGCATGGATCGGCCGTTTCGGTGTCTTCATCTCTTCTTTATTCTTTTTCCCGAGAAACTGTGGGAAAATTAGGAAGTGGGATCGCGGGGTTTGGGGTTAGATCTAAGTTATTCGTTTATTAGAAAATAAAAAATAAATTAAAAATCTTTTTATTTGGGTTTTTTCTTCCCCTCGAATCTGCTAAGTGCTATCTCGATCGCTTCGATTGGGAATTTGGGCATGAGATATTGGCAAGTAATTCGGGTGAGTTTTTATTTTACGGGCGAGGCATCTGAACATTAATTATATAATTTATACATGGTGAAATTCTTGTATAAATCCCTATATTATGTATAAGTCGTGGTATATAGATTTAAGTTTAGGTAAAATTCAAAAATAGTCACTGTACTTTGTTAAAAAAATAAAACGATAACTAAATTTTCAAATGTAATAAAATAATAATTAAACTTTATATTTGGTAACAAAAGTAACTGCCGTTAAAAGCCACTTGCAATTATGAAATTTTAGATAATTATACATCTAGTCCTCTATATTTATAATTTAATCAATTTAGTCCTAATTAAACAAACAATAATTTTAACCCCTTTTCTTCCTTCATCACCTTTCTCTTCTCAATCATTTTTGCAGAAAGAAATCTCATTGGAGCTAAATGTCTCTTCCTTCTTTACATTTTCAATCCTGATCTGAATCTTCCCATTTGAGTGGAAAACTATTCCAGGGGTTTGCATTTCATCAAAAAGTTTTAAGGGGTTGTATTTGGCGAGAAATTTAAGGTGTTGTCCTCCACTGGTGGGGGTGATCAAGTGAAAAAGCAGTGATAACATATTGGCGAGCAATAGCTAGATACAGAAAGAAACTGGAATATTATCAAACTGAATGCTGAAATCTCTGGATATTCTAGAGAAACTCGGGGGAAAAGATGGACAAGAAGAATAAATGACTAGCAGAACCATATTTGGTTATATACCAAAAATTTTATACTAGACTTTCTATCCCCAAACGAAACGCATATTGTGAGTTTTCATGTGCCAATGCTTTCGCAGACGCGGCCAAAGATTCTGCCTCGAGTTTGGAAGTGTAATCTCGTAAATGAACTGCCAAAGCATAATTCTCTTTCTCTATTGCGTTCTACAGTTCTCCACTATGATGAGAGGAAATCAATAGTCTCAAGGACCCCAAATCTAATTTGAAAAAGAAAATCAATATATCTTCATTAGCAGCCTCGCTACGCTCTGAGCTTGCCCCCAATTCCTGTTCACCTCTTTTAAATGGCCATCCAACTTGAACCCTAAAAATCATTTTCTTCAACAAAGTAGGGTTGCCTTTGATGTAAAAACTCGGCAGATATCCATACCCATGGCAGAGAAATTGTTTACCAATCCCATGTTTCATATGGGGTTTTCCAATTATCTCAAAATGTTGCCTTCCAACTACTACTGTTACATAAACAGCTGTGTTTCCGACAATATAGAAAAATATTCGAATCAGGTCTGAAAATGTAAAGAAGGAAGATACATTTAGCTCCAAAAAGATTTCTTTCTCAAAAATGATTGAGAAGAGGAAGATGATGAAGGAGAAAGAAGAGTTAAATTTGTTGCTTTTTATTTAGGACTAAATTGATTTAATCTATAAATATAAAGGACTAAATATGTTATTATCTAAATTTTCATAATTGCAACCGTACTAGATTATCGTTTTATTTTTTTAACAAAGACCATTTGTGAACTTGACCCTTTAATTTTTGTACCCTGTTCGATTATTTTGTTCATATACTTTTAAAATTTTAAAGTTTCAATCTAACTTAAACAATAATCAATAAATTTGTTAAGTCAAATTTTATTATTAGTTAATATTTATGCATAAATTATATGTTCGATTTGTGTTGTCTAAAATTATTATTTCAAATTATTATAATTTAATGATATTGTCTTTGTATTATTTCAATCAAAACTGAAATTTTAAAACTTAAAAAAAATTATAGTATAAGGACTGGATATGTAAATTTTATGTAGTACAAATATTGGTAACAGATTTCGTCCATTCATAAATTATGTAACCCACCTTTTGATGTTAGTTATGGCCTAACCTTACCTTCTTTTTTTTTACAATAATAGTTGCATATACAAATAATATATTATATATATTTGAATAATTATCATGATCATTACTATTACAAAGTTTAGAGCAAACACATTTGACCAGTTGGTCAAGTTGTTCATCTTTATTCCTTAAGTCATGGGTCCTAACCTGCTAAGAGCACTACCCCTTTCTTTCTTTAGAGTTTCTCTTCACCTCTCCTCTAAGTAGAATTATAATTAAATTTATCAACAAAAAACTATTACAAAGTTTAATCAAATTTATAATCAAATATCAATTACCAATTCATACAGAGAAATATTGTATTAGGTTTCTTAAATAATATTCAAGGTTTATATTCTGATATTGTTAATGCAACAAGCTGGATTATAAAAGATCATTTTAATGAAAAATTTTAGAGCATACGTCGTGCACCGATATGTATCGTTAATCATATGCACCGATATGAACTATAAATTATTTTAATAACTTTTGAAATCATGAGTATTTAAAATATGATTATTCATTTATAGAACTAAATATGTTGAAACATGTGCTATTTTTTCAGGGAATTTTCTCTCTTTTTTAATTCTAAAATAATAAAAATTTATTAAAATAATAATTACTACTTTAACTTTTATTAAATTTTTTAAAATAAAATTAAATATATTAAAAAAGAATAATTTTTTAAATAAATTAAATAAATTTTATTACATTTTTAATTAAATTCTATTCGAATAAAGAATTGATAAAAAATATATTTTAATTTATTTAATTAATTTTTAAAAGAATCTAATTAAAAGTTAAAATAATATCTATTGTTTTAATTAAATTTTATATTTCTGAATTTAAAAATTAAAAAAAAAACTTAAAAAACCTTAAAAAGTGACATTATTTTTACTCTACTAAAATTGTTTCAGCATATTTTATTCTCAAATAGTAATAATTACACTTTAGGTCATATAATTTCAAAAATTATTTAAATAGTTAATGGTGCATATCAATATATATATTAGTGGTACATATTGATATATTTAAATAATAATAAATCAAATAACAATAATTATTATAAAATAATAATATATTCAATCCTCGTTTAAATAATTTTTGAATATATTAAGTTATATATATATAACTTAAATTAAATAATAATAAATCAAATAACAATAACTATTATAAAATATATATATATATATAACTTAATATATTCAATCCACGTCATATTTGCACGTAAAATTCGTCTAACGTTATTAAAATGTAACTTACCGTTAATGTACGTTTTGATTGACACTAATTGCCAATTAAAGCTGACTTAAATCTGGTATAAACTTTTAAACTTTGGTGGGTACTGCCGCTTGCTTCGGCAACTACATCAGTAATGGTATTTTTTCCTCTTATTTTTTAAAATTTGTTGTTAGTTTTTTATAACAAGTTTTTTGTTTTGAGTTTCTATTTTTCATATTTTTTATTGTGTTTGTTTTGTATGTCATTGCAATATGTTTTTCCTATTTTTTGTGACACGCCTCCTTATAGCTTGGCCCGTCCATATACAAGTGTGGCATGTAACACGTTACATGACCTCAAAATTTGGAGGGCCCACACTTAAAAAAATCTGTCGACCCAAAAAAAATCTTATAAATTTTCTCTTATTATATCAATAATTGAATTATAACCAATTCTTCCTAAAAAAATTCACCAAATTTATGATTTTTAAATGGTAAAAATATATATCCTAATTTTAATCTTCTTCAATTACGCACAATCGTAATATGATAAATTTTGATATTTTATAACTTCATCTTATTATAAAATATTTTAAGGACCTCGTTTTAAAAAGTATCATAAGACCCATACATCTTTTGGACGGGCCTACTTATAGCACGATTTTTATCTACCTTTTGAGTAGATTTGCATTTGATTAGAGTTTTTCATGACACTAGACTTTGATCTGTGATTGTTGCTTTCTTTAGTAGTTTGGTCATCTTTGTGGTTATTTACTGTTTATTACATTCAAATTATTCAACGAAACTGTCTGTAAGATAATTCATTTCATTCACCACTCATACATCACAATTTAAGCGTATAATACTCTAGTTGGTTAGGGACAAGAAATATTATTAATGATTGTTAGATTTCTATAGACGTTGGGCGTTAGTTTCACACGCTGATAATAATTTTTCAATGTGTCTTTGAGTTCTTATTTTCGAGTTTAGTGGATGTAATCATTAAATTTAATTTAAATTAATTATTGAAGAGTTTTAATACCAAAACTACAATATACTCCCCAAATCACAGGCCTGCAATATAGTCCCCCAACAAACAAAGAGATGATCTCTAGTTTTAATACCAAAACTACAAAGTGTGCATAATAGATCAGTATGATATCCCCGGCTCAATATGCCAGACTTTGTTGGCAGCCTATCTTGAATTACTAGCCAAGCTACAAATGAACGGCGAAGTATTGATAATCCAAAACTTAAGGAAAATGACTTTGGCGAGTAGCTAACAGAAGAAAGTCATTATCTCTTTATGTTTGAAGTGAAGACGAGTGTGGCTTACCAGTTAGCACACCACCTACACAATCCCACCACGGACTTAAGTATCCCAAATATAAATATATTTCATTATTTTATTTTTTTATATTTATAAGATATTTTACGTATATAGAAAAACGTATGTATTAACAGGACGTATTTCAATTGATGAATTATGAGCGGAAAAAATGTGCTAATTGTGTCCTTTTCTTTTGAATTAAGGGTAAACAACATCATCGATCACTAATTATTCTTGTTTTGGTCACCAAACTATTATTTCGTAAAACCATCACTAACGTTATGTTTTTTTCCTATTTTAATCACTAATATTACACTTTTTTCTGTTTCGGTCACCAATATATTTCTTCTTTCTTGTTTTGGTCACCAAACTATTGATTTTTTTGTGAGTTTTTAATGGAGAGTGACAAAAATAGGGAAAAAACATAATGTTAGTGACGATTATGCCAAAAATAATAGTTTGATGACCAAAACATGAAAGAGGGAATAGTTTAGTGATCAATAGTGTTGTTTTCCCTTGAATTATTACCAAATACTGACTTTACCAACGAAAATGGTTTAAGTGGTAAGTAGTTTGATATTGCTTAAGCAGGTCTTAAGTTGAAGGCCTTGTGTATGTAAAATATTTCTGTTAGAAGACTAATCCATCAAAATCATGTGTACTATATGAGTCGATCTATATTAATCAATACAAAACTCTGAAAATAAAAGAGCAACAAAAAAAAATACTTGCAGTCTCAAACATTAACTACTCAAAGAACAGTCATAGAACTGCAGGCACGACAATTAACAAGTAGACGATAAATTCAACTCATATACAGAAATTTCAATTTAATCACCATCCAATACAATGACCAAGCCTCAGAATAGGTGCCTCAAGTAATTTACACATAAAGTAATAAATTATACTC
This sequence comes from Hibiscus mutabilis, assembly GCA_019671005.1. Taxonomy (NCBI): domain Eukaryota; kingdom Viridiplantae; phylum Streptophyta; class Magnoliopsida; order Malvales; family Malvaceae; genus Hibiscus; species Hibiscus mutabilis. The sequence goes on along the minus strand of CM033715.1, from coordinate 9,018,594 downwards.
TATGTCACTTACTTATGGATTTATAATTAATATTTTACATTTCTTTTAAGAGTTACAAACAAAATAAATCACTAATTGAAATATTATGACAAACGTATCATTTTGTCGTTAAAATTGAAACGGATACCTAATGTAATATGATATAATAATATTTTTAGTCTCAAGGTTTATACATTTTATTATTTTTTTTCCAATTCAAAACACTTCAATAAATTTAACCTTTTATATTTAAAAATCTATCGATTATTTTTTTGTGATACTATCAAAACAAGTGAATTTATAGGATCAAAAAAATAATCAAATAATTGCATTATGCTATAAAGTAAAAACAAATTACTGTTAAATTGTTATCATACCATAAAGCTGTATGACATGTTTATTATCCAATCCAAACTCATAATTAAGCATTTTGGTTACCTTGTGTTATTTCCCTTTAATAGTCATAGGGGCCTTTTAGTAATTAAAAATATTAATAAAAATGGACAGTTGGTATTGCGTCGAGGGCAAGTTTCATTACTTGTGTTATTAGCCTCCGCTTATCGCTACCTGCAAACGGCGGGTTTTCGTCTCAAACTACTTCCAGGTATGGGTATTTTTCGCTCTACTTTTCACCATGTTCATGTCTGTTGGAGTTTTCTATTTGAATCGTATTTGTTGATCTCTTTTTTTTTTTCTGGTTTATTGCTAATCAAATTTTTCTTTTTGGTGTCTGGAGTTTTTTGAAAAACAAAAATCTATACTTTCTTTCAACTGTTCTTTGATTTCGGACCCCAGCAGTATCATGTTCTTTTGCTTATTACAATGGACACGATATTTCCATGGTCCTGTTTCCATATACATTGGTTCATGTCCTTTTCCTGTTATACCTGAATGAATGTTTGGCTAATGACATTTGCTCACTCTTGTTCTGTATCTAGGAAACTATACATTTGATCCAATTGAAACCCTGCAACAATTTGGTTTGATGGATGATAGGTTCAGTGCTCTTAGCCAACAGTTAGCTTATCACATCCTTAGTTTCCTCAGCATAGATGACCTCGGTCGGCTAATGCCTGTGTCCCGAAGATGCAAGTCACTATGTGTTTCTGTTCCCTCTTTGACTGTTGATAATAGAAACTATACAAATGGTCTGATTTCTAGGCAGCGCTTCAATCAATTTGTTGACAAATTCATAGATCTACGTTTGCGCTCTGGAACTAAGACACAAAACCTCACATTCCTATGGTCTTTCCGAGGAAGCCGTTGTGATCAGAAGAAAAAAAGAAAAAAAAGGATGATACTTTTGATCCTGAGGAACTGTTATTTGGCACATGCTTATCAAAATTGGTTAGATTCGGTGTTGAAAGGCTTTCAATTAGTTTAGTTTGGTGCCCCAAGAGGGGAACCCTTGTTTCTTTCCGGATTATGTCCTCGAATATGAATCCCTGGAAGACCTCGCATTCTGTTCCAACAATTGTGTTCTGATATTCACTTCATCCTTCTACGTTCAAAGCTTCAAAGCTTAACACTGCAATCTGCTCGAATCCACGATGAGTGCTTCAATGGTTTAATCTCGGGGCTACGTTCCCTCAAGTCCTTGTATCTTTATGACTGCAGTGGTCTGATGGACATCTGTATCGATAGTTCATCACTCAAGCAGTTGAAAATCGTAAGCGAGAAGCGTGTTCAGCTCTGGAATCTTCGTGTCGTAGCGCCAAAGCTGGAGAAAATCTTTTTGACTTGGTATTCAGCTGATGTTATGAATACATTTGATATTACTTGTTCCAAGTCTGTCCAAGATTTTGTGTGGTATGGCAACCGTACAATTTTTTTTCATCACAGAGACTGGAGCCATATAAAATGTGCTGCACTATATCTAACACTTCCACCCGGAACAGAAGTTGGATCTACTTACGAATACAACATGCTACATATTCTTCCCGTGATAGAAAGATCTGCCAAAGTCTTACGCCTGCATGCCGAAACGATCGAGGTAATCAAATGGACTGGCTTCTCTCGGTACTCCTAATCTTTGAGCAATTTAAATTTGTTTTGTTTGCATATGGATGCCGGTCCTATTCAGCATGCATGATGAGATAAAATTTTAGGGATAAACAGACCCCCTGTTTCCTTCTTTTCCTCTACCTTTAGATAATTAAACTATCTTATTTTTCTTGTTATGGTGCAGATTTTGTATAGGTTTGGTCGCTTGCAAAGTCTGCATGAAGTGAGAAACTTGGCTATAGATTATTGCTTCTTAACGGATGACCGAGTACCAATCGCCGCCTTCTTTCTGAAAGCAATATCTTGTTTGGAAACATTCCTTTTGACATCATCTCGAGCTATTGCCGATGTCAACGGAGAAGATTTGGGATTCGATTTGGAGTTTTGGGAGAAGCAAGGGCTGAGGTTCATCGAAGGATTAAAGAAAGCAACCGTGGAGGTTCGCAGAGAAGAGGGGAATGATATGGAGTTGGTCAAGTATTTGGTGAAGCATGCGGGAGATTCCTTGGCATCCGGTGTTTCGGTACATCTGAAATCGTATATGAAGGCCTCCACCAAGTTGGAATTTGTTAGAGTCTGAAATTTGAAAGGTTTGAATGCTTATGAATCTGCAAATAATGTGTGATGGTGTTTCTCTTTCCATTTCTTTCTGGTGTTTTTGTTTGTTCCGTCAAAGATGAAGTTAAAAACCTTTGTTTTGTATTTTCCTTTCTTTTAAACTTGGCATTATGTCTCGCGGCATATAACTCAACGATGATTTTATTTTACGATGGTATACACACATAATAATTTTATGTTAGGTGATAAACCTATAAAATTTTAAGAGATAAAATAAGTTTTTAATAGAAAATACATACTATTTTTTTTTAAAAAAAAATTCTAAATCATATGCTAATTTCAAATTTTTAAGAGGCAACTACTCTTAAAACCCTTCGGTCCATCCCTAATTCTATGTGTATTATCAATAAAAAAGAAACAATCAATCAAATGTGAAACTTAAATTTTATGTTTTGTAATAAAATAATAATTAAATTTTATGTTTTGTAATAAAATAGTAATTCGACTGTTAAAGATTGTTAATGGGTAACGTTGTAAATATTAAAATTTAAGTAATAAAACATTTAGTCCTTATATTTATAGATTTAATCAATTTTATTTTATTTCAAATAAATAACACTTTAATTCGAGTCGATTGGATTGAGCGTTTTTCTAGTTATCTCTTTGTAATGCTCACCTTCATTTTTTCTCCTTTTAAAAAAATTAATCCACACCACAAGCTGGTGCACAATTTTAGTAGGAAATGGAAACAATTCTTTCTTCTCACTCCATTCATCCAATCCTGAATCCCAAATCATCCATTTCAAAGAACCTTTTGTTGTCTTCTTCACATCAACCAAGATCAATGGATCACACACTTTTCAATCTGTAAAACAATTTTTGGCAGAACCCAGAATTTGGTTTGCTCATGCACAGCAGAGACTGGCAGCTCTAGCTATCTCTTTGGTTCAATGTGATCAATGACGGGCCACCGAAAGAATCTTATGTTGTCGATGATGCTAATGTGCTTAGCCGAGTGACGAAATCGGATTTGAAGTGGCTGTTGTCTGATCTGGAGTCGAGGAAGAATTTTCACATTAATTTTGTCACTGTTAGAAAGCTCAATGTGAGATTCTTGTTTTCATGAATTCACTTGTTTTCTTGTGTAATCGTGAGTTTTTGAGTTTTTTTAGATACCCTTTTGCTGGTTCATTATTGTTCTTTAGTCATTAATTGTCTGTTTGGCTACATAGAAAATGAAGGAAAAAGGAAAATAGAATAACCAAATTAAAGTTGTATGCAGTTTTTGATGCTTAGCTTAAACCTAATTTAGTATTGAACCGTTGATTCCTTTTGTTTTCCTTTGAGTTTCTTAGTGAACTGTAAGATCATAAGCTTGCTTTTAGCTTTTGAAACATATGCAAAGTTTGAGAACTATGATTGATTGGAGAAGAAAAACGAAGAAATAAATTGAAACTGAAGATTGATAAGATTTTGATTGCAGAGCAAAGCTAATGCTTTTGAGTTCTGGAGAAATGGTACCCTACACTCGAAGAGGGTAGCAATAAAGGGATTGTTGTGCTTGTTACGAGCCAAAAGGAAGGGGCGGTCACCGGCGGACCTGCATTCATTGAAGTTGTCGGGGAAAATATTCTTGATGCTACTGTAACCGAGAACCTTCCCGGTAATTATTTCTGAAGTTAAAACTTGAAAACCTTCAAATTTTCTTTTCTCGTGTGCTTGGAAATGTTGAAGATGTTGCTGATCGTGAAATCTGTAAAATAAAGTTTTCGTACGAACGATAAGGCCATCGGAAACTTGAAAAACATAAGAATTCAAAGATTACTAGGGAGAGGTTTCATGGAAAGAATCATAAGTACTTGCTGCAAAACTCCGTAGAATTATTCTATCTTGCTGATTGAATTTGTAAGATTAAATAGACTGAATCAGTAAATATAATAGACTAAATGTGATATTATTTAAAATTTAATATTTACAACGTTACCTTATTAACGGTCTTTAATGTCTGAATTACAATTTTGTTACAAAATATAAAATTCAATTTTCATTTTATAATATTTAAAAATTTAATTATTATTTTATTTTTTTCAATAAAGTTCAATGACTATTTATGAATTTTACGAGCATCATGTTGTTGTACAGCTTTTGCGGTAACTGGTAAATTTTGGTGATGGCATTTACCAGATTCAAGTAAGGGTGAATACCCTAATATTGTTTTTGACTTTTTTTCCCTTAAAATATGGTTCATTCTTGTTTATTTCTCAATTTTTGGTGATTTACTATAGCATTTAAAAGTCAAATTATTTTTATCTCATTTTTAACGGTATTTTTTAAAAAAATATTAAAAAATGAGATTCAAGCCGTCCTCCATTGAAATGCACTTATTCATGCACGCCACCTGTGAAAATACTATTTGAAGTCGGATTTCAATCTACCCGACTTCTAAGTTTAAACAGTAATGTACCAAATTGTTAGAAATAAAATGATGAGTGCCACATTGTTGGAAAAAAATGAAAGAACAATATTTGGGTAATAACTCCGTGAATTATCCACGTAAGAGGAATTTGTTTCTTTGTCAAATGAACTTGATGAATGTGTCGGTCTATGATTCATGTATTAAAAAAACATGTTTTGTATCATGAATATTTTTATTAAAAGGCTTAAATGAAAAGTAGGTGTCTAAAGTATATTTTTTTTTAACTTTAGGTATTTAATGTATTTTTTTATAAAAATTAGTACTTAAAATTTCAAAAGTTATAATTTTAGGTGCATAGTAGTTCACTAGTACTAAAAAAACGTTAACTAATACAAAATCGACATGTGTCATTTTTAATTTCTTTAAATTAATTCTTTTAATAATTTAAAATTTTACGAAAAAATCTTGAAATTTTAAAATTTTCTAAAATAGTCCTCAAATCCCTAAATCCTAAATCCCCAAATCCTCATCGCTGCCGCCGCTGGCGTCGGCCCTACCCTTTCATCGACGGACCCAACCAACCATTTCTCTCACTCCCTGTCGTCAAAAATCGACGAACGGTGTGCCAGTCGAACATTGAACGTTGAACATGAAATAATCGTTTGATTGGCAGACCGTTTAGCGGTTTCCGACTACAAAGAGTGGGGGAAATGACCAAATGGGTTCGGCTACCGAACAAGTGAGGTCGGCGACTGTGGCCAGCGAGGCAACATTGAGGATTTGAGGGTTTATGATTTAGGGATTCTTAGGGATTTAGGACTGATTTGAACCTTTTTTCAAACTTTAGGATTTCTTTTAAAAAAGTTAAAGTTTTTTCAAAAAATAATTAAAAAATGAATATTCCTGCCATGTGTCGCGTTTTAAATGGATAACGGTTTTTTTAACGGCCGAACACTTAAAATTATAACTTTTAAAACTTTAGGCACCTATTTTTACAAAAAAAATATTTTAGGCACCTAAAGTTCAAAAGTGGTATACTTTAGGCACTTATTTTTCATTTAAGCCTTATTAAAATTGTTCCTATGTGTTAGTTTATGACTCACCCATTAAAACAAGTAATTATTCCATACACAAGTGTTTGTAAAAACTTTCATAAGTACCTTAGTTTTAAAGTTTAGGGATTTTGTTTAGGGCTTAGGGATTTCGTTTAGGGTTTTGTGTTTAAGGGTTGAAGTGTATGAGTTTTGAATTTAGGAAATGTGGTTATAATCTAGGTTTAGGGTTAAAATATAGGGTTTAAACCTAACCACAAACTCTAAATTTTAGACACATACACTTAAACCCCTAAATTGAATCTCTATATTTACAAATTAAGACGATCGTACAAATTTTTTGTTTTTACCGCCGGTACTTGAGATATTTTCGCATTAAAACATTATATTCACATTGTCGTTTAGCATGGATCGGTCCTAACGTTTCCGAGGCGAACTAGAATTTTTGGGAGATTCTAGGGTGAAACCTTTAATTTAAGGCTAATTTAAGGCTAACCGGTTCTTTAAGTTATAAGCTTGTACATAAATCCTTACGAGGTATGTACATAATTGGTTACAGAAATTATAAGAAAAATAATATATACATTAAGCATTACTATGTAAGAAATTATGTACATACATAGTTGCCTACAAGAAAACCTAATTCCTTACACGCATGGTAAGAATTTCAGTAGGTACCTAAATTACTAACCTTTATACGTAATTTATTACATAAGTTGTAATAAAAAACATGGGTACCGAATTCTTTATACGTGGTCACCAAAAGCAAAAGTAGCTCAACTAAGTGTAAGAATTTATGTACATACATAGTTGCCTACAAGAAAACCTAATTCCTTACACGCTTGGTAAGAATTTCAGTAGGTACCTAAAGTACTAAGCTTTATACATAATTTATTACATATGTTGTAATAAAAAACATAGGTACCGAATTCTTTAACTTGGTAACCAAAAGCAAAAGTAACTAACTAAGTGTAAGAATTTATGTACATACATAGTTGCCTACAAGAAAACGTAAATCCTTACACTCTTGGTAAGAATTTCAGTAGGTACCTAAAGTACTAAGCTCTATACTTAAATTATTAGATATGTTGTAATAAAAAACGTAGGTATCGAATTCTTTATACTTGGTCACCAAAAGCAAAAGTAGCTCAACTAAGTGAAAGAATTTATATACATACATAGTTGCCTACAAGAAAACGTAAATCCTTACACTCTTGGTAAGAATTTCGGTAGGTACCTAAAGTACTAAGCTCTATACGTAATTTGTTACATATGTTGTAATAAAAAACGTAGGTACCGAATTCTTTACACTTGGTCACCAAAAGCAAAAGTAGCTGAGCTAAGTGTAAGAATTTATGTACATACATAGTTGCCTACAAGAAAACGTAAATCCTTACACTCTTGGCAAGAATTTCAGTAGGTACCTAAAGTACTAAGCTTTATACGTAATTTATTACAAATGTTGTAATAAAAAACGTAGGTACCTAATTCTTTACACGTGGTCACCAAAAGCAAAAGTAGCCCAACTAAGTGTAAGAATTTATGTACATGCATAGTTGCCTACAAGAAAACGTAAATCCTTACACTATTGGTAAGAATTTCAGTAGGTACCTAAAGTACTAAGCTTTATACGTAATTTGTTACATATGTTGTAATAAAAAACGTAGGTACCGAATTCTTTACACTTGGTCACAGAAAGCAAGAGTAACTCAAATAAGTGTAAGAATTTATGTACATACATAGTTGCCTACAAGAAAACGTAAATCCTTACACTCTTGGTAAGAATTTCAGTATGTACCTTAAGTACTAAGCTCCATACGTAATTTATTACATATGTTGTAATAAAAAAACGTAGGTATCGAATTCTTTACACTTGGTAACCAAAAGCAAAAGTAGCTCAACTAAGTGTAAGAAGTTATGTACATACATAGTTGGCTACAAGAAAACCTAATTCCTTACACTATTGGTAAGAATTTCAGTAGGTACCTAAAGTACTAAGATTTATACGTAATATATTACATATGTTTTAATAAAAAAACGTAGGTACCGAATTCTTTACACGTGGTCACCAAAAGCAAAAGTAGCTCAACTAAGTGTAAGAAGTTATGTACATACATAGTTGCCTACAAGAAAACCTAATTCCTTACACATATGGTAAGAATTTCAGTAGGTACCTAAATTACTAACCTTTATACGTAATTTATTATATAAGTTGTAATAAAAAAACGTAGGTACCGAATTCTTTACATTTGGTCACCAAAAGCAAAAGTAGCTGAACTAAGTGTAAGAATTTATGTACATACATAGTTGCCTACAAGAAAACCTAATTCCTTGCACTCTTGGTAAGAATTTCAATAGGTACCTAACGTATTAAGCTCTATACGAAATTTATTACATATGTTGTAATAAAAAACGTAGGTACCGAATTTTTTACACCTGGTCACCAAAAGTAAAAGTAGCTCATCTAAGTGTAAGAATTTATGTACATACATAGTTGCCTACAAGGAAACCTAATTCCTTACACACTTGGTAAGAATTTCAATAGGTACCTAAAGTACTAAGCTTTATACGTAATTTATTACAAATGTTGTAATAAAAAATGTAGGTACCGAATTCTTTACACTTGATCACCAAAAGCAAAAGTAGCTCAAATAAATGTAAGAATTTATGTACATACATTGTTGCCTACAAGAAAACGTAAATCCTTACACTCTTGGTAAGTTCAATAGGTACCTAATGTACTAAGCTCTATACGTAATTTATTACTTAAGTTGTAATAGAAATCGTAGGTACTCACCAAAACCAAAATGAGCTCAAGTTTCGGTAAGAATTTATGTACGAACGATGAGAATTTCTGTAGGTACCTAAACTATTATACATTATACATAGTTTGTTACATAAATTGTAATAAAAAACGTAGGTACTGAAATCCTTACCCTAGATCACCAAAACCAAAAAACGTAGGTACTGAAATCCTTACCCTAGATCACCAAAACCAAATAATATTTTAGGGGTCTCGAAACCAACATATTCCAGTTTCGAAACTATACCCTAGATAACCAAAACCATATAAGATTTCATGGGTCTCGAAACCACCCTAATCCAGTTTCAAAACCACTTGACCCAGAACGCTACTGCCAAGCAGATTTTGAACCCGGATTATAGTGGTTTCGAAACTTGTGGTACCGAAACCGATTGGGTGGTTTCAAAATCATCCTAAAATTTTTACAGATATGTTTGCATTTTAACCCTAAAGTAATTTTAAGAACCCCAATCTTATTTTTACTTTTCCAAAATGTTAAACACTCGAAAAACTCTAAAATCCAAAGGAGCTCAACTTATGATAAACATTTAGAACATATTTATTTTAAAAACTTAACTATCAAGTTTGGGACAGATTTATTTTACAAACTTAACCATCGAGTTTTGGGCATTATTTTGTAACTGCTACAGGAGGTTTAGCAGTTGATGTCATTATTTTGAACTAATATTAGGAGGCTTATCAGCTTAGAAACTGATTATTTTCTATTAACTTGCCTCAGTTAAGCAAATTTATATATGCTTACTTAAATTGTTCAGTTATGCAAAGTTACACGAAACATGACTTGACAACAAAAAAGGGAAAATTATAGTTAGATGTACTTACACCGGTGTAACTACGTTATAGTTAGATATAAGTTTAGTTAACTGTACTTACACTGGTATAAATACCTTATGGTAATGAAATAAAAGAAGAGCTCAATAAATAATCTTTGTTGTTGACATGCTCAATGAATAATCTTTGTTGTTTTGTTTCTCTTTTAAACTTTCTGTGTTTCTAAGACATTGTTGTCTTCCGTTGACACACATTGTTGTCTTCCGTTGACACGACATTTTAAATGAATCATCATTACCTCAATCCTTTGAACTCTTCTTTTATTTCATTACCATAAGGTATACACCGGTGTAAGTACAAGTAACTAAACTAATAGTTAACTATAACGTATTTACCCTGTTAAGAAAACTTGTTAACTTGTTACAACCTAAAAAGGTATGTAATTGGTAAAAATCGCTTACAACCTAAAATGTTAGGTGCGTTTCTCAATTGAAAATAACTTACCAATGATGTTAATATGTATAAGCGATTTTCATTTGATTTATACCTTTCGATTGATATATGAGAAAAAAATCTATGTCATTCATATGAAATAGGTTATCTAATTAAATGTTTACATTTCATAACACCATTTAACTAAACTGCGATGACGTTCAAATTTGTTATATTTTTTCATAACACCCTATACAAATAATATGAGATTTAGTGCATGCCGGTGAACAACTCGGCATGATAATTTTATAAGACCCATCATTTCTCCTAAAAAATTATCTGCTTTACACTCAATCTAGAACGCTTACATTTTACAAATGCAACAAAACAATCAGAAACAAGAATATAAACCACTTACAAATAAGAAAAGATAAATTAACAAGTAAGTTTACATTACTTTGTTCAAATCCAGAGCTACATTTATCATCTTGCATAGTTTCAGTGGAGAATTTAAATCTACCTCATCAAAACTTCTATCTCTAGTTCACATACAATGATGCACTATATCTTCAAAAACCCACTTTATCTACACATCATAATTCTAGGAGCTTTTCGAGAGCCAAATTCATTATACAATGAATTCATATATGTCAATGGGGCACATAACCCATTTCCAGCAAAAGAATTGTCACCAGGCATGATGAATGTGAAGCTTTCCGTTACAATTTCTAGCAGCCTCTTGAACAAAACACAAAATCATATTAACAACGATTTTCATGAACATTTTTACCAGATAAAAAGAAAAAACAAACTCTAATAGGTCTACAACCCTCCAATGAATCAAGAAGCATTGATTATGACCAAGTGAGACTTTTAATACGATTGAGAAAAGGTAAAACTGATCTACATAAGTATAAAAAATTTAAGTAGCAAATCATGATAATAAGCCCATCAAATCTCGTGTGAGCAAATATAAGCATGACAAGAAGATTAAACAAATTTGCCTCCTATGCTAAATTTCAAATACATCCTAATATTCTTATAACTTGAACCAATTGCACTACTTCAAATGGTCTTCCAATTGGAAATTAACTGAAAGTCATCTACTCCTTAATCTGACTAGCAGTGCAACAAGCTCAAAGTCATTTCAATTATGCAATAAGAAACCAAGTCAAATCAATATTTCTGTCTAGTTTGTTATTTTATACAAATGTAATTTATCATTATTTGTGTATAAATTGAACAAGGGACATCTAGTAATATACTTAAGTGTCTAAAAGTATCTGTTTATAAGCAAATATGAGAAAGTGGGAAGTTAGATTGAAGTATAAAATACTAAAACTTCACACATTCATTAGTTAGTTATGGACCCGGTAAAAGGAAAGAAAAATGTACATTTTGAAAAAAGATGATCTAGTGGTACAAATAACTTAAAAAAGCTCAATTGGTTTCAGGAACAAGCATACCTAAAATCCACTGAGAAGGATTTTCATTTGTGACAAGATGCTATCACAATCACGAATTTGATCATGGAACGACACTAGATTATCACTTTCTTTTATATAATCCTACATCAACCCAATACTTGGAACCAATTAATAGAATGATCCTTACCTTTGTATGCAAAAATAATAACAACAATGACAATCCACACAAAAAAAAGTAAGTAAAATAAGATACTTGAAGATAATAAAGAGTGCTTATGTAAAGATTATTTCTGAACTTGAAGAAATGGCTTAGCAAAACAGCAACAATGCAACATAAGACACAAGTAGCCTTCAAAGAAAGAATATAAGCTAAATTGCTGATTACAACTACTTTGTTACATACTATAAAAATGGCTCAGCAAAAACAACAGAAAAAAGAAAGAAAAATTAATGTACAACCCAAGAATTAGCATGCTATAGTAACAAAACATCATATCCAATTGACGCAGTGCGATAACTTTAAGTAATTACAAACCTGAATTGAATTCAACTCAACTTTTCGCAGGTTGTTCTCAACCCCCTTGATGTACTCCCTTAGTTTTGTACCTTTAGACAGTATGTTTGCAATCACCTACATCATATATGTGGGGGTAAAATCAAATAAGCCTCTAAAGCTTGAAAACAGAACATTTTCATTTGAATTATTAGATGTTTGGTCTAATGACAGCCTGAAAAACAGTACATATAAAAGCAAACAAAAAAAATTTACTTACATCATTATCTTTGCATTCTTCCAATTATTTTTTGAAGCCCCTCCAGGGATATATCAATGCTACAAACAAGAAAAATGAAATTAAAACCTCAATCATCCTAAAAATAAAGAAGTCATTTTATTTTTAGATTTAAGAGTTCTAAAGAATTAAATCCCTAGAAAGAACTTGTTGGCATCTTCCTCAACAATCAAGTCTCCAATAAATGCCCCAAAATTGAACATAATTTTGGGGGTTTCAAATGGGTGATTCTGAAAAGATCGATAAAGATAGAATTGTAATGCTGACATATCAATAACAACAATAAAAACTAAATACAGCTAGAATCAGTTTCTATACCCGATTATTTGCAACAACCTCTGACATGTTTTCCATACCCACTGTACAATACTACACTCTAACTGAAACAAAAAATTAAAAATAGTGGTCAACGACTTAAACTAAAACGAATACAAAATGATTTTTTTTCAAAACTAACCAGAAAAAAAAGAAGCCAAAAAGGAGTTGTACGAAGCAAAAGCAACAAAGATGAGGTTAAATTAGAAATGATGATACCTCCAATATCAAGAGCCAAATGTGAAATATCATCAGATTGATTAGGCAACAAAATAGTAGGATTCCTTTTCTCAGAATTGCCTTGGATTTCAGCCTTGCTAAGGTCAAGCTGAAGCCTTGAACCTGACCGTTCAACTGCTCAACCCTAACCATCACCGAACTACCCTTGAATTTAACGATCAGTCAAACTCAAATAAATTGAAACTTAAAAGGGGGAAGAGAATTACCTTTCTTTTTCGACGTCGGCGGTCCGGTGGTCAGACGAGTGATCTCAACTATGAAAATCTTCAACGGTACGAGGGGAACTATATATCTCGAACGGAGCCTCATCGGACGGCGGCTCGAACAATCTAAATTTTGATTTTTATATAAGATTTTAGAGTTTTTAGAGATAATTTTTTAGAAGAGTAATTGGATTTAAAAAGAGAGTAAGAGAAGAGGTGTCGTCCGGCGATGTTGATTACGAAAATGACGACAGACGAAACAACAACGATGATAGTTTGCAACGACGGCCTGCTTTGGTGTTCTAAGAGAAAAAGAAAAAAATTTAAAATTTTATGGCTTTTTACCAAACTTCAAGGGTTACCGGTTAACCGGGTTTCATTTCCTTTTCTTTTTTTTAGTTTAACAGCTGTTAATTATTTAAGTAAATTTAATGGCTAAAATAACTTGGTTTTCTTTTAGCCTTATTTTAATCAGTTTTTTTATACAAATCCAGAATTTTTACAAACGCTAAACTATCAGAATATCTTTAAACGGCGGAGGTCGGTGGTTTCATGAATACTAGATTTTTTTTTGTTCAATTTTCACCGTCGTCAAGGGCATATTCTGCAGATTTTAATTCAGCTAAATGTTAGAATCTGCCGACACATGGCCCGTACATCTAGCACCACCTCCCCTTTTCTTTGTTAAATGTTTAATTATTGGTAATGCAAACCGTTCCCAGACAGCAGCATTTCCAAGATTAAACCTTTCTGCAAACTTTTCTCCTCCTTTTGCTTTCTTCTGCAGTCTGGTTGAAGTTTTTATTGTTTTTTATAACCCCATGTGTACGGTAATAAGATAGAGTTTTTTAAGATGATTTCTAGAATCGAATTTGATTCAGATTATCAAGATTTTTTTACCTTGTGCAACAAAATAGTAACCAACAAATGCTTTGGATACCAAATTTTATGGAGGTTTTCAATATCATTCTCTTTTATGTTTAAAACCCTAGCAAGAAAATACGAAGAACAAGAAGACGACAAATATGAACACAAGTACGTACGAAGAGAAATGAATCAACGGTCCAGAAGCACCCTGGTTCAACCTAATTAGCTGTGAACCACAAAAACCAGACCAGATACCGTCTTTTGCTATAAATAGACTCTTTACTTCACATACCAGAAAAATACTAACAGTCTAACACTGCCCCTACCTCTTTAATGGCCTAATCTGGAAGAAAAGTTTCTATCTCCAATTCATTCTATTTAAGTCCTCTGTCTTACCCAGTTCTGCTAATCCTATTCCTAGCCCAGTAGCCCTCACATCCATCTTTCTCGCAATATCAAGCTGAAGAGCAAATGAGTTGGGTGCTTTTCGCCACACCGGTAGCGTTGATCATCTTGGCACGTTGGCTTTCGTCTGTGGATGTTTCCGGCATGCTGTTCGGTTCATCAGCGTACGAACGTATCCGCCGTACTCATCAGAGCTCTTCTGAGGGCACGTCGCCGTGGACGGTGGCTGCTTTCATTGTGTTGCTGCTAGTCCTGTTGCAGTACCAGTCAAGTTTTCGTGAGAGCTGGCTGGTATGATGTTACATGTAGTAGTGGTAGCAGTAGTACTATAGTTTGTGAAACTATGTTGGAAATTTCTTTTTCTTTTTACTGGGTTTTGCCTTGTTAGATCGAGGATGATATGCAAGCATGCTGGTACCGGTTGCGAAAACGCTGCAAAAATATAAAGCAATAAGTTTATGTAAGATTGAATGGATGGACTTTGCTCGGTTCATGTAAGATTGAACCCAATTCAAGTAACATTTAGTATTACTACGATCCATAAAAGAAAATACGCATCGAGTCGTAATGGTATATTTTTCTGGGTTCAATCCAGAATTTAAAACAACCAAATGAGTAAATGAAGAATCAAACAGTAAGCATTTGGAGTGCACCATGCACTCTTTTATCAATGTCAGTGAAATTATGTATGGTGCCCACGACAGTTTAAAAGAAATTTAACTTAATTGTACATTAGGCAGATATAACAGATATTTTTCCTTTGGGGGAAAGGAACTCAATAAGTTATCATGGCGCCGTTGGATAACACCATAACTCATACATCACCCATGAAGCTTCAACCTGAAGCAGCTTCCCTTTGTCCTTTTATTCGTTACTTGAATCCACTTTATACATGTATTTAAGCAGCAACCTTCTTAGATGTTACAGAATTGACAATTGTAGCAAACTCGGGCCCCTGCAGCATCAAAGATTAGATGGAAATAGAATGAAGTCATTGGCACTGACCCGACCGACTGGTAATCGGGTATTCTAAGCACTCTTCTAACCAGACACTTGCATTTTATCGATCACATTATGAAACAGAATGATTAATGGGAAATAATACCTTCAAAGAAGCGCCACCAACAAGGAATCCATCAATATCTTCTTGCTTTGCAAGCTCACCGCAGTTGCTTCCATTCACGGACCCTGCAAAAGTGATGTAGAGAGTCATTAGCTAGCGTGAATGGCAGTTCGATCTAGAAGAATAGGATATTCTCAAAAGCTTGATGTAATTGACGACAATATCCTAGAACAGGAGTTCAAAGGTCTCTTCAGCTTTCAACAATTATGGTACCATCTTATAAATCAGCCTCGAATTAGCCTCAGATCACAGCAAAGGGGAAAGAAGAATGCTCTCAGAAACTGAATTTAGGCAAGCACATTCTGCTTACACATACAATCATATTAAGATCATGCAAATTATGAATTTACACATAACGGCACACAACAAGGATCCTTAGAAATATACAATCACAGAATCTCTAACTTTTCATATCATAGATTAAAAATGTAGAGTATCAATGTCACACAAATAACCACTTGAACAGGAATGACATGATAATTTAAACAAAACATAGAAGAATGGTATAGTATCCAAGCTACCTCCATATATGATACGTGTTTTAGATGCCACTTCCTCAGAAACATTCTTTTTAAGCCAATCACGAACAGCTAGATGTACCTCCTGAGCTTGCTGGGGTGTAGCCACCTTACCGGTCCCAATAGCCCATACAGGTTCATAAGCAATAACTATATTGTCCCAACTCGGTACAACATCTGCAAATGATGGAATCATTGGAATTAGGTCAGAGTCCTTCCATCTTCAGTCTTCACAAGATAACCTAAAATGATAATTCATGAGGAAAGAAAGCAACAGAAATAATAATAAAAAAAAAGGCCAAGCAAATTTACCAGCGAAAGCCTTCAGTTGCTGGAAGCATACATCAAAAGTTTTCCCTGCTTCTCTTTCTTCTAATAATTCACCGATACAAGCTATCACTCCAAGACCCTCATTCAGAGCATAAGCAGCTTTCTTTCCTATAAACTGAGTAAAATAAATCTTCAGTCAGTACTCCATATTTTCATATTTTGAATTAATAACCACAAACAACTATGTCCCTTTGACTCCTTTGAAGAACGTGACTACCGAAACTTTTACCTGATCATCTTCACCAATAATATGTCTGCGTTCAGAATGCCCCAGAATGACCCATTTGCAGCCAATATCTTTCAGTTGTTCCACACTACAGGAAGAATCAGATGAATCATATCAAAGACACAGACTTAGGACCAAATGCCCACAACTATGGAAAAAAAGGTCGGCAAATGCTTCCAATATTTTTGCAAAACATATTAACTAAAAAAAGAGATGCTAAGTCATCTGAAACTTGGAACCTATTCTAAGTTACCACACTTTACACCAATCAATGGGTTGAGAAAGAAATATGAGAAAGGAACAGCCAATTCTGTTTAGGTTTTCTCATGAAATCAACAGAAGTAGTGGCTCTAAGGGAGATATAATATAAACTTAACAATGATATTAACTGAATAAGTTGAAACTTATACACCAGCAAGAACAAGTATTCCACTAGTATCGAGGCAACAAATATAACACATTGAGACATCATAAGTAATTGAACCCCTGAATTTTTAAACATATTTCTAATGGTAGACTAAAGTTAAAGCCACTGCCCTTGACACAAGGAAGAAATTAAATAACTGTTAGCAGTATAGCCAAAAGGCAATAAGTTTTCTGTTCATCACAGTTCCACAAATAACTTCAATGATGGTGTGGTTTTATATTCCCAAGGAGAGGTAAAAATAACTTCAACTATGTTAAAGGCTACAAAAATACGAAGAATTGACATGTTTTGCTAATACAGCAAAAGTTAGCTAACCTGATTTCTCCAGTGAAAGCCCCGCCTTTTCCAATCCAAGAGTTCTGAGCAGACACCTCAATCCGGTCAGTTAATGAAGAGCTCACCATATCAAGATAGACAAAGGGGGGTGACACAACAACATCCGTTCAACAAGCATGGATATCAACAATCTTCATAACATTTAACATGATATCAGTTAACCTAACGAATACCATAAAACTACATGGCATCTAAAATGCAATAAACAAGTTTAGTTAAAAGAGTCATGAAACATTATACAAATTGCTTCCAAGAAAGCACAAAAAGTAGCATTTGTCTAGGAGGCATGTGAAAGTGAAAGCATTTACGGCAATATCACAAAAAACGTTGGCAAATCTTTTAGCCATCAGCCAAATAAACCCCAAGCCTAGTTCCATAATAGTTTTAACATCTCACGCAGATTGCAAAGTAGAGGCTGTAAATTACCAACATCACTCTCCAACTTGGCACTGTTCAAGTCAGAAACAAGCTTCGTGATGGAGTCTTTTGTTCCATTCTACACGAAGAAAATAAACATCATCAGTAAAGGAAACTAAACTAGAGAAGGAATAAAATGGATATGCAAGTGTTGTTTCACATGAGCAGAGCCCAACAGTTACAGTGTGAAATCATACCGACAGGAAAAACCGCAATATATATAATAACAAAATGAATTATATTTTCATGTACAGTAACTAGAATGGAAAAAGTGAAAATTAACAACAACAAGAAAGCATCTTGATGTACAGTAAGTTAGTAACTACAATGGAAAAAGTGGAAAAAAAGAGAGGGAAGGTAAGGAAAAGAAAACAGAACCACCATGAAGAACACAAAACTTGATTCAAAATTGCAAAAGTCTAATCAGGCAAAGCCAAAACAAACTTAAGAGACAAGTATTAGCTTAGAAAAAGATTTCACATCAGATAAGCAGTTAAGCACCAAAACTTTAAAGGAAGACCTAAATGGAAATGAAAAGAAAAAAAAAAACACTTGAAAGAGTTTTCCAGAGAGATCAGAGAACATAGACAACATAATATCTGAGATTAAGAGTTCTTACACATTTCCAGTTACCCCCAACAAAGAACTGCAAGTACAAGGGAAAAATTAGTTAATAAACGACCGAATAGAAAACTCTATTGCTCAATGTTTACAATCTTCAAAAAGACAGAAACATATTCTCAACAAAGTTGATTAATTCATTTGCAACCAACAAAGTTGCACGTATAATTAAACACCTAGCCACAAACTAAGTAGTTTATCCCACACTTCTATAGTTTCAATATATAAATATTTTCTTTTAGAAAAATGGCTAAGCTTTAAGTGACAAAAGAAACAGCTACCCACGTCTTCTTATACACTATGCATTTAATTTCCTGAAAGCCGCTAAAAGATAAACATAAAAACAAAGGGGGAGCGGTGGGTACCTTCCCAGAACCGGCCATGGCAACAACAGCTCGGCAAGGTTTGCGAGAAGAGGAGAGACGGAGCTGAGAGTTGAAAGATTGAGATGGTGCATTGTGGAAGGTGGGGCATGATCGGCGAAGTCCACTGAAGCGAGGGCAAGGAGTGGCTACCGTTTCCATATCAAACCGGTGGGCGGTGGCTGTTTCTTGGCTTCGGTGTTTGCTGGGTAGGTGAGGTGAGGTGAGGTGATTTTGAAGGGATTTTATGTTTTATGTGAATCGCGGGGTTGGGTTGTCAAGGATAGAGATAATATGCTCTCTCACGCGCCTTACTAGCGTCGAACACACGCTCCATCTGACGTGGTTGGTTAGTGTGATGAAGATGCATAGGGATGGCAATGGGGGCAGAACGGGTTTTTGGCCGCCTCGAACCCGTCTTGATATCTTAATTTTAAAATTCGACTCCGCCCTAGAAATAAAATAATAATTTATCTGCTCCGTCCCGCCCCGATTTATAAATTCTAAACTCGGCCCTGACCTGAAAATGTAAAAAAATATATTAAATTTCGTCGAGGATAAATGTTAAGATTCGATCGAACGACCATTATATTTACAAAATATAAATTTCACGGACTTTAAACTATAAAAAAAATAAAATAAAACCAATTAAATTACTCATATGAAGAAAAAAATACATATTTAAAAAAATAAACTCGATCATTGACTTTTAGAATCAAATATATTAAAATTCGAACAATATCTAACAAAAATTTACGATAAACCTCTAGGTGGCGTTGTACTATGCGGCATGCATGCACACACCAGCTTTCACGTGAAAGTTGGTTCGGTCATTTTATTATTTTTGTGTGTGTAAATTTTGTATATATATAAGATATAAAGAAGATGCGTGTATAGGGGTTGAGAAAAAAATTGAGAGAGTTTGAGTTAAAAATTAGAGTGGATATTTTTTGAAGATATATTCGAAGAGTTGACGACTGTTGAAATATATTTGTTTGTAGATCTTCTCGGTTTCTCAGAAGTTAGTAAGTAATTTGTTTTTTTAATTGATATGTTGTTTTTTTAATTAGAGGGGTTTGTAGATTTTTTGTGTGTGATTGAAGATATATTCGAATGATAATTACTTTTTATTGTTGAAGGCTTTAGAGCACATTTACAATGTTTCTCGTCTAATCCGGTAAGTTTTTGTATTTTTTGAAGATATATTCGTATATATCAAAAATTTTGAAGTTAATACAATTTTTTGTTGTATATATCTTCGAATGATAATTGTTTTGAAGATTTGTTTGAAAATGGCATCTGGAGGAGTTTTGTTGTACCGTGACAATGAACACATTTCGTCTCATATTCATGAAGAGCAAGTAAGTGATTTAAAATTTATTATGTCATGTGTAAAACGAAATAATTTATTATAATAAATTAAATAATTATGGGGTGTGGAACATAGCATCCGCCGTCGAGGAGTGAAAATCAAGGAACCTTCCGATCACATAGTTTGTTACTTACTGCGCGCCAGTTTTTATAATGCTTCATTTCTCTATGGATTTAAGATTGTCCCCGAGTTGATTACCGAATTTATTGAACGATGGAGACCAGAGACTTACACATTTCATTTTGCATTTTACAAATGCACAATAACTCTGGATGATATAGCAATACAGCTTGGTATCCCAATAAATGGTAATACGTTGGTTGGACAAAACAAGTATAATGTATTTGAGCTTTGCAGGCAGTACCTCGACAAAGTTCCTCCCGAGAAATGTGTGAACTGTCTACGTTTGAGAATTTCATGGTTGTAGAATGAATTTATTGTAATATATGGATTTGCTCGCCAAGAACTTGTATATGCAGCTGAAGCATATATATTGCAAATCATTGATGGGATATTGATGTCAAATACATCTGGTAATCTGGTTCACACACAATATATGTCGATGTTAGCTAATTTTGACACAGCTGGTGGATATAGCTGGGGATCTGCAATATTGGCATTATTGTATCATGAAATGTGCAAGGCTGCAATTATGAATGGTGAGAAGAAGAATACAGATATAGGTGGATGTCAAATCTTATTATAGTCGTGAGCGTGGTATAGGCTGCCTTATCTAACACCTATTGTGGAAGTACCCGTACCTATGGAGTTTCCGCTTACTGGAAGGTAATATTGTGGTTACAGTCATATATGATTATTTTATTGATCTAATATTTATCTACAATGACTTAAAAATATAAGTTCGATATCTTTCCAGATGGAGACATAAGCTGGAGGATGTGAGGGTGGTGCACAATAGTGTTAGAGATATAAGACTAAAGATCCAAACAATAGGAAAAATCGAGTATCATAATATTATTTTTAAATTAATTTTCTGACTTTGTATTTTTTAATGTAATATGTTTGTTTGTGTATGTATATTAATATTTGTTTTTTACAGTTTATTTGGCAGCCGTACGCGAATACAATAATCAAGGCTTGCATACCAGAAAGTGTGCTCCAATGTTTAACATTTTGGGGTGCAATTGTGCCTTTGATCCATTTTTCTATTATTGAGTATTATTGTGGAAGTACTCGTACCTATGGAGTTTCCGCTTGCTGGAAGATAATATTGTGATTACAATCGTATATGGCTATTTTATTGATCTAATATTTATCTGCAATGACTTAGAAATATAAGTTCAATATATTTGCAGATGGAGACATAAGTTGAAAAATGCGAGGGTGGTGCATGACACTGTTAGAGATATAAGACTAAAGATCCAAACAATAGGGAAAATCATGTATCATAATATTATTTTTAAATTAATTTTTTGACTTTGTATTTCTAAAGTAATATGTTTGTTTATGTATGTATATTAATATTTGTGTTTTACAGTTTATTTGGCAGTCGTACGCGAATACAACAATCAAGGCTTGCATACTAGAAAGTGTGTTTCAATGTTTAACATTTTAGGGTGCAATTGTCTTTGATCTATTTTTCTATTATTGAGTATCATTGTGCTGATAGAGTGTTGCGGCAGTTCAACTTCCATCAAACTATTCCTAGAGCTCCACCTACTATTGAAGATATCCATACTGTTAGTAGAGGTAGATTCGATGAGAATTGGGCTGTGAAGCAAGCCAATTTCATTTTGCGGTGGGAGGAAAGATGGACGCAGTAGGCTAATAATTTGAGTCCAATTGAAGCTAGTGATTATGAATTTAATATAGAGTACTATTCGTGGTTTTCAAAAAATAGAAAATCGTTCTTAGTATCTCTTGAAGCTGCAAATAAATGGCTTGAAGATCCACGGTGCTCAAAACACGTACACTTGTCATCCGAGTTTGTTTAGAGCTCTCAAGAACCAACAGATGAACTAAACTTGGATTGTTCTACGGGTTGGCATTCTTCGTGGTCTCTGGTGCAATCCCCCCAATACATGTAAGCAATGATCCTTTGGAAGAATCAATACAACATGGGTATTCACCATTTGGCGATGTTTCGGAATAACTACCATTTGGAGACAGCTCATCATTTCATCAAACATTTGGATTTGGTAATGTTTCGGAACAATCACCAATCAATTTTTATTTGGTGGCAGCTCATCTTCTCAGCCGGCTTACAATGATGATGAAGGATACATACCATAATTTCACTATCCTCAAACATTCGTATATGGGGAAGACATGGTTGTTGGTAGTATAACTTCTTTCTTGTCGACTACGACAATTAACAGCTCATCATTTCATCTGAAAGATATGTATGGTACACCACTTTCTATGCAAATGATGGATGATCAATTTTTCTACGATGAGCAGACTCCTGATCAACCATGAAAAATGGTTCAACCCCCTAGACGGTACGATCAAACATCATCCTTACACCGGCAAGAACTACCGAGAAAGAGGCGGAAATAAAAAATAAGTAAATTTTATTTATTTGTAATATGTTTATAATTTGACAACATTGTTTTAGTTTATTTAGCATTTTGATTTAATTAATACTATTTTATTTACATTACATCTATTTCTTTCGATTTCATTTCAATATTTAAATTTAAATTCAAATGAAAATTAAAATTCAAAGTCAAAGTCAAATTAAAATTAAAATGAAAATGAAAATTCAAACTCAAACTCAAATTCCAATTTCAATTCCAATTCAAACATAAAATTTACTATTTTATTTTATTTTAATTTCTTTAATTTTATGCAATATAAAAAATGGAATCGATCAATTGTAATTTTTAAAAAATTATAAAAAATGATCTCAATTAATTCAAAAAATAAAATGCATAAACAATTTCACATCAACAATTTCGATATTTGAATTTGATATTTAATTTCGATTAATATCTAATATATTAGGATTTTAAAAATAAAAATCCTTTAAATTCAAATTCATATTCGAATTCACATTCCAATTTCGCCATATTAAGTCTACATGACGAATTTATATTAACACAAAATTTAGGTTGATGGCCCGGCATGATAGTTGGAAAGATTGGATTTGTTCGGAACTTATTTCTGGTGTGACTTGATGCCTTGCAAAGAGTGCAATGCTTAACTAGAACTCCCCACATTCTTTTATCCGTGTCATCCATATTCGTATGAATGCGAGTGGACGTCTGCCGACCCTTCAGCTTTCTATTAAGCTATAGATTTGGTAACCATTCTTCGTATATTGGCTCTACCGGCCAATAATCTTGGTTAGAGATTGTGTTGAGCTGACTTCTGTATATATTTGCCATAGTCTGCAGGTAATTACACGGATCTGTAAACTTGTAAGGTCCATATGAATATGTAAATGTGTGGTGTGTGCGTGAGAGCATGGGTATCTAAATACTTGAAATTGACCACAATCACACCATATCCGCTGAAGGTTTACACCAAATATTTTTTGCCCGCCTCAGACCATAGCTTTAACAGTAAATTCTGCACTACTTGGGTTGAATGTTCTAACTCTCATAGCAGTTGCTTCCGCTTGAAGAGCGATCATTCTATTCTACAGGATTTCAGACCAATTTTGTATGCTATTTATCCGGGCGTTAAATTCCTGCCCTTTTTCGGACCAAACTTTACTCAATCTGGAGTAAGTCTCTCACACAATACTTGCAATTGGGAGATGACGTGTTCCTTTAAGCACCGAGTTTATAGCCTAAGCAAGGTTTGTTGTCATATGGTCGTAACGTCGCCCTTCATCATAGGCTTGTGACCATATTTCCTTGGGGATGTCATTTGCAAACTTAAATACACGTCTGCCGTGCCGTTTCAACATTCTTATCACATGGAGTTTGGGTTGAACTAGTTCATACCCTATTTAAAAAAATAGCTAGTTAAATCAAATAAGAATACAATACATCACAATGAATAATTTTTATAAACAATGAGTAACAATTTACCTGTGCGTAAAATCTCTCTTCGAATCTCATTGTTTTCGAAACTAGTTTTTGCATTTGTCGCAATATGTTGGATATGCATGCGAAAGAGCCCATAAACTTTCCTGTCTATTAATTACTGATAAGAGCGCAGTCCTTCTATCAGAAATCATACAAAACACGCCTTCTTTTACTACATGGTTGTATAAATGCTCTAAAAAGAATTTCCATCCATCTTCGTCTTCATTTTCAATTATGGCAAATGCAATTGGGAATATATTACTGTCTCTATCTTGTCCAACAACCACGAGTAATATATGATCGTACTTCTCATAAAGCCAGGTACCATCCACTTGAATCATGCGTTTGCAGAATAGGAACCCTTCAATGCACGCTTTGAATGCCCATAACAACTTACTGAATATCTTTTTACCAGGAATTAGTTCGCATTGTAAGGTGTACGCCAACATTGTTTTGCACTCTACAATGGTTTTTGGGATGAATATTTGCATTGCTCGTATAAGAGCTGGTAGCTCATTTTATGATTTATCTCAATCTCTATACACTTGCGTCATCACCTTTTGCTTTTCCATCCATGTCTTTTCCATTGCTCGTATAAGAGCTGGTAGCTACTTCCAGATGAATGCTACTAACACTACAATCGAAATCTTTGGTTCCTTTTCAACCAATAATCTAGTGTATGCACATATTAAATCAGAGTCTAAATTAATGTAGTCCTGTAATAATAGTATATTTGAACAAGTGTGCTGCTCAATGAACCGTGTCACCTCCCACATCTGACTCATTTGCTTGTATGAAATTCTTACCCACCAAGAACATTTGCTTTTCTAGTTAATACACCTTGCACAATAGGTTTGCATATTAGACTCAGCAACACTTGATCTTGTATGGTGTTTGATGCAATACTCCTTAACTGTCAGCTAGGCATTTTTTTGTTTCGAATTGAGCTTTCAGTACCAATTCCCATAGTTAGAAGATGATGAATAACCAAATACACGGGCTTCATGTTCTGAATCTCACATTGCAATACAGTCCACCTCATACATGCGGGCTAGAGGTTCATAAGCTGGATAAATGGGTTCTGGTTGCTTGAGCTTCGGTTCAACATAACCCCAAACCTGCTACTCATTTCCCAACCCAAGCCTAGCGACAGCCGCAGCCCAAACATCATCTTCAACATCCAGACCATTACCCTTAGTCGCATCTATCATAACAGCCTCAATATCATCGGCATCGAGTAAATGCACATCATTATCTTTCGTAATTAGCACAATATTTTCTTCATCATCACTGAAATCATCAAGCGATTCACCCCCAACGACCAACTATGTTTTCAGTGTCACAATATGTTGATGAACTCATTCTATCTACATATTAAAAAAAGTCATAAGCATAGATTAAAATTCAAAAACTATATATACATAACAACATTAAAAATTAAAAAAATAATAAACTAATTACAATTTAAAAATACAAAAACTTACCGGATTAGACAAGAAACTATGTAAATATGCTTTAAATCCTTTAACAATATAAAATAATTATTATTCAAATATATCTTTAATCAAACCAAAAAATCCACAAACCCCTCTATAATTAAAAAAAACAACAGATTTAAACAAACAGATTACTTAAACAATCTTCACTGTCTTCGAATATATTTTTAACTCAAGCTCTCTCAATTTTTAACTCAAACTCTCTCAATTTTCAACTCAAACTCTATTAGTTTTTTCTCTCAAATCATATACACTCCCCTTCTCCTCAATATCCTATATATACAACATTTTAAAAAAAATCCTTACCTAATTAAAACTTGCACGTGAAAGTTGTTGTCTGTGCATGCATAGCAAGGTTGACCAGCTACAGGACCACGTCATGTGCGAATGGCGACCTGTCCCAAAACTGGCCAGCTTTAATGCGCCTGAGCCAAAGCCTTGCCTGAGCCAGAGCCGATTAAAGGCTAGGTCGCCTGCATATCGCCACGTGCAAATGGCGATGCCTCTATTCAATGTAGAACGCCGTAAGCACATGGCGTTCTCTCCCGGTTATTGTAAATTTTGGCTTAGTTTCCAAAATATAGGTACAAGTACCCTATAAACCAAAATATAATTTGAAATTGGATTATCCTTCAAATTTTGCCTCAATTGATAGTTATTTTTTTATAATTTAGAATTTAAAATAATAAAAGATACTAAAAACTATTTTTTTCTTTCAAAAAACCCAGGCATAATATTATAAAGGTATGATACCAAAAAGGCATAAAACTAAAAAATGTCCCCAACGTTTAACTGAATAGTCACTCTGCCCTTTATTCTTTTTGGGGGCAATTCAACCATCAACATTTTATTTTGGGTCAAAATGACCCATTGTGGATGAAAATTATCAGTCAACTGGCAGTAAATGACTTTAAATGACGGGACAAACCTATATGGTTGTGCATGCTGACATGACAATATCATATAGACAAATGTGTTGACTTGAAAAAATATTAAACCGGTAAAAAATAATTATATATAAAATAAAATAATTTTTTATGCTGACTTATCATTCTGTCAAGTCATTTCAAACTGTGTACCGTTAATTTTCTAATAATTTTTATCCGCAGATGGGCCAAAATGAAACATTGATGGTTGAATTGCTCCAAAAAAATAATAGGGGCCAAAGTGACTATTCAGTCAAACGTTTGGGTACTTTTTTGACTTTATGCATACAAAAAAATACTCATAACGTTTGACTTAATAGTTATTTTAGCTTTTATTCTTTTTTGAACCAATTTAACTCAACGTTTCATTTTATGTCAAAATGACACCTCTGCGGATGAAAACTGTTAGTCAACTGGCGATAAACAACTTGAAGTGACATGACAAACCTACATGACAGCATGTCGCAATAGCAGTGTCATATAAAAAATATGCCGACTTTATATAATGATACGTCAGCCAAAAATATTTTTATAAAATTATATAAAATATAATTTTTTTTTTCTGAGACATCATTTTGTCACGTCATTTTAAGTTGTTTATCGTCAGTTGACTAACAGTTTTTATCTGCATAAAACTTATTTTGACCCAAAATAAAATATTAAAAATTAAATTAATTCAAAAAATAAATAGTATCAAAATGATTATTCAATCGTATGTAAGAAGCATTTTTAACTTTATGTCTAATATAAAAGAAGTTAGGTTTGTGTGACGCGAATGTGGAACGCTGGGGTTAGCATTGATCCGAGTTCTGACCTCAAAAAAGAAGAATCAACTTTCATGGTTCATAGTTGTCTCCGCCCATTTCGAGAAATTATTTCATGCTTCTTAATCTCTCATCTACAAATTTTTCCAGAAAGCATATATATATCACCTATTGTATGTTATTTGGATTATGCACTTTTGTCTTTAAAGTCTTTTAAATTTTCGAAGTTTTCGGTTACAATTACTTTTAATATTTTTATTGTTGTCATTCTTTTACGAAAACTCTTTCGCACATAAAATTTTAAAATTTTTAGAAATTCTTTTTTGTGAAACTGTCGAAGAATTACAATACTATCGACACGATAGTCGAAAATATATTAGCTTATCTTAACTTTATTATATTTATCTATTTTAAAATAACATTTATCAATATGTGATTTGAGACATAAATACACAAATGAGGAGATCTCTCTATGAAATCTGATATCTATTATTCATCAGAGCAATAATAGCTCGAAAATTACATAAAAAGACAACAAAGTAGTTTGTATTAGACGCACAATCTAAAAGAAAAAAAAACATAAATTAAAAACTTTTAACCACCTGTTTAATCTTGACAGAGACTAATAGGCCCGACCCTTTAGATTTTGTTAAATCTTTTTAACCCCTTTAATATTTCAGATTTTGTTTCAATCCTTACAATTGATAGCTAAAAACATGATAATTATGTTTGGCCCCAGAATTTTTCAATTTTTTATTTGACTTATTTTTATAAAATTTGTGTTTTAAGATAAATTTGATAGCATTTTTAATTAAATTTGTAAATCTAACAAGCGGTCCAGTGAAAAAGCGGATGATGTTTATCTTAAAAGCAAATACTATTTTGTAATCATCTTTAGACTTTTAAAAAGAAATTATAAATCAATACAATGTAGCATTTAAATTTTAATTTGATAATAAAAATAAAATTAAATAATTTCAGATTCTAAATACAAAATAATAAATATTCTTTTTCAAAATAAATGTTAACACGGTAAAAAAAATAAAGTTAGTTGAGATCCATTAATTAGCTTGATGGCTAAAGATAGTCGTCTTGCCCCATTTTATATGAGTTTGAATACTGGTATAGGAATGTAATAACAAACTATTTAATAAAAAATGAAGTTAATTAATTACAAAATCTAATAAAATAGAGCACTTAACTTGTTTTATTTTTCCTAGATATTAATTCAAGCAGTCAATAATATACCGAATTTGAAAATATCTTTTCTAAGTATGAGCCTTGCTGTGAGCATGTCCAATTTATATAATATCCCTGTCGCTTATCAACATTTCTACCTTCCTCCCTGCACGCAAGGTTTGAAACACGAAAGCTTGCTACGAACCAGAAGTTACCCGAACTTGGACACAGCAGAATCCGAGAACCTGGTTCCACTTTCATGAAGTAAATGGTTGCAGCAGGATGTTGATTGTGTAATAGTTACCAAGTTCCTCTATAATATCATAATGTCGAAAGAATGAGCTTCGTAGCAACAACTGACAATCACTTCACCAGTTTTTGAATGTTCTCGATCGCATCTTTCCATTGAAATGCTCTTTGTTTTGCATCTTCAAACGACAATACCTTTGTCGGCTAAAGCACCGGAAACACCAATCAGAAAGTAGAACAGCAAAACAAGTAGAAAAGCATGCATTGCTACAACGGTCTCGTAAACTTACAGTAACGATCTTGAACTGCGACGGACTTGTGACCTGGACACTTAGGTCATTAGAATTGTCGGACCAAATAATGTTCCCTTTCACGACCAATTCCGCAGGATTGACGTACATCAACTTCAGTTTGTTGGTGAGGATAAGCTGGACTTTCTTGCTTGATAACTTCTGTAATTTCTTCACCGTCGAGATCATAAGGACGGATTCACCCGGGTCCAGAAATTGTTGCCTGCTTATATGATGCAATTAGACAAGAAGTGTAGTTCAGTCTACCCCAAACCAGCAGAGGGAAAGAATCAAAAAACACCAAGACCCGGTTACACAGACCGCAAAACTAGCATGCAAAACAACTATCCCAACAGAATGATTCACGGTGAAATCGATCGTGCTCAGTCTACACTTGCTTCGCCAAGTTGAAAAAACAGATGAATCAATGATTTGACTAGATGTTAATAGGTTCTACAAGTCTGCAAACGGACAAGCTTGCAAGCAAACGACATTTTCTTTCTACAAAATTAAAGAACACGGGCTAAGAAAATAAAAGACTTGTTCATAAATACCATTTCGAGTCAAAAGATTCAATAGAGGCACTACCACGTATACGACCAGGTGATTCAGCTTGTAATGAGGCGCCAATGTTTCCATCATTTTGTCGAGCCGAACCAGCTCTCACATGGCAAGGATTCCTCAAAGAATCATGACCATCATTGCCCTTACTTGATTGACCCTGTAATTAATAGATAATAACAGAACTCTAAAACTCTTGAAATACAAGATGCAAAGAGAAGCTGGATTCCATTGTAAATAATCACCGAAAGCATGTCCGGATTCATACCCCTCTGTCTAAAGCGAGTTTAGGGGGGTTTGTGCTCTTAAATTACTCCATTCGATTCTCTTAAAGAAAGGATGCTTCTTGAGCACAGCATAACCATCAGGTCCGGCACCGGGTCGTCTATTGGGATCAAGGTCCTGCAGCAAAGTTGCATTACAATTCTTAAGGCTAAAATTCGTAAATCAAGATCACCCATAACATAGGATAACCTGAAGCCAAAAGAGGAAAAAGTACAATGTAATGTGTGTGACTCGGACCTGGTTGAAAAGTATTTGCAGTTGAATTTCTATCATGAAGCTCAAGCGAGGCAGTGAATAGCGATAGGGGAGTAACCGAATAGGAAGTAAAGGGATAAGGACAACGGAGTAGGAAAACAGAAAGATTGATATTCAAGCAATATGATGGAACATTATCTCATGATCTTGAAAACCATAAGCTGATCTTCTATCACATTAAAAATTATGCAGTTTCTAAGTTCTCCAAAAACATGATTCAAAACTGACAAATCAGAATGACCAAATGTATGCCAGTTACTGAGCTGCTTTTATAGTCGATTTTTCATAAATGTAAGGAAACAAATACAATACGCATCTAACAACAAAACTAGATAACAAGAACAACTTCAAGAGCTTAAGCATGCAAGTTTTTGGATGTGTAGCAGAAACCAAATCCAACATGCATAAAATTGCAGCTCACCAATAGGCGATCAATAAGGTCTCGGGCCTCTTCGGAAAAATTATTTGGAAATCTTATATCTCTGGCTATA
Source organism: Hibiscus mutabilis (assembly GCA_019671005.1). Taxonomy (NCBI): domain Eukaryota; kingdom Viridiplantae; phylum Streptophyta; class Magnoliopsida; order Malvales; family Malvaceae; genus Hibiscus; species Hibiscus mutabilis. The sequence goes on along the minus strand of CM033715.1, from coordinate 8,988,084 downwards.
ATTCTTTGAAATATAAGCCATTCACTTGTGTCCTTAAAAGGAGACGTCCCGGAAAGCATTTGGTATAGGGTACAGCCAAGTGCCCAGAGGTCATTTCTGTTTGAATATGTTCATACAAACAAACTAGTCATCATATAAACAATAAATGGATTGATCAAGGAAAGAAAATAAGCTAATCACAAATATCTACATTTTCACTATCTCGGAAACCAATTGGTGGGATAAAAGGAAACAGAGGTGGAAGAGGGGGCAAACAGGAAATTAAAATTAAGGATAAAAGAATTCTACAATTACTTGTAGTAAGCTTAAGGTTTTGTTTTGGATTTGACAATTTTAATCTAGAATGAGACTAACTCAATAAGAAATTGAAGATCTCTTACCCAAAAGTTAGGAGAAGAATTTAGGACTTCAGGTGGAACATATGCGGCTGTACCAACGAACGTGCATGCCTTGTCATCTGGACAGGGCACCAGAGACGATCTTAGCCTTAAGAATTTTAGAAACATAGGGGGGGATTATTTAATATGATAAAAATATGATTATACCTGTTTCATACATACATCTATGTCCAACATTCACACCTGAGTCCAAGTAATATAGTGATAAAATGATGATTTTACCTGATGATGCATTAGGGAGGATTGTAATTCTGCTATCTTGCATGGTCTTTACACTACCAAAGTCGGCAATCTTAACATGCCCATCGGTAGTAAGTAGCAAATTCTCTGGCTGCCGTAGAAGAAACATTTAGCATTTCTCAGATGTTGATATAACACAAAATCAATGTTAGATAAACCATACCGGAAATCAAACCGTTCAGGCCTCTGATTATCGGTTCACCAGTTGAACCAGGAGGTTTGATTTTTTCATGTTTAAATACTTTAAACACTTATTTAACATAATATATATATAGTTAATAATTAACAACAAGCAGTTGAACCGGTACATCCTTTATCCAAGTTTTTATACCCACTAAACCAGACTGGCTATTGGTTTCCAATTCAACCATCCGGTTCGGTCCAGATTTTTGTTCCTTGCAAAAGTTACATGCTTTGGAATACCTTGATATCTCTATGTATCAATCCCATGCTGTGTATGTATTCAAGAGCATCTACAACTTCTGCAGCGTAGAAGCAAGCTTCATCCTCGGATAATCAACCTTTCTGCAGAAAATGAAACCAGAATGCGAGTACTGGACCACAAACAAACCAGCAGATATGGAATCAAGTGTCATATGCTAAGGGAGACTTACTCTTGTAATTTGGTCGAAAAGTTCACCGCCTTCACAAGATTCAAGTGCCATGTCTTCACAATATAATCAAAGAAAACCTCATCAAACAACAAAGCAAATTGCAAGAATTGGAAAGATTAATATTTAATGCCATCAGCTAATCAGCCAAGAATACCTACACAGTGAAAAAGTATCCTGGAATGTGAAATACAGCTGCACGACACCGGGATGGTCGAGTTGGTCCAGAACAATACGCTCCAACTTTACACAAGCTGTTTTGTTTTCCTTGGTGATGAACTTTTTGTCCATGATCTTCAAAGCATACTCCATTCCTGTATCCTTCTTCTTTGCCCTCACAACCTAATGACAGGCATTAATATTCCAAACAAAGCAACATGGATAAGAAGCTCACATGAGAAAATGGTGAACAATTCAATAACTATTTACCGTAAAATTTTAAAAAAATGAAAACAATAATTATCCTGATTATCAAACACATTGAAGAAATAAGATGTAAATGGATAATCAGGCATTAAAAAAAAACCAGAAATCTCAGGTGATAAAAATGGATACTAATTCAAATAACTAAATTCAAAATTTCAGGGAACTGACCTTTGAATAAGAACCAACACCATATATCTTGCCCAATTCAAAATCCTGGATACTGAAATTCTCTTGAGGAGCTCTAAATGAAAAGCTTTTAGATCTCTGATGAGCATTGTTGGAAGCGCCATCATAAGGAGATGAATGGTTTGGATTGTCATGGGTTCCCTTAACATTATTATGCTTTGAATTACAATCATTCTCCATTCCCAACACTTATCTCTCCAAAATTCCTCCACTTTCCCCTAATAATAATAATAATTGATTTTAAATTTTGTAATGATAATTGTTTTCCATTGGGTTGGATTGGATTTTTTTTTATTTCTTAAAAAATAGAAAAACAAAAACTGAAATGATTTTTTTTCTTCATAATGCCAAAATCTATGTATTTGAAGACTCAAACCAAGGATAATTGGGAAAGATATCCCACATCTGATAGCTGCACCAAGTTATTAAAATTTCCTGATCAAGTATTGGATTTCTTTCCAAAGTTAACTGCCGGTTTTCATTTATTCATATTTCATACAAACATCACAGATGGATTTTGATATCATGCCTTCTTTTTTCTATATCTATATATTTTTTAAAAATTTTATTTAATTTTAAAGAGTGTTATTTTTTTAAAATAAAATTTAATTATAATAAATAACCTGACAATTTAATTTTGTAATGATAAACTACCTCTATGGTCCCCCAACTTTTAAGGATTATCATTTTGGTAAAAAAAATAATTTGAAGATTCCATCAACGCACTAAACGGGTTATACGATATCTCTGGTGTGGAAGTAGGCCAACATTTCTATTGGCAAATAGGAGGTTTCCAAGTCCATGCCCAAGTACTTATTACTTCTTGGGTTGTAATTGCTATCTTATTAGGTTCCGCCCTTATCGCTGTTCGGAATCCACAAACCATTCCAACCGCCGGTCAAAATTTCTTCGAATATGTTCTTGAATTCATTCGAGACGTGAGCAAAACTCAGATTGGAGAAGAATATGGCCCATGGTTTCCCTTTATTGGAACTATGTTTCTATTTATTTTTGTTTCTAACTGGTCGGGAAAACGAAAAAGAAATCGATTCATCATCTTTGTAGTTAGGTCAAGAAAAACCCTTTGGATCTAATACAAGAATACAAGAAAGGCCGCCTCACAAATATTGATTAGTAGAATTTTTTTATTTTATTCTTTGCTTTTTTTTTATCTATATCTAATACTATCGACTACTATTACTTGTTACTAGACGACTAAGCAATTCCTTAAAAAAAAAGGAGGGCTTACAACAAAAAACAAAACCCCTTGCGCAACTACGAAAAAAAGTCAATTTTTTGATTTCGCATCTAATTGACTTGCGGAAATATGATAATTTCCTTCATGAATTATTATAAACCAACTCGTTGGATTCACGAGTTACCTGATCTTACGTTTCTAGGCCCAAGCCAATAATAGAACCCCTATATTATATATTCTATTTATTATATTCCAGGAATTTGAGGAATTTTCTATTGCATGATACGTGGTTATACATCAACAAGCAAGAAGAAGAAAGAAATTATCTAGCACTTTGTGTCGATATATTGCTTGAAATTGCGTTCTTGTGTCGGAAGAAGGGATAGCTATACTTGATTCGTATACTCTAAAAATACCTTTGGTACAATATTGACGATCTCACAAAGATTTAGTTTCAAAGAATTTCCGTTTCTCGATCCCATCTTTTACTAATCGATCCCCTACAAGAATATGTGGAGCTCAAAGATGTCCGGAAGCACAGAGAACGTTCTTTTGTTGATATTATTACGGTATTCGATCTTCGGGTCATTCATAGTATTACTATACCTTCCCTATTCATCGCGGGTTGGTTATTCGTCAAAGACATGTTTAGCTTATGATGTGTTTGGAAGCCCTCGTCCAAACGAGTATTTTACTGAGAGAGCCGACAAAGAATTCCATTAATAATCGGCCGTTTGATTCTTTGGAACAACTCGATGAATTTAGTAGATCTGTTTAGGAGGACCCAATGACCATAGATCGAACCTATCCAATTTTTACAAAGGCGATGGTTGGTCGTTCACGGACTAGTCAGTACCTACCGCTTTTTTTTTTGGGGTCAATATCAAATGCAGTTCATCCAACGATAAACCTAATTCAATTAATTATAGAGCTATGACACAATCAAACCCGAACGAACAAAATGTTGAATTGAATCGTACCCGACCTCTCTACAAGGGGTTATTACTCATTTTTGTACTTGTTGTTTTATTTTCCAATTATTTCTTCAATTAAGAAAAAAAAAGAGTAGTAGAATATTAAATAATAGTAGGAATTCTCTTATCCCATTCGGAAGGATTGTATCTCATAATTATCTATGACTGTTTATGTCTTTAGCACGACCACTTGATGAAATGCGGAGGGAAGCGGGATAAATGGCCGATACTACTGGGAAGGATTCCTCTTTGGATAATAGGTACGGTAAATCGTATTCCTGTGATCGGTTTAATAGGTATTTTCTTTTATGGTTCATATTCTGGATTGGGTTCGTCCCTCTAATATGTAATATAAGATGTAATAATGGGATGAACTAAGTTATAGGCATGAAAGTGTAAGAACTCAACGGGCCCCCCTCCTCTTTCGTTGTCTGATTCGCGAGGAGGGGGCCCGTTCAATTCTTAATGATCATGATCATAATATTTTGGTCGTATAAATGACAACAAATGGATCACTTTTTCCGATGATTTTTTTGAAAAACGAACTCAATTAATTGATTCATAGCATCTGTTCTTCGATAGTATCTATCGAGACTTTCAAGGTTAGAAGAAAAAAAAGGAATCACTCAATTGGATGACACAATATATATATTTAATATATATATTATTTCTTTTTTTTTATTTCGACCAGATATCAAGCAAACCCTTTCTAGATTAGCCTAATCTTACTCTATTTATTTTAGTATTTCATCAAAGTTTGAAATTCTTTTATAAGTTCATCGCCTTGATTCTATTTTATCAAAAAACAAAAAAAAGGATTCCTTCTCTTTTTTTTTTGTTGTCCATTACTTTATATTCTACTTATTTAGTTTAGACTTATTTTATACTTATTATATTATCCTTATTACTTATTCTATTATAAGTAAATTATAAGTAAATAAAAAAAATAAAGGGTTCTCAAAAATCTGGAAAAATCTAAACAAAGAATAGAAATCTTTGACGAACGGGTTCCGTTATTATTTCGACACAAGAAAAGATATGTAAAATTCCTTTTCTTGTGTCGAAGGCTAAGAAGACGAAGAATACTCCCTGTAATTATTTGTTCCCCTCATTTATCCTTCCTTTCGATTCTCCGCTTACTTATCTTATGTTTAGTATCTAATCAAATTGAATTTAGAAAACAAAACCCATTCTGTGACATTTCAATCTGAACCTATTTTGTGACATTTCAATCTGACAATAGGAATATAATTACACCCCTCCAATTTAATCCAACTTAGATTGAAAAAAGAAAAAAAAAAGGTAAAAACAAATAGTCTTCTTCACAATATTTCGTTCTAGAAAATAAGTTGAATGGATTGAATAGATATCTTCGTTTTTTATTATCCTTCAGTTCAGGTTGATAAACTAAATTAGATAGTTATATATGAGTGAAAGAAAGCAGTTTATAAATTCGCAGTAAATTAAACAAAATAATTGAATCTCATTTACTATGTACAAGAGTTAAGTGGAAGAAAACGTAAGCGAAAGTAGTCTTTACCCCAAGGCGGGTTGATTAGTCAATCTAGCTTGAAGCGGGCTCAAAAGATCAACCGTCTAGAGTTTTCGCTATCCTTTGGAGAATTGAAACAACACATGGAAAACACACGCTGAGCATAAGTTTTAAAATGCTTTACGCTTAGGACGAGGATCAAAATTTCGACCACTAGTAAAACAGAAGACTCTTATCATCCCACCAAAGATCTTGTATTTTTTTATTTAAGGAGTGTTCCTAAAATATAAATGGTCATATTTGGTAAACAGCTTTTTGAGTCAAAATTAGAAGTTTAAAACATTTTAAGAGATTTGATCAATCAAATTCGTTAATTTAAATGTTTGATAAATAAAAGATTATAATAACAAATTGGGATGAAATCTCTCATTTAAAAAAAACTCCTAAAAATGAGCTTTTTGAGTTAGAAGTTTGAATAAAAGACCTATAAAGACTCTTTTATCCTTGATAATTATATTTTTTAAATAACATAAATTTAAATAACTAATAAAATAAAAAAATTATAAATAAAAAATTAATATATACATATATATTTAATAATTAATAAAATTATATTTAAAATAATTTCATAAATAAAAAATTAACATATGCATCTAAATTTAATAATTATTAAAATTTTATTAAAAAGATAATTTCACAAATAAAAATTAATATATACATCCTTTATATATGCTTAATAATAATATTAAAAGAAATTAATTTTCATAATCTAATTAATATTAACGTATACAAAATGTAACTAATAAATAATTCAAGCAAGTATGAAATATAATCATATTCTTATAAGTCATTTTACTTGTTTAAATAAGCAAACAACTATAAGCTAATTTTACCAAACACTTCTATACAATGCTAATGTAACCCACTAGTCAAATCAATTATCTGCTAATGTAATCTGCTATCAGCTAATTGCCAACCATAACCAAAATTATTTATCAATTATCAATTGGTCTCATGCTGAACCCGCAAGATCAAAGGTTTAATTTTCTTTCTTAAAATTCCAATAAAAGTTCAAATCAATCATGGACCTTTCAACCTAAGTTAAATATTATCAACTTTCAAGACTTGACAAAGTTTAACCATTCTGCCACTGACATTAACACTCGCAACATTCAAACATTTACAATTCAATATTCTCCATATGGAGAACCTAAGCAAAGATATGTTTAACCATGCACAATATTGATCTACACAAAGTTAGCATAAAACATCCAGCACGGCTACATTATACTTTGTAGCAGGAAACAAATAAATTTAACAGATATTATAGAACAATGGTCTACATTACACACCAGCAATTTAGGTGTTAAATCAATATTTTACTACTAGGAATCTAGGATATCAGCTTCCAGAGAAAAGTTACTTTTCCCCCTTTTTTGAAATATTTGAGACACAATTATAATATTTAAAGTGCATACTTTACATTAATGGATTACATAAAAATCAACTCTATCAATGTTTACAACCATCAGCCCCTACATTTACTTGTTAGTTCCACCGAAATTCTAATCCATAACGGAAGGCACGGAAGATTATCACCACCATCCTTTCCATTTCAAGAAAGCAGATTCAGGCCTAGAATTCATAATGCAATTCCCATTGATTAAGTTTGTGGGAAAATAGTTATATTCTCAAGTGGAGGAGAAATTAGGATCTACTGGGGCATAGAATAAAAGGAAAACATAACACGCAGAAGTTGCAAACAACCTGGCTCAGGCATTTGTCATATGTTTTACCCATCTATGTCATCAGGCTTCGTGCCACCCACTATGCTATTGGATGAGCTATCCCGTACACTATAAGATGAGGAGCACCTACTTGAATAACTCCCTTCCGTATTACTGTCGTCTTTCATTAAAGATTTTTTCATCTTTTTTTGGCCTGATGATAAATCCTGCAAATGGACACCATTAAGTCAGCCATGCACTCTAATGAATATGTTAAATCATAATGAAATAATACCAACTAGGACCGACACAAAAAAGAAGACAAGCAATAACACTCTAAACAAACCTGATCTGCCGTAGAACCTGGTGTTTTTAACTCAAGCTCAGTAGCCACATCATTTGAATCCACAGTTTTTCCAGTCTTGCTCTCCACTGAGGACTTGTTTTTTGAATCTTGTTTGCCTGAAGCATGGGAATGGCTGCTTGGTTGTGTAGGTGGAGCAACAGGCTGGGCTGACTGCTGTTCAACCATAGTATTAGGCGTCATATATGGGACAAAAGTGGAGCAGGGGTTATGAATGATCCCAGGATTTTGATTCCCATAGAAAGGGAATGGCTGCAAAGACGGATGCATAGGAATGGCTCCTGGAGGAGGCATTGCCATTGGTACTGGATATGGATAAGGCGGGGCCATGACAACCGAGTGATCTACAGTAGCCCATGGAAACATAGTCCCGACTCTCTGCTGATACTGAATATTAAGATTATCGATATCAGATTTAAGAGACGCCTTCTCTTCTTTGAGATCATTCTTCTCCTGTGTCAACTGCTCCAAAACAAAGAAACGCGCATTTAAATCCCAATCAGGAGTTTTGCAAATCTAAGAACCTTAAATAAAGTCAAATAGACAGGGATTACCTCACGAGATTCTTCAGTCAGTGTAGCATACTCAGCTTTCAGGTTGGTGACCTGAGACGTAAGGTCCTTCAGCAATTGACTTGTATCAGTAAGGATGGTTGCTTTGTCATTTTTAGGCCTATCAGGATCTGGGTTGTGCAAACAAATAAGCATCACCCTTCATAATTTTTCTAGGGAAGATAAAACAACTACAACTTCATCAGTACTAATATAGTCAAACTCTAGTTAACACCACTAATACCAGGAAAAAGGAAACAATTTTCTATAGTACAAAAAACTAGGAAGCATTTAGTAGCAATTTTCCAATCAAATTTCATGGGCATTAGCATTCAGGACGACGAATAAAAGCTCAAGACCTCAAACCCAGTACTAATAATCATATGCATATAAAAAGTAAAAACAATAGCTTCAAATCAAACTGTAGAGACCAAATTATGCAGGTGCCCAATTTCTTAATTCAGTACCAAAATTTTTTCTGGCGGGACTATAAAATTGATTGTTTTAAAGGAAAGTTATAAATTTACCAAGTGCATTTCCCAACTCAAGGAAGTGTTCATTAAGACGGTCCCTTCTTAATTTCTCACGGTCAGCCTTTTGAAGTTTTCTAGCCGCAATACAATCTTCGGGTTCCCCTTCGACCCTTTGGCTGCCAGAAAAAAAAAAACATGAAATCAATGAAACACAATCAGATAAAGTAAAAGCCGCCCAAAAACCCAATCGTTGTGGAAAATTAAAAAAAAAAAATTGAAAAACGGAGGTCAGAAAACTGAAAACCTAACCTGGATTTGGGTTGGTTGCGGGTGGTGGAGGGAAGGCGTGGGTCGATGGGGGGTTGACGGAACTCGATGATTGAAGGATTTGAATTAGAGGATGGAATGGATTGAACAAAACCAGAATCGGTCGTCAGTTGATCCATGATTTGAGATTGAACAGAACAGAACCTTCACAAATTCACATCTAAATCCTAACGTCTCTTCTGGGCTCTTATTCTGACTTTTAGTGATTGGAAATCCACGCAGGAGCCCAGAAAGCCTATCGTAAACCAGAGATTCCGTCGTTTGAGACCCACGGGAAATTAGATAGGAAATTTGACCCTTTTTATATTGCTAGTCTCTACACTGCACTAGTACAATATTAAAAAGATTATTAAGTATTTGGTTTTAACCCAATAGATTTTAGGCTTATAATACTAAATATGTGTCCAAACTTAAATTATTTAAAAAAAAAATAAAAGCTGATCATTAAAATAAAAAAGGGATCCCAAACATTAAGGAGAATCAATAACAGAAACAACCAGCTACCATTATTGAAAGCAGTAAAACAAACAAACAACTGAAAAGAAAAAGAAAAGCGGATCCAAATTTCAGAAAGTGGAGATAGGAACGATCAGCCAATTCATCTGAGGGTGAGCTCTGAGAGAACAGGGCCAAGATAATCTTTCAACAAGCAGATGAAATTTAAAGAAATCGGAGTAAAGGGAATGCAAATCTCCGAAGATCAGATTCAAAAGAGAAGCTAATCAGGTGGGTCAGACCACCACCAATCCGACATAGAAGCTCTTCAATTACAAGGGGAGCCTCCTCAACCCACACCATACGTTGCGGATACGACCGACCCAGCTTAGCGAGAGAGTGTGCTAACGAATTCAGCGAGCGACGGACAAAGTTAAAGGTCAAACTCTCAAACCTTGCTTTTAAATACTGAACATTATGAACAACTGGGCTAATGCGTGAATTGTCAGATTCTGCATATGCCATTTTTGAGATAACCGATTTAGCATCGCCTTCAACAATGACTCGACGGAATCTTAGTTTAGTGGAAAGGGCCACCGCTTGTTCACATGCACGAGCTTCTGCAACTTCAGCGTCAGAGATAAAGCTATTCGGGTAAGTACTAGAAGTCATCACCAAACCTTTCAAACCTTTGATTATAATTCTTGAAACTGAAGTATTATTAGATGAGTGAAACTCGACATCAAAATTAGTTTTCACTGTACCTGTAGGAGGAGGATGCCAATGACCAACAGTAGCACCAGTTTGTAGCCCCTGAGATGGAGTACTTGCTTTAATTTCCAGAAGATAGTCTTGAACGAAACGAGCTAGTTCTTTAGGGGACTGATTATAATTCTCATGTAGTTTCCTGTTTCGGTAGAATCATAATGCCCAAATAGTAGTAGTAAAAAGTATCCGCTGAGATTCTGAGAAGTGCTCGATTAGGTGAAAAAGCCATTGTAACCATTGGTTCTCTACATAGACCAGAGAAAGATCAAGATGGAGCTCGATAAACACTTGTTTTGAAAACCTGCATTCCTTAGCAATATGCTCCACAGTCTTTGGTACCAAGGCACATGGATTACATAGAGGTGAGATATTAATTCTTCGATTAATAAGATTAACAGCAGTAGGGATATAATTTTTGCAGAAATGCCAACAGGCAATCTTGACTTTAGCTGGTAAATCTAGGGACCAAAGATAGTAAAACACCCGATGTGAGAGAAGCCGAGCTGATGTAGTAGTAGAACTAGGTGGATTAAAGTTATTAATTAAACAACGATACCCACTTTCAATTGAGTAATTACCCGACTGATCATATCTCTAGAAATGAAAATCAGATTGAGCAGGCGACGAGAGAGGGATGGACAACATTTTATCCGCTTGATCAGCTTGAAAGATAGATTGAACATTGGATACTTTTTAGGTATTTGAAGAATCATCAATTAGATCAAGCACTTTGATGAAATTAATATTGCTAACATTTGTTTCAATTCTTCCAGTCCCCGAGCTTGAAATCCAGGGGTCATTCCAAATATTAATCGAGGTGCCATTTCTAACCTTCCAACCGATGCCTTGTTCCAGCAGACCACGGGTGCACCAAATGCTACGCCATGTATATGAGGGGTAAGAGCCTAGTTCAGATTCGATAAATGATGAATTAGGAAAGTAACGTCCTTTTAAAACTCTACTTAGGAGACATGATGGAATAGAAATGATCCGATAGCCTTGTTTAGCAAGGATGGCAATATTAAATTCGGCTAAGTCACGAAAGCCCATACTACCCATTGACTTTGGTTCGCACAAATCCTGACAGCGAGCCCAATGAATCCCTTTCCCTGTATTGTTGCTACGGCACCAAAATTTACTAATAATGGATTTCAGACCACGACAAAGAGATAATGGGAATAAAAAACACTGCATTGCATATACTGGAAGAGCTTGCAAAACAGATTTAATGAACACCTCTTTACCTCCTATAGATAAGAATCGAAAGCTCCAGCTCCTAACAAAATGATTTGCCTTATCTCGAAGGCCTGCGAAAGCCTCTTTTCTGTGTCGCCCCACCATAGTTGGAAGGCCGAAATACTTCTCTGGATTAGAAGAAATTCGGACCCCAAAAAGATTGCTTACCATAATACGATTTTGAATATCCACATTAGTACCGAAGTAGAGAAGAGACTTGTCGAAATTAACTCGTTGACCTGATGCATTCTCATAAGTAGATAGGAGGTCTTTGAGGGTATTAGCGCCCGTAATAGAGGCATCCCCAAAGAGGATGCAATCGTCAGCAAAAAACAAGTGGGTGAGGGGAACGCCATACCTACCTACTTTGCATCCACTGAGAGCCCCCAATGACTTTTCTGCATTCAAAAGAGACAAAAAATCTTCAGCACAGAATAGGAACAAGTAGGGGCTTAAGGGGTCCCCTTGACGTAGCCACGGGTAGGGCTAAAGGGAGTACTAGGGACACCATTAAAAACAATAGAATAGCTGACCGTAGAAACACATAACATAACAAGATTCACCCATCTTTGAGAAAAGCCAATGCGAAGCATCACATCTCAAATATAGGACTATTCCACACGGTCATATGCCTTGCTCATATCCAATTTCAAGGCAAAGGATCCTTTCCGACCATATTTCTTAGTTTTTAGAGCATGAAAAACTTCATAGGCAATAAGGATGTTATCAGTTATACAACACTCATGGACAAATGCACCCTGTGCTTCATCGATACAAGAGTCCAGAATACCACAAAGCCTATTAACAATCGCCTTCACAATAATTTTGTAAATAACATTACATAGGCTTATTGGCCTAAATTGGCTCATGGATGTAGGGGAATCCACTTTAGGAATAATCACTATATTTTCCCGATTAATGGGGCTCAAATCAGAAAGGTCATTGAGGATGAAGAGACAAAAGGACGACACCTCTTTGCCAACGATATGCCAATAATTCTAATAGAATAAAGCCGGGAAACCATCGCTACCTGAAGCTTTCATGGGAGCCATACTGGAGAGAGCATTGTAAATTCCAGAATTAGTAAATGTTGCCAAAAGATTCCTATTCATTTCAGGAGTAACGGACGCCTGAATAGATGACAAAACCTGGGCAACATTAGACGTAAAAGAAGCCGTAAATAGGTCACTATAAAATTTAGTGGCATGTGCTGCCAGAATAGATTCATCCGTGATCTAATGACCATCATTATCCTGTAGCTTAGTCACCATGTTTTTCTTTTTGCGAAAAGACGTCCATTTGTGAAAAAAGGTCGTGTTTCGGTCACCATGCTTCAACCAATTGATTCGTGCACGTTGTTCCCAATATAATTCCTCCTTGTCCGTTTCTAAATTGAGAGCTAATTTAACTTCCAATAATTCAGCAAGTGTATCATCATCCGGATCTAAATCGGCAAGTCTGGATAACTTATCCTTTAAAGTTTGCGTGTGGACTTTGCGATGTAAATTATTATCCATGTCCCATTTAGATAAAGCAGCACCAAGTAATTGAAGCTTCAAGGGTAAAGCATCATGATTGGTAGACCAAAAATTCTGAATAAGCTCTTCGCATGTAGGTTCCAAGATCTAGTTCGCGTTGAAACGGAAGATATAAGGAGAGGCTTCACAATTAGTAACAATAGAAGTTGTGACCAGAACTGGGCAGTGATTAGAAATGGTGTGGGGAAGATAAGAAAGCGAGAAATCAGGGAATGAATCCCACCAAGCAGGGTTGGCTACCCTTCTATCAAGACGTTGTCTAATATTATTAGATGGTAGACGACCTTTCTCCCATGTATACCAGCGGCCAGAATAGCCCAAATCTGAAAGATCACAATCCTGAAGGACCGAACGAAAAGCTTCCATCTTGCGCTCCGATTTGACACGACCACCTTTCTTTTCTGAAGCAAGAGTTATTTCATTGAAATCACCAACTGTCAACCAAGGCAAACTTTGATCAGTACCTAATGAGCGAAGTAAATTCCAAGATAAATCGTGCAGACTTTCTATCGGGTTCCCATAGAATCCGGTAAAACTCCAAGTCACATCTAAAGAAGAGTCACTAATATCTGCATCAATATGGTGTTGAGAGAAACACCGAATCGAAAAACGAAATGTCTTGAGTCCATGCTAATGAGAGACCTCCTTTCGAACTACTAGCACCGACATCAAAACCATTAGTAAAACCACATCTTCTACGAACACGAAGCATTCTACTTGTAGACAGTTTCGTTTCCATAAGAAACAAAATTTGGGGACGAACATCACTCAACTTATTCCTAAGACGTTTGACAGCCCACAGCTTCCCTAAGCCATGAACATTCCAGCTTAGGATTTTCATTGCTGACGGCTGGCCTGATTAACAAGGCCTGCCCATGATTGATTGTGAGCGTCATTCAAATCCGATGAATCAGAAAATCCAGGCGTGCTTAAATTATTTTTAATTCTAAATATATGTTTAAAGTTTTATTTTGAGTCATTTTAGATGTCTAACCATTAATTACCTGTATTTTTTTTTAAAAAAATATTTTATTTTATTTCTTTTTTAATTTAATTTAATTTTTAACTTAATTTTTTTAAAAAACTCTAAGATTTTCAAAACTCACAAAATGGCCCCAAAATTTGAAATCTCTAACTTCTCCGGCCGATTCTGACGTCGATGGTCACACTGCCGCCCCCCATCTCTGCCTTCGGACCACCAAACCTATTCCCCCAATCACCTATCACTGGTAACCAACAGTAGGTGTGCCGATTGACTTTTTAAAGTCGAAAGAAGTTAATTTGGGTGGTTTGGGTTGGGGTAAACGGTCGTGGTAGTCCGGCGACACACCTACCGTCGGTTACCGGCGATGGGTGGTTGGGGTAAACGGTCGTGGTGGTCCGACGGTGATATTGGTGATCTTCGGTGAAGCAGTCAATGGCTACAAACGATGACAATTTGGGGATTTAGGATTTTAGGTTAGGGATTTGAGACTATTTTGTAAAGATTTAAAACTGTTATTTAAAAAAAAATGAATTTTGACTCATATTTTTGTATAACATCGAAAAATGCTTATGAGGTTTGATTGAATAATTATTTTGATTCATATTTTTTAAAAATATTTTTAGCCTTCAACGTTTTATTTTGGGTCAAAATGAACCATCTGTAAATAAAAATAGTTAGTTGACAAACAATTAACGCCTTAAAATTACGTCAAAAACTTGTATGATTTTGCATATTGACGTGATAGTATCATGTTGATAAATGTGTTGATTTGCAAAATGATATATCAATCAAAATATGTTTATAAAATTATATTAAATATAAAATTATTTTTGACTGAAGTGTCATTTTGGTCATTTTAAACTTGTATGTTAGTTAATTAACGGTTTTCATTCACAGATGTATCATTTTGGTCCAAAATGAAACATTGAGGGTTTAAATGCTTCAAAAAAGTAGGGACCTTAGTGGCTATTCAATCAAACGTTAAGAACATTTTTTTATATAAGTCCAATTATTTTGATATTGATCGATTAATTGAATTAGTTTAATTCGGTCGATTAGTTTAATAAAAATTAAAATTTGATCACTCTTTTACAAATATTGAATCATTTTTTATTTTTCTTTGTGACATTTCTTTCATTAGTCTTTTGGTACGTTATTTTTGTCTACCTGTTGATATAATTCTTTTTTATCATGTTGATAGTTTGATGTTTTCGTGTTGCATTTATCACAGTAAGCTCTAAATTTAAAAAAATCGGTGGTCTTTTATAATTAGATCAGTTTTTGTGACCGTTTATTGATACATTCAATATAACGTATAGTTCGAATAGAGATATAGACACTATTAATAATAGTTGAATTCTTATATAAAAGATGAAGATTGTATTTCAGAAAGGTTTTTTTGTTTTATTTTTTCACATTTGTAATTTTTATATTAAAGATGTGTGATTCCTCTTTGTACCTTATCTTATTTTTTTAAAATAAAAATCTAACTTTTAAGTTTGTAGAAAAAATTTACTCACCCTAGTTTTATTTGGGAAAACAATGTGATTTATTTTTTATTTTAATTAGTTTGAACTTTATTACGTATGGATTTATTTAAAAATATTCCTAATTTCAATTTAATTGCAGTTGTAATGTTTTTCAAGTTACGTTATTGGATTTTTTTTTGTATTTTTTAAGGCATAATTCAACATTGAGCCCTCAAATTATTCTTCATCTGCATTCAGTAGCACAAATAGGGAGGGAAATAAAAGATTATCGAGAGTGAGAGTCAGTAAATCCGAAGAAGCGACGGAACGAAAACGAAAAAACGAAGATGTCGGGTATGGGAGACGGGTACGTGGGCACGGCCCAAGATGCGGTGAGGATCCGACGTTTGGAGAAGCAGTGTGAGGCCGAGCGCCGCAAAATCCAAGAGCTTAAAACCAAGTCCGCCTCCGGTAAGGGCCAACCCGGTCTCCTCCAATTCGGCTCAAGTACGTCCGAGGTTCTCCTCCTCCCACAACCCTAGGGTTTTATTTTTTGTTCCCTTCCTAGTCCTAATTGTTTCATTTGATCCATCTTTCTTTCGTTCTTGTTTGTTTCTCCAGATTCTCGAGACTGCGTTTAAAAAAGAAATGGTCGGTTTGGTTACGAGAGAGCAGTATGTCGAGAAGGTAATTTTGTTTCTGAATTCACTTAATTCTTCAAGGCTTCATCCCGTTTATCTCATCTTTTTTTTTCTTTTTAAAATTAAGGGGCCTTTCTCGAATTTCTTTTGATACTTCGATAGAGAGTTAACATCCGAAACAAAATCGAAGAGGAAGAGAAGGAGAAACTCCAGAAGCTTAAACAAGAGTAAGCTGCTTGTATAATATTTTCATTTTTTCTTGTGTTGTTTGTTCCTTTATTTAGTTAATTCGTTGTTATCGTAATATTGTAGGGAGGAAGAGTTTCAGCTGCAAAAGCGTAAAAAGGGGAAGGTTAAAGGGAATTCTCGACTACCTTTTGCTGGCGATTTGGAGAATGGAAGTGAAGAGGAAGATGCTGAAAACAGTGAGAAATTATCCTTTTCTTTTCTCTTAAAAATTCATGGCAATAGATTTATGGTGATTACATTGTAATTTGTTCACCTCAAATATACAAGTATTGGTAGATGCAATTAGTTTAAGATGCATCAAAGCGTGAAATTCTGCAAAAACAGTGGATTGTTGAACAGGAGTTAATTAAGAGTAAGTTTTCTTCTGAGATTTCCTTTTTTGACTTGGATGCATGAAATATAGTGTCTTGACCTCTCTCTCTCTCTCTCTTGTGTGTGTGTGTGTTTCAGATGAACCCCTTCAAATTACTTACAGCTATTGGGATGGAGCTGGGCATAGACGAGTGATCCAGGCAAGTAAAACTACCTATAAGCAAAATTTATCCATTTGAATGCTTTAATTTCTGCTTCCTTTTCTTAAGAAAAAAAGGGAGAAAAAGATAACCATCATTTTAATTGTTTCTGTTTCCCCCCTGTTATTCAGGCACATAAGGGTCATACCACAGGGGAATTCCTTCGAGCAGCACAACAGCAACTTGCACTAGAGTTCAGAGAGATTCGAATAACTTCCGTGGAAAACCTGCTTTATGTAAAAGATCTTATCATTCCCCATGTGAGTTGAACATATAATTGGTTTTCAATTACAACAATATGTTTAATGCGCTAAATGGATGCTAACTAATCTAGTTTCATTTCTTTTCATGTTTGTGAAAGTTAAGCAACATAGCTTCAATGAGCTGATTGTTAATAAGGCGAGGGGCAAAAGTGGACCGGTAACCATTAATGCTCTCTAAATTTTCCTGCATATCAGTTGCCATATCTTGCCTGTGATGTGTAGTTGTATATTTTACTGGATAAATTCTTCTATTATTTACATTGAATTCGAGCCAAAAAAGAAGTTAACATCAGTAGTTTGCAGTTCAAATCATTTTACACCTTAGTTGTGCTAGAGTGAGTTACCATCCACTTACTTATCAATGCTGTTTGTCCTTTTTCTCAAAACAGCTTTCCCATTTAGACGTGCATGAAGATGTGAGAACAATTGCCGATGCTAAATCGAGAAATATGAGGTATTTTTCCGACCTCTCGTAGTTGCATGAAGAGTTTAAAACTATTCGTATAGTGTGGTGCTTAATGAAACCCATTTTTTTTATTGTTGACAGTCGCATGCCGGTAAAGTAGTTGAGAGACATTGGTATGAAAAGAACAAGCACATCTTCCCCGCTTCAAGATGGGAGGTATTATTCTACTCAAGACTGTTTATCACTACTGATGAGCAATGGAAACTTGATAGTTGATAGAATTAATGTCATCTGTTTAAGGATGAAAACTAACTTTTAGTTGTTATTTTGCTCATGGCAGGTAAATGACCCAACAAAGAAATGGGAGCAGTACACCATCCATGGAGATTGATGATCGGTCTTATGCCCGTGACCGGCCGTTTGAGTCGCGAACATGGGGGATGGGAGGACCTCATTGTATTTATATTTTGATGGATTTTGTTTTTATTAATTTGTTATTGCCTTACTTGGGCATCAATCTTCATATTGTATCACACATTTTTATATTATTTATAGATTAGATATACATCTTAGAGATAAGATCTAAAATTTTATGCCAGGTCATGTTCTTTTGGTCCGACATTTTTGGAACTCAGCTCATTCGATGGATATAAATCAGAATCACGTGGAAATAACACTAGTACGGGCAAGCTAACTTCAAGTAATTACATGAAACAAAACTTCTCTCGGATCCGAATACGACACCGTTTCTAAATATTTTCCAGACAAATGAGCGACTGCCAGTGGTGGTGGTATTATTATTTAGGGAAAACTACATATTTAGTACTCTAACTATACCCGCATTACTGTTTTGATATTCAACTATTATTTTTGACAAAATAGTATCTAACGTTATGTTTTTGTTCCGTTTTAGTACTTTGGGCGTTAAAACTAACATAAATAGTGACGCGACTTAGGTTAATAATAGTTTTAGTTCAAAAACTTATACAATATATCAATTTACTCTAAAATTCTATCAATTTAAACATTATTTTAATTTTTGGATTAAAATTGTAAATTCTTCATTTTTCTTCTTCTAGTCAAACGTAATTTATAATTTTACCCCCAAAATTAATATGATATTTTAAATTGATGGATTTTGGACTAAATTGAGCATATATAAGTGTTTTAGACTAAATTTGTGATTATACTAAGTTACGTCATCATCTTCGTTAGTTTTTAGTGACAAGAGTACTAAAATAAAATAAAAACGTAACGTTAGGCATCATTTTATCAAAAATAATAGTTGAGTGCTAAAACAGTAACACAAGCATAACTGGAATACTAAATATATAGTTTTCCCTATTATTTAAGCAGCCATTAACAAAATATTTTCTATAAAGAAAATACTTTTTTATCGTTTCCTTATAAAATTTTTTAATATAATTTCCCAAAATTTAACATTTCCTAATATAGAATCCTGCCCCCATATCAGTCATATTAATACATACTATTTCTTACAGATCGATCATTTCTTTCTTTTAATAATAATATTGTTATTTTCTTTGACGAAATATGAAACTCTCGAATATGGCTATGAAAAGTTTCAGGGTTTTCTTCTTTGCGCTACTCCTCGCCGCCTCTCCTGTTCTCCAAGGTCTGTAGATTATTTCCAGATCTTAATCTATTTTCTTTTCCATTGAACATTGATATTAGCTATTTGTGCTTACCTGTTCATACACTTTCTGCGGATTCTGAATGTTACTTTTGGATTTTCCTCTTGCATTCTTACGTGCGATTGCTTTGAATTTTGATCTGTCGAAACGAGTTGCAATTCTATTCGTTCTCTTGTAGTGTTTTTTTTTCTTAAAAGAATTTCCCCTTTACATCCATGTGATTTGTTTTTCTTTTCTATCGATTTATGGTTCGATAGTGTGAATTTGACGTGATTTCTTTGTGTTATGACATGTTTGCATTGCATGTCCCTGGCATTTCATCTTCATTTGATCTAAAAAAACTTAGGCATCCGTTCGATAATTTGATACCTTTTCTAACGCGACTTTAGCGGTTTTTAAAGTTTAGTTTAGCTTTCTTTTTTTTGCTCAGGCAACGAAAAACGTTCATGCCGAGTACATTTTTTTGGCGAGAATGCTTGTCAACTACTTTTATGCACTTTTCTGTATCATTCTTGAAGTAGTATTTCCCGATTTGAATTTCTTTGTTACATTTTTTTGTTTGCCTTTTGTTGAGAGAGAAATAATCTGACAACACTGTTTTAAATTATGTTGTGACATGAATTTTCATTTATGTGATAGTCGCTAGGTGTCAATCGGAAGCAGAGGCAGATGTTGCTGAAGCTGTTGATGTAGGGGATCTTGGGATTGTTGGTGAGGATGTTCTAGATATTGATGGTGAGAGCTTCGGCCCAGCTCCGGGAGTTGAAACTGTATGCGTTTTCCCCAAAAATAGTGCAAAATGTAAGAACATTTTGATGTCATGAATCATGATTTTGTGAGGGATTTATATTTTTATTTGATTGGTAATGGTTAACTCTCTTCATTATTTTTCTCTCTTGGGCAGTGGTTGTTGCCGGAGAAGAGACTGAACTTTTAGCTGGGATGGAAAATGTTGGTAATTAACTTGTCTTCACAACTTCACTGTCTCTTTCACAATGCATTTTGATATTTTTATGTATTAAAATAGGTTGATTTATCTGTCCTTCATTAGCTAGACTCAAATGCTTGCCACTTTTTCATTAGCCATGCCAGTCCTCTCCTATGCTTAGTTTACTTTTTTAAATTGCAGGGGGATCACCTGTAAATATCATTGCAATCCAAGCCAGTGTTCATCTCCCTTTTGATCACCGAATGCTTGTTCAAAATCTTACAGCTCAGGTAAGCATAGGTTTTCCTAATTTCAAAATACTCATTGCATCATTAGCCAGTACAGCTTAGATATCAGGCTCTACTTGGTCACCGTTGCAATTGTAATCTTGTGCTGTTTGTTTTGACTATTCGGTGGTTTGAGTTGTTGCTTTCTTTTGCACTTTACCCCAAAACCCTATAAAATGGTTGTTGCATCATTTGAAAAAGGATTTTAAGCTTATTTATTGCTTAAAAGTTGATAAAACACCTCTTATCTATGAGTTGTATGGCTTATGTTGGTGGATTGAAACTGCCTTGTGACATTTGCCTCTAGATTATGTAACTAAAATTGTGTTGTTTTAATATAGACCTTCAAAAATGCGACTGTATCCTCTTCAGTGCAAGCGACTTTCCCTTACATGTTTACTGTTAGCAAGTACTTACAGGTAAATGATTACTCTGGGAACTTTTTTGCTTTAGAACTGCATATAAATTCCTTTTGTGAGGAAAGTGTTGCAGTTAAGCTCATATGTCTAAAACTTTGATGCAGCCTGGAACTTTTGATCTTGTGGGTACAATTGTCTATGAAATCGATCAGTACCCCTACCAAAATACATTCTACAATGGTACCATTGAAGTTGTTGAGGCCGGTGGATTCGTCAGTGTTGAGTCGGTTTTTCTTGTTACCCTTGGGATTGCACTTGTTGTTCTCCTCGGTTTATGGCTTCATGGTCAATTTCAGCATATTACCAAGGTATTGTAGTTGTGCCACCTTCTTCAGTTACTAGTAACTATGCTGTGGTTTGAACAATGAATATTTGTAAGTTTTCTTCTTATATTGAAGAACACGTGCACTTGCAATGTTACTTCAATCTTGCATGTGTACTCGAGAGGAGAGAGCCAGAAGGAAAGGTGGCACAGTATATATATTTTTTTCATGCTTCTTGCATTTTCTTTTGTGGAGTAAGCCTGATATGTATGTTTGCGTTTATTATTTGTCATTCTTAGAAAACCAAGAAGGCTCCAAAGTTGGAAGTCGGAACTCGGTCTACTGACGCCTCGATGGATGAATGGCTTCAGGTTATGACTTAGCTTATGCATGGTCATTTACTTCCCATAATCTTCTATTGCAGTTACTGTGCTTGACTTTTCAGTCCATTCACCCTCGACTGCTCATATTATGGACCTCTGTCTTAAATATATAGAACATCACGAGTCCGTTGCATACTTCACAAATCTATAACAATCTTTTTAGACGTTTAATGAAAAGAAACCCTGTTTTGGCTGTCTTAATTTTCAGGGAACTGCTTACACTCAGTCAGCTTCCAAATCAAAGAAAAAGAAGTAGATCGGCAATGCTTTCGAAATCGGGCCATTGCAACTCAAGCTAAGCATTTTGAAAGATTTTAGGAGAGGGCACAAGTAGTTCGAGAAATGGGCCATGAAAAAAGACATACCTTGCAGTTGTAGCATTTTCTTTTTACTACATCTTTACTTTCATGAGGATGTTGAAATCAAGCCTTTTTGAAGCCACCAACATTTGCATCTTGTTTTCAAGGCATTAAGTTACTTTGATCAGTGTGCTATGCTAAAAAGTCTTGCTCAACGAATCCGGATTTAGTTTAATTGGCCTGCACCTCTTTCTTAACCGGATTTAGTCCGTTCGAGCTATGCCATCAATATCGTAAAATGGCTCGAATTGTAGTGAGTGTTTATAGTCTCAAACATTACCGTTGATCTAGCCACGGAAGTCATTGCATGCCATCAGCTGCTCTATTACCTTTTCCCGAAATACGTGCCGTACATGAACAGTATGTGTTCCGGTTTATAAAATATAATCTGAAACGTGTGCAGGTTTTAAAAAAATATCAGACAATTTGTATGGAAAACATTCTAAAACCATCAATCCTTTTCGGATTTTGTACCCAAATTCTACTGTGCTGTGGGGCATTAGTAACCATTTTTTGTTGGGTTCCACGTTTATATGGCAACCCCAAGATAGGACCAACTTCAACATCTATTTTCTCTTTGGTTCAACCTAAATATATTACTACCAGTACATTGTACACAAAATTTAATTCAATCGTGTTTTCAATTCTTATGACTTAAATTTGCGGCATTATAGTCCCATCCATCTCTATACATGACATAAAACCCCATAACATAGAGTCCCACATCTTTGAATGTGAAGGCCGGTCATCCCCTCAATCAGTTAATGACCTGGTCAAAAACATTGCTTTAATACCCTACAAATAATTTACAATTCTTCATTATAATATATGTGGTTTGCCAATTTATACCATTTTTGTTTACCCGACTTCGACTTAACCTATTTTTTTTATTAAACTCGACTTCGAATAAAATATGAATTTATTTGGATTCCAACCCTAGTTTTTCTTTTACAAATTTAATTCTAATCCGATCTCGACTCGATATGTTGTAGAAAAAAAGAGATTTTAGATTGTGATTTTCAATTCAAAATCTGAAGTAAATATAGAGTATTGGATTTTTACAAACAAAAGAGTTCAGATGTAAAAAATGATTTTGGTTATAAGATTTGTCGAAATCGATTTATAACCCAAACAAAAAAATTAAAACAAAAAAAAGATAAAAACCTCATATACCAAAAGGAATAGGAGGTTATATTAATTTGAAAATGAGGGGAAGAGAAAGTTAGAACAAGGAAACGCGAAAAAGAAACTCATAACACATATAGTGACAGAATTGTAAGCATACAATATACAATAATAGGGTTGTAAACCAACCAAACGAACACGAACGATGGTATGTTCATGTTGTTTTGTTTAATTTTAACCAAATAAATGAACGGACAAGAATGACTAAACGAACATAATTTCTTATTCGTTCGTTAAAATAATAAACGAACACAGACGAACGCAAATGAACATTGAGTATTATTTATTTTTTTCTTAAAAAAGCATAAAATCTCATAATTGAGTATTGTTTAATTTTTTTATTTCATATTTTTAATATATGTTTTAAAATATAACACTTTTGTTATGAAAAATAATAAATATAAATGAACAAATGTAAATAAATATAAATGAACATAAATGAACATACTATCGAACGTTCACGAACATAAATGAACAAACAAACTCTTGTTCGTGTTCGTTCATTTAATTAAACGAACAAAAATCTTGTTCATTTTCGTTCGTTTAATAAATAAACGAATTTTCCGCCGAACGATTTACAAACGGTTCGCTTAATGTTTGGCTCGTTTACAGCCCTATACGATAGTTTTTTAAACATATTATGCCGGGTTAAAGCGAAAGGAGAATTTTTATCATAAATCCAAATCCATTCTACCTCAATTTTATCTTTTTGAAAACCTATTCAACCTACTCTAAATTTAAATATTTTAAAAAAATAATATCGAATTAGGTCAGATCACAATTCATCTAATTTATAACTTTGCATCTCTATACGCAATTCATCCCACCAAACATTAAGGTGCATAAATCATAACAGTGTCTAATTTGTGGAAATTAAGTAGCCTTTGACCCCACGTTTCTTATGTGACTTGTAGCTACGTTTTCAACATTAAAAACCCTGATTTTCTTGTTTGTTTAAGATGTGATATTATTTGTTGATTTCTTTTTCTTAAGTATATGATTACCCTATATCAGTAGTCCTTTTAGCAGATAATGACGTTTACTTCTGAAAAAGAAGTGTTGAAAATCCAATTTCTCTTTTCCAATGCATCAACTGAAGTGTATATGTCTAAGTATATTTGTTTCATGCTGTTTACGGATTTTATTTAGTTAGTGCAAAAAAGTAGATGTAGCAATTAGCTAGTTATGAATCAATCACACAGCTCAGCCTATTACAATAATTTTCAGTTTGCATATGGTTCAAATTTTACCAGAATTATTCAAGCTACCATATCCAAATTCTAACGTACCATTGCCAATTTTGGCGAAGCTAGCAAATTCTTTTTGCTGGCAAAAAGAAAGAGTAAATTCGGTCCAACAACCAATTGGTTTAGTAGGACGATACGTTAGATTTTTTAAGCAATATTAGAGGGTTTGAATCCTGGTATTGTGGATGGAGCAAATTAGGTTAGGAGAGTCTCTCTCATAATGAACTTCTGTAATATCCGATCCGAATTATTCAGCCAATGAATTGAATATTAGTAGTTGTAAAAAAAGTAAGTTCGGGATATTCGTGAATATATCAAAATTACCATTAGATAATGTTTAATTTATTTCATCTGGAAGTTATTGTTAATTTAATTTTTTTGGTTTTGGTGTTTAGATATCAACATGATCTGGTACAATACATATATTATTCGTACTTTTTTAGTCTCTAAATAGAAAGATATTAAGCATTTTTAATTTCAAATCTTCCTTTTATTGTAACGAGAACAATACCAATCGAACTAAACTTAATCAACAATTTTTTCCCTCGTTTCTAATCTTTTAACTTAGATACTTTTAAATACTATGCTTTTTGTATTCTCACTACAATTAGCCTATTGTTGACATTCAGAACACCTATTTAACCAATAATCTTAATTTCACTATCAGAACATACAATCTCACAGCTACCATGAGACCCTAGTCCCTAAGTCACTTGGTTTATTAATTCTCTGAAACCCATGCATAATACAAAGTATGGTCCCCACGATTACGTCAAGAATTCTCATAAATGACAAATGAAAAAGCAATTCAACATTCAGGACTATTTCAGTAATTAGTCGGTTGGCATTCTGGTTGATACACGTGAAGCTGTCAATGCTAATATACAGATTTGATCATAATATCAGTGTTTTTGCAAGGGCCATTTTCGTAATTCGACCAAAATTCATCTGTAAGCAAAGATTTATATTTATGAAAGTAAGCAGGTTTAAAGAGACAGCAAAATTTAGCTGTTTGCAGTTGAGACCTCATTGAATGAAAAAGATAATGCCATTTGCTGAATTGAAAAAGGGGTCCCTAATTCATGTGAGGGTCTTTAAGTGAGGTGTCGGTGTGGTGTATGGACTGAATTCCCCTTAAAATCACTATATAATAACCCCTTTGTATCCAATCTCTCATCACCCAAAGCTCATTTAGCTGTTTGCTGTTTTGGTGGGGACAAAGCGGAAGCTCGGTTCCCGATGAAGATCCTCCCGGTTCCAGGAGGCGCAATTGTGTGCTGCTTTCTGTATTTGTTGTTTGCTGTCGGTTCTTCCGATGGTAAAACAGTCGAGGTTGTCGGGGTTGGTGAGTGTGCGGATTGTGCAGAAAATAACTTGGAGACTAGCCAGGCATTTTCAGGTACCGGACACTCATTTGCATGCCTATAATATAGCATATTTGCATGCGATTGTTATGTGTTTTTTTTTTTCAGGGCTTCGTGTGAACATAGACTGCAAGCCGGAAAATGGGAAGTACTTCAGGACACGGGGTTCGGGTGAGCTTGATAAGCAAGGGAATTTTAAGGTGTTACTTCCCGAGGAGATGGTTAAAGATGGGGATTTGAAGGAGGAATGTTATGCGCAGTTTCATGATGTGTCGGCTGCACCTTGCCCCGTGCACGACGGTTTGGAGTCGGCCAAGATAGTGTTGAAGTCCACTGGTGATGAGAAGCATAACTTGGGGTTGAAAGGGAAGCTCAGATTCTCGCCTGTAACGTGTGCTTCTGCCTTCTTTTGGCCTCACTTTAAGTTCCCTCCATTGCCGAAATGGAACCATCCTCCATTGCCGAAGTGGAACCATCCTCCTTTGCCTAAGTGGAACCATCCTCCTTTGCCGACACTTCCACTTCCACCATTGAAAAGCTTCCACCACCATCACCCAATATTCCCTCCCATCTACAAGAAACCTCTTCCGCCACCCGTTCCAGTGTATAAGCCCCCGCCAGTTCCGGTATACGAAAAACCACTTCCTCCACCTGTTCCGGTTTATAAACCTCCGCCTGTTCCTGTTTACAAAAAACCACTTCCTCCACATGTTCCAATCTATAAACCTCCTCCAGTTCCGGTATACAAGAAGCCACTTCCTCCACCTGTTCCAATCTACAAGCCTCCTCCGGTTCCGGTATACAAGAAGCCGCTTCCTCCACCAGTTCCAGTGTATAAGAAGCCACTTCCTCCGCCAGCTCCAGTCTATAAGAAACCACATCCTCCTTTGGTTCCGGTATACAAAAAACCACATCCTCCTCCAGTTCCAATCTACAAGCCTCCCCCGGTTCCGGTATACAAGAAACCACTTCCTCCTCCGGTTCCTGTATATAAGAAACCATTACCTCCCCCGGTTCCCGTATATAAGAAACCATTACCTCCACCAGTTCCGGTGTACAAACCACCACCCACTCCAGTCTATACTAAACCGCTTCCACCACCCATTCCTTACAAGCCACTGCCTCCACTTCCCAAGATCCCTTCGTTCCCTAAGAAGCCATGCCCTCCTCTTCCTAAGCTTCCTCCTCTCCCCAAGATCCCTCCAAAGTATTTCCACCATCCTCCCCTTCCAAAACTTCCTCCGCTCCCCAAGATCCCTCCTAAGTACTTCCACCACCACCCTAAGTTCGGAAAATGGCCTCCGTTGCCACCATTTTCTCCCCACCATCCTTAAGCTTCTGTAGCAACAAAAGGCTATTGTTTTACGTTATTAGAGAATTGAATATTGGTTTGAAGAAGCTACCCAGCAGTACCGCTAGCAATAAAAGTCTTTTGAAGGAGAGATGAAAGCAGAAAAACACGACAAAAAAGAGTGTTTAAATTATGAGGGGAATTGTTAATTTATTATTTATATGTTTTGTCAATTTCTTTATGATATGTGAATGTGTGAATTTCTAGTTTTCTATTTCAATAAATAGTAGTAGTACATTATGGTCTTGCTTTCATTTGCTTTTCCAAAGTCCAAGCTTAAAGTGTAAAAATGCTCCAACAAATATTGAGTAACAGACAGATGAATCCAGAAATTGTCGATGTAATAACATAAAATCAACGTAATCACCTCTATTGTAGCAGACATGTTACAATTAATGCCCCAACAAACCAATCAGCAAAACATAAATAGAGTGGTTGTGTTCTATCTGTATATCTCATTGAAAATCTTAGTGACCTGGTTCTTCATGTACTTCATGCCATTCATCACTATCACAACACAATTGAATGAATCATCATCATTGTCATCTATATATGACTCACCATAATTTTTAATTCTTTCTCTACTTTTGTTTCGTATATTTGTATATAAAGGAAAATATTCACTTACACTAGTGTAAGATTAAAAAAATTTACTTACTTATGATTAATATTTCAATAATCTAATGGAAAATCCTAGAGAAAACCCTATAGTGAACCCTACCCTTGTTCTGTATGATCACCCGGGAGGAAGGCCGCCGGAGGTGGTGCCTGTGTTGGTTTCGTCTCCAGCCCTAGAAAGGTCTGGTCCGCCGGTCGCGACAGAGGAAATGCAAAGCTTGAAGAAAAGTAAAAACGATTTGAGTAATGCTGATGGCATGGAAGCTTTTGAAACGGTCGATATGGAGGATGATTCTACAGTTCCTACTGACTAAGGAATCGGTGGTGTAGCCTCAGGGGCAGTAGAGGGGACTGCTGTTCCGATTGAACCCAAAGCTTCGTATGCAAGCAAGTTAGCACAGTCCAAGTCTAGTCGTTTTGGCTCTATATTGGAATTGGAACATGATGGCGATGACATCGAGTTGTTGCAAGAGGATGTTATAGTTGATAGAGCGGGATCTTATCCGACAATCAAGTTCTCGGAATGAGTTCACGATCAAATAGATAAGAATATGGAGAACAAGATTATAGTTCGTCTGCTTGGTCAAAATATTGGCTTCCGTACGCTTCTTGCTCGAATCCATGCAATGTGGAAACCGGTGGGTGATCTTCAGTTGAGTGACATGGATAAAAATTATTTTCTAGTCCGAATTGCGGATGTTCGCGATTACACATCAGTCTTGGGGAGGGGCCATAGACCATTTTTGGAAGCTATCTTATGGTGCAGCTCTAGAGTAGGTCTTTCTCTACGTCCGAGAAGTACCCATCCCGTGTGATTGTCTGGGTCCGACTACCTGGTTTACCATATCGGTACTATTCTAAGAAATTATTTCGTGAAATTACGATGGTTATTGGAAAAGTGGTACGTATTGATTATAATACCAAGGTGGGTGAATGTGGTAAATTTTCTCGATTAGCTATAATTGTGGATTTGAATAAACCACTCCTTGTGTTGGCATAGATGGTTTCGTTCAAAAGTTGGAGTATGAAGGTCTACAACAGGTCTGTTTCTTTTGCGGAATTTATGGTCATTATCAGGATGCGTGCGAAGCTAGTGAGGACAAGATGGATGTAGGTGCCAAAGACGTTTCTGAGATGGATAATAGAGAGTTTCGTCCTGCGTTGGATGCCAAGGGAACTAATTTATATGGGCCATGGATGATTGTGGACAATAGAAGAAGGAAATTGTCTTTTAATGCCAAGCCTGTGCGGGGTAGGGATAGTAATCAGGATGGGGCCGATGGGTCTAGATTTGCTATTTTAGAAAATCATGCTCAGATGGAGGAAATGTTGTCCCTAGTGGCATAGAGCAGCCAAGTGCTAGTCCGGTTGGAGAGGTAGAGGTTGGCCATGACTCGAGGATAGTTGATCAAAATGTTGCCTCTATCCCAGTTCGAACATTCACACATAATGTGGCATTCTTGGAGTCTAATTCGGGTAGAAAACCTAGAGCCAATAAGAAAAATGTGAAGGGTACTAGGGGTACTCCTAATATTGTTATGGAAGGAAGTTCGGCAGTACATCAAATGAGGGTGAATAGATAGGGCAATCATCGAGCTGTAACAATTGTTGAACAAGGCTTTCAAATGGGTAAAACCGATGGGTCTAAGGGAAGTAGAGGACCTACAGGTACGAGCAAGGGTCTCAAGGCGGTGAACCGTCATGGGGTTAAGATTGCAAAACCAAGTGATAATCGGATTACGGCATGTCCTGCACCTACTGAATGGGTTCAACAAATGGTTGTCTCGTTAACGCACTGTGAACAATCGTTGATGACTCATGCTTCTAGTGGTGGCGTGGTGTATGGATTCGAGTCTCATGGCATGGGAGCTCAATGGGATTTAATAGTGGATGTGGATTATCAGGAGGGCTCGACTCATGAGCTTGTCCAGTAAGGGTTTTGGTTATTTCCCATTTTTATTTATGATGATGAATTTTATGTTTTGGAATTGTCAGAGTGTTACGAGCCTGCCTTTTCAAAGACGTTTCAGGACCTTTAAGAGGGACCACAAGCCGAAAGTGGTTGCTTTATTTGAACCACGGTTTAGTTCTTGGCGTACAAAAAGAGTTATTTCCAGGTTGGGATTTCCGCATTCTTTTCGTGTCGAGTCTCATAGGTTTAGTGGTGGTATATGGCTTATGTGGGAAGAATCGATAGATATGGAACTTTTACATATGGAAAATCAATTCGTACATTGGAGATGCCAGGGTGATAATACGAAAGAGTGGATGTTTTTCACGATGGTGTATGCTAGTCACAAGTATTTGTTCGTAAGCGCATATAGAATCAATTACTGGGGTTGAATCCGGGGGATGATGTGTCGTGGGTGATTGGTGGAGATTTCAATGCAATTTTACACTCGGATGAGAGGCGAGAGGGTTTAGAGAGAGTTGTGGGTGGTAGTAAATTATTTTCTGAGTTCTTTTTTGACTCGGGTTTGGTTGGTTTGTGGTTTTAGGGGCCACCTTTCACTTGGTCCTGAGGATCTCTATATCATTGGCTTGATTTATTCTTAGTGTTACATCTCCAAAAGTACTATTTTTAATGCCAATTTTATATTACTCTTGCTTGTTTTTAGGTATATTTAGTTGCTTTAGTAGTTTAGTATTATGTTTATGCCAATCTGAAGGGTTGTTTTTGTGGCTATTTGCAGGTTTAGCATAGGATTAGACGCAGGAAAGCAACGCAGTTAGGATGGCCAAAGGGAATGCCAAGTGTTGTTGGCACAGAAGGACCAGATAGTGCCAAGCACTTGTTGGCAGAGAAGTGACTTTAATGTCATGCCAAGAGGCTGTTGAACCCCGAAAAAATAGGACATGATCAGGCTCCTAAAAGATCGTAAATGGATCAACCTCTAAGAAAATGTTGGCAAAGACATGCCAAGCTATGTTGGCAAAGACATGCCAAGCTTGTGTGCCAAGGCAACATCTACATGATGACGTCAGCCCTAGCTTGATAAGCTATCACACTGATCAGATAAGAATCTATCTCTTATCCTTGGAGCATTTGAAATTCAAATGAAGAAGTTATCCTATTCTCTTCCCTTGCACGCCTATATAAACACCAATCGATCAATCATTAAGGGATCGCACGAGAGGAGATCGAGAAGACTTTGAGTGATCGGAGTGAGGTGTTGGAGTGCTCGACGAGTGACGGTCGGCTGCACCGAGGAAGGGTGGTTCAACCACTTGGCCGAAAGCCTGGATTCGAGAGCTGCATTGAGAGACCCCTCTCGACTATTCTCTTTGGGTCAAGCTATTTTATTTTTATTTTTATTTTTATGATGATGTATTTGAAAACGGTTATGGTTTTGTTGGTTAAATCCCTCAACATGAACTAATTTCATAGTTGGTGGGGAATGTTTGGTTTAAACATTGATTTCATGCCTTAACTATTCCCTAAATACTTTGCCACGTGAGAGCTGGCACCGTTGGCCTATTGCTTCCCAATATCTTAACAAATTTAGGGTGACAACGATTAAGTTATTGAATAGTATGGAGAAAAGCTTCGAGAGAATTCGTTCAAGTAGATAAACTTACTTCAGAAGTGATATCTACCCCCTAGGAGTATAAATTGGTTCTTAATCAACTCGGTTCATTTAAAAACATTCACTATAGAGATATAGGGGTTTTTACATAATTAATTTAGGGCAATGACCATCGAGAGATGCATTGCTAATGTTGAATCTGCTCAACAAACAATGCCAAGACAGTTTGCCAACAAAGGCTGGCATAAGCAATATTAAACTCAAGCATTCCCTGCCAACACTCATCATCCACTAAGAACACCTTCCTTGCCAACGTTTTACTTTATTCTTCTTTTCTTTTGAATAGTTCCAAAATTTTCTTCAAAACAAACATCTTTTCTTCTAAGGCAAGTAACAATCAAACGATCGAATTCCAAGTCAATCTCTATGGGATCGATCCTCAGCTTAACTGCTGTATTACTTGCAGACCATGTATACTTACACACAAAAGACTCTTGTCACTGTTTTACTAATACATACATTTTGCCCATTTTGCCAACATTCACTTACACATATTCTACAGAGTCTATAAGTTTTTTGTGTCGTTATCGGGGATTGCAACGGATTTAATTGTTTTCAATTTTTACTTGTCTTCTTTTATTTTTTATCGGTGTATGACCAGAAACCACCTTGTGGTGGACGAATTGCCATACGATTGGGAAATTGAGAGAACCTTGCACTGGTTAAAGAAGAGATACCGAGAGATGAATCACGATAATCAAAGGAATGGTGCGGTGAACAATGATGGAGATCCACCCAATAACATTGCACCACCACCTCCTAATGTCCCAATTGTCAATGTGGAGGAAGAGAGGCCAATCTGAGAACATTGAGCACCTGACATTGCAAATCTAAAGCCAGAAATTGTTGGCACAGAGGTAAATGAACCAAATTTTGAACTTAAGCCAGTAATGATTCAAACTCTTTTGAATATAGGCCAATTTAATGGAGCACTTACTGGAGATCCGAGGCAACATCTAAATCAGTTCATGGAGATTTGCCGATTATTCCAACAAACTTGAGTATCTAGAGACATTGTGAAGTTAAGGTTATTCACTTTTTCCTTGCGAGATAGAGCCAAGGCTTGGTTCAATTCTTTGCCACATGGCTCAGTCGTTTTATGGGCAGACCTATGCCAGAAGTTCTTGACACGATTTCAGCTGCCAACACTCACTGCTAAGCTACGGGGTGAGATTATTACATTCAGGCAGGCTGAGGACAAAACTTTATATGATGTCTGTGAGAGTTTTAAAGATATGTTGAGAATGTATCATATGCACGGATTCCCAAATTGGACTTAAATTCAAACCTTCTATAACGGATTGAATGCATAAACGAGGACTGTTGTTGATGCTTCAGCAGCTGGATCATTGTTTGACAAGAGGTATTCAGAGGGTGTTGACATCCTAGAGACGATTTCGATTAATAATTTTGAATATCATGTTGCTAGACTTGGGATCGGAACCAAACCAGTGGGAAATTTTAGGTTGATGAACTAACATTCATTCATGCTGAGATTTCCAACCTCACCAGCATGGTGAAAACGTTGTAAAAGAACAAAGAATCCCAAGAAGTTAAAGCATTAAACCCATTTTATACAATTTATGGAGAGAACCATTATGTGGAGGAATGCCCTGCCAACCCTGAGTCGGTAAATTTTATTGGCAATGTTAATCGTTACTATACCCCTAACTCCAATACTTATAATACAGGTTGGAGACAACACCCTAACTTAGCTTGGGGAAATCAATGAGGTAACCAGCACTATGTACAACGCCAGAATGCCTAGAGGTAGAATAAAAATGCCATGCCAGCATTCAATGGCAATGTCATGCCAGCATTTTATCAAAATGATGTGCCCCAGAGAGCTCAAAACAATTACCAGCAAGGGAAGATATTCAACCAATGAGGCCCTCCCAATGATTACATAGAAAAGAATGATGTCACAGTCCAGAGTTTGGCAAAAACAGTGAGGAACTTAGAAATTCAAATTGGACAACTTGCCAATGCACTAAACAATCGACCCAAGGAACCTTGCCAAGTGACACTGAAGATGCTCGACACAAAGACAATAAGCAATGTAAGGCCATAACCCTTCGAAATGGTAAGCAGTGCGAGGCAGAGATGGCTGCCAAGCAGGCAGTTAACTGCTAAAGTAAAAAGCTAGTGCCGATTGACAAGCCCAGAAAAGCAGGGAAATAGGAAATTAAAATAGATAATGCTAGTGCTAAGGCTAGTACCAGTGCCAGAACCGATGCCAATAATGATGCCACACATGAAGCCAACATTGATGGCAAACAGACTGAGGCCAAACAACATACTAATGCCAAAATAGATGCTAGCACTGCCTCGGCAGAGCCAGCATATGTTTATCCACCACCACCATTTCCATCAAGACTTTAAAAGCACAACAGTATCAACAATTTAAGAGCTTCTTGGAAATTCTTAAGTAATTGCAAATTAACATTCCATTGGTAGAAGCCCTTGAGCAAATGCTCAACTATGTAAAATTCATAAAGGACATTCTGTCCAAAAAGAGAAAGTTGGGAGATTTTGAAACTGTCACTTTCACTGAGGGATGCAGTGCCATGATCCTAAACTGATTGCCACCAAAGCTGAAAGATCCGCGGAGTTTCACTATTCCCTGCACAATTGGCAACAAATTTATAGGCAAGGCATTGTGTGACTTGGGAGCCATCATCAACTTGATGCCAATGTCAGTTTTTAGGAAGCTTGGTATAGAAGCAAGGCCAACTACCATGACACTCCAACTGGCAGACCGATTCTATGTGCATCCCAAGGGTAAGATTGAGGATGTGTTGGTGAAGGTAGATAAATTCATCTTTCCAGCTGATTTTATCATTTTGGATTATGAGGCTGATGTTAATGTTTCGCTTATTTTAGGCAGGCCATTCCTTGCCATGGGCAGGACTCTTATTGATGTTCATAAAGGGGAACTAACAATGCGTATGAATGACCAGCATGTTACTTTTAATGTGTTTCAAGCTTTGAAATGTACAGATGAACCTGAAGAATGTCAAGCTGAGGAGATGATATAGTCCATTTATACGGTGGACATGGCATAGTTATGCCAGGATACAAAATTTGATGCCAGCAAGCTTGATGGCATAATTGAACTGTTTGAAGAACCTAAGGAATCATCCTTGAAGGCTAAAGATGTAAGTTATTTTGAGCCACTACAGTTGGCCGACAGAGAGATAAAAGAACCTAAACCATTAATTGAGGAACCACCAGAGTTGGAGCTAAAGCCATTGCCAAATCACTTGAAGTATGCTTACTTAGGAAAACACTCAACTCTGCCAGTGATCATTGCCACTGATCTCACCAATGACCAAGAAGAGAGATTACTGGCAATATTAAGAAATTGTAAGCAAGCGTTGGGTTGGACCTTGGTAGACATATGAGGTATTAGCCCAACCATTTGCATACACAAAATCATTCTGGAAGAGTACCATGACAGAAACATTAAAGGTTAGAAAAGGCTAAACCCGAGCATGAAAGAGGTAGTTAGGAAATAAATCATTAAATGGCTTGATGCCGGGATCATTTATCCTATTTCTGATAGCTCATGGGTTAGCCCGATGCAATCCGTGCCCAAAAATATGACATGATCGTGGTACAAAATAGTGGAGCTAAATTGATTCCCTCTAGGACCATCACTGGATGGAAAGTGTGCGCGGATTATAGAAGGTTAAATAAAGCTACAAGGAAGGACCATTTCCCATTGCCTTTCATCGACTAGATGTTAGACATATTGTCAGGTAAAGCTTTTTATTGTTTCTTGGATGGTTATTTGGGTTATAATCAGATTGCCATTGCCCTTAATGATCAAGAAAAGACCATATTCACGTGCCCTTTGGGACGTTTGCTTTTAAAATGATGACATTCGGCCTATGTAATACGCCAGCAATATTTTTAACATTGCATGATGTCCATTTTTTCGATATGATCGAGCATAATATAAAAGTATTCATGGATGATTTCTCAATGTTTGGTAAAACGTTTGAGGAATGCATTCATAGTTTGGAGCAAGTCTTAAAGAGGTGCATCGAGATGAACCTAGTGTTGAATTGGGAGAAATGCCACTTCATGGTGAAGGATGGCATTGTTCTCTGTCACAAGGTAACCAAGAGAGGACTAGAATTTGATCAAGCCAAAGTGGAGGTAATCAAGCAATTACCGCCTCCGAAGAATGTTAAATGTATAAGGAGTTTTCTAGGTCATGCCAGTTTTTATCGACGGTTTATTAAAGATTTTTCAAAAATTGATAAGCCTTTATGCTTGTTGTTGGAACATAATGCCACTTTTGCATTTGACAATTCTTGTTTGATAGTATTTCAGGAACTTAAAGAGAAATTGATTAATGTCCCTATAGTCATAACACCGAATTGGAATGAGCCCTTTGAGCTCATGTGCGATGCAGTGACTATGTCGTTGGAGCAGTTTTGGGACAGCGCCATGGCAAGGTTTTCCATGCCATCTACTATGCCAGTAGAACCTTGAATGAAGCACAACTTAATTACTGTACATCCAAGAAAGAATTTCTTGCAGTTGTATTTGCTCTTAATAAATTTAGATCTTATTTAATTGGTAACAAGGTTGTGGCTTATACAGATTATTCGGCATTGAAGTATCTCTTGGCAAAGAAGGATGACAAGCCCAGGCTAATTTGATAGACACTCTTGCTTCAAGAATTTGACCTAGAGATCAGAGACATGAAAGGCAGCAAAAACTTAGTAGCTGACCACCTTTCACATTTACAGCATCACATTGAAGATGGTAAGACTAAAGTTATTAGAGATGAATTTCCTAACAAATACTTGCTTGCAGTGAATGCTATGCCATGGTACGCTGACATTGTCAACTACCTGGTGAGCAACATTCTTCCACCAGACTTGGCATACAATGCCAAGAAAATATTACTGATAGAAGTTAGACAATACTATTGGGATGAACCAATATTGTTCAAAAAAATGTGCCTACCAAGTGATCAGTCGGTGTGTGCCCAAGGATGAACAACATAACATACTACATTTGTGCCATGCTGCACCATATGGAGGTCACTTTGCTGGGATGAAGACTACTGCCAAGGTGCTGCAATCTGGATTCTTTTGACCGACTCTATATAAGGATGACCATGAGTATGCCAAGGCATGTGATCGATGCCAACAAATAGGAAACATCTCTGACCGACACCAACTACCACTTCAAAATATTATGCATATAGATTTATTTAATGTATAGGGGATAGACTTTATAGGTCATTTCCCTTTATCATTCGGTAATTTATATATTATTGTGGCTATTGACTATGTATCTAAGTGGGTAGGGACTGTTACCCTGTCAACAAATGATGCCAAAGTCGTTGCCAAGTTTTTGCGTAAACACATTTTTACCCGATTTGGTGCCCCTAGAGCAATAATTCATGATGAGGGTACTCATTTTAAATGCAATCTAATCTATAAAGTTTTGTGTATATATGGTATATAGCAAAGAATTGGCACAACATACCACCCACAGAAAAATGGGCAAGCTAAGATTTCAAACAAGGAGATCAAGAACATTCTAGAGAAAACTGTAAATCCAACAATGAAAGACTGGTCTCTGAGACTAGATGAGCGCTTGTCGGCTTATATGGCTACTTTCAAAACTCATATGGGTACTTCACCGTTTAGACTCGTTTTTGGTAAACCATGCCATCTGCCACTTGAACTTGAGATACAACCTACTGGGCCATCAGAAAACTTGACATGGCATGGAGAGTTGCTGGAGAAAAGAGGTTACTCGACCCCAATGAGTTGGAGGAATTTAGGAAATAGGCCTGTGAGAATGCTAGGATCTACAAGGAGAAGGCAAAAGTTGGCATGATAATAGGATAATGTCAAGGCAATTTGAAATAGGCCAGTATGTTCCATTATTTAATTCACGCCTTAGATTATTTCCAAGAAAGCTCAAATCAAGATGGATGGGTCCTTATGAAGTTGTTAAACTATACGCCCATGGAGTTGTGGAAATTAAGAACTTAAGGACGGGACAAATTTTCAAGGTGAATGGCCAACGTCTAAAGCATTACATGGAAGGTGAAACAATGCCAAGGAAGTGAACCTCTTGGTAAAGTTAACATGAAACATCATCAGGTCTGAACTCTTTGTAAATATTAGGATAGTTGTTTTTATTTGTTTTAGGATTCAGGTTTTGTTTTTCTTTTTGTTGGTTTTCAGTTTTATTCCCTTGTTGTGTCGAGAAGTTTCTTTTGAGTGTATGCAGAATTGATGTTAGGGACACAGTCAGCATGCTTGCCAAAGGCAATGCCATGCACAATGCCACAACAACTTGGCATGGTTTACGTGATGAAGAAGAAAGAGAAAACCCTAGTTTAATCAAATTAGAGACTACTTTTTTTGAAGCATTAAACCCTAGCCGCCCAAGTTAGGTTAGAATTAAATTCATCTTAATTATCCTATCACTTCAAATTCTTACCCAATCCTTATCACTTATCCCTTATCACTTTAAAATCCATTCTAATTAAAACTCTTAAAATTCCATCATTATCACCCCATTAAATCGGCTACCATCATTAAACCCTTTTCAACATTCCATCCTTTACTTTCTTTACCCTAGCCGATTTCCTAAGAAAAAAAACCTTTTTCTCATTCTCCATCTTTCTCAAGCAAGGATCAAGAACCCACTCATATTTTCTCCTTCTTCTCTTCACAACGATTTGAATCTTCTCTTCATCCTCATGGTATCTTCATCTACTTCCTTCAAACATTTTTTCAATGAAGAAATTCGGAAGAAGTTTAAAACGAGCTTTGCCTCAAGATCCTTCTTGTACGAGAAGCACTTCGACTTACAAACTGACACCACTGTGAGATTTCCACCGGAGTTCATGTCCATTGTCGACGTGCACAAGTGGAGTTCATTCTACCAACAGAAAGAGGAGATCTACGCCACCATTGTGTAAGAATTTTGTTCGCATCTTGTGACAAAAGATTCTCTATTCATGATGATTCGATGTAAGCGCGTGCATTTCGGTGAAGGTTATGTTAAATCACTATTTTCTTTAAATGATATAGGAGATACGCACTTTGACTATGCTAAATCTATGACCACTGCCAAACGCAAGAAACTATTGGCAAACTTGTGTGAGCTTGGCATAGTTTTATCGACGAGCCACCGGACGGTGAAGAGGTTGGCGTTGAAGCCAAAGTGCACGGCTGGAATCACTTTATCAAGGCAAATTTGTTGCCTACATCTCATAATGAGACCGTCTCAGAAGAGAGGCTGATTTTGTTACACTCTATTGTCAAAGGACGCAAGATCAACATTGGCAAAATCATCATTGATGAGAACTATAAATGTGCTGCGAAAGGTAAAGACAACTTGTTTTTCCCTTTGCTTATTTCTGACATTTGCATGCGTCATGATGTGCCTAGGCTTGATGAAGATCGAGGCCATATTATAAAGGGAACGACAATCACAGCTGCCATATGGAAAAATCTCACCATTGTTGAGCCATAGGAAAAAGGGTAATGGAAAGGTCAAAGCTGTCACGCCAAAGCCAAAACCTAAGGTAGAGCTGGGCAATATGCCAAAGACCATGCCAACCAGTTCGTTGGCAGTGTCGTCCCAAGTTTACCATCGCCAAGAGATTATTCTCCAAAAGCTAGAGACAACCGAAGACCTTAATGCTAAGATGAGACACTATACAAAGGAGAGATATGCTATTTATTAGGGAGGTGCTTGAAAAACTATCCCCTGAAGTGGTGCCACCATTCCCAGTTTTCCTTACCGAGCCCTCGAGCAATGAAGATGGCATACCAGCCAGTTCAATTAGTTCAGTTAAGCAGTCAGTCAATCCAGTTCTGAATCCAATGTCATAATTCTTGTGTCCCCGATGCAAGTTGAATCCGCCAGCACTAATTCCTCATCTAAATCGAAGGAAATCCCAGTTAAAACACCCAAAGCTAAGCCAGTTACACTGCTAGTTGAACCTGCCAAGAAAAAGGAGGAAGTTGGAGCCTCCACTACTGTAAAGCCACCCATGACCAGAATCAAGCGCAAAGCTCCTGATCGTGGCAGCTTTGTCAAAAGGAAGACCCGAGTCACACATGCAGAAGTTACACGAGAAGAAGTCTCCGAGCGGGAGTAATCTTCTACTTAAACTCCTTTACATTCCATTACATTGCATTCACATGATCATGCATTTTATTTTTCCGTTTTAAATTTTGTATATACGTGTCGTTTCATGCATTAAGAACAATGCACATCTTGGGTTTGAGGGTGTGCATTTCCTTACATTTATGCCATGTCATGCATTCCATGTCTAAATTTCTGCATTTTTGCTTTCCTGCCATATAGGTCATATAGTTAGTTGCATACCAAACCGTTAAAAACGGAAATTTTGCCTCAATTTAATTTTGAAGGATGGTAACATTTGTTGGGCAAGCTTTATTTGATCTAGGTTTCTATCAGTGAGGAAATTTAATCTTTAGTTGCCATGCCAGCAGGATAGTATGCCAGGATTGCTTGGCAATTAATCTCTAGTTTAAGGAATTGAATTTACACTTAACACATGATATGTATCTAGTTATCTAGCAAACTTAGACTATTTGAAACTATGCTTAGATTGAATTTTTTTTTGAAAAATGATGCCAGGGTAAAAGAAAATAAATAAGGCAGCAATGTTCTGCCAATGCAATGAAAAAATAAACTCTCCTCTACTTAGGGATAATAAGTTACTTGGGGCTTCGTGGTTGCTCTCTCTTAGTTTTCAAGTTCAAAAACCTATGGTATAAGTTGAAGAGAAAGCCTAGTGATGTCTGGATTAAGGTAGGGATTCGTGGTATGCTCCTTCTTATCACTCACGCTAAACAATGTCACGAAGCAAGCTTAAATTAATGCCAATAGAACCCTCGGCAAGAAAGAAAAAAGAAAGAAAGAAATGATGAAAATAAAGATCTGAGTTTAGGTAGTAAAATTGGCTAAGGGAGTATAAGGATATTGGATGCATATTGCCTACACATTATGCACTCTTCATGAACTTAGACTAGAGTTATATTGCTACACTTGAATTACTACCTACTTGGCATTATTGCACTGAGATACTGGGATAGAAATAGAGCCAAATTCTGCTTGCCAGCATCTATTGGCATTCTAACCAAAATTTTGTCGAGGTAACTCTTCCACAGTTTTTATTTTTCTTTGTTTGCATTACTTGAGGACAAGCAATGAGTTAGGTTTGAGGGGGTGTTATCTCTCCAAAAGTACTATTTTTAATGTCAATTTTACATTACTCTTCCTTGTTTTTAGGTACATTTAGTTGCATTAGGTTGTTAGAATCATGCATTTGCATAAGGAGTTTAGTATTCTGTCTATGCCAGTGTGAAGGGTTGTTTTTGTGGCTATTTGTAGGTTTGGCATATGATTAGACGCAGGAAAGCAACACAGTTAGGATGGCCAAAGGGAATGCCAAGTGTTGTTGGCATAGAATTACCAGATAGTGCCAAACACTTGTTGGCAGAGAAGTGACTTTGATGCCATGCCAAGAGGTTGTTGAACCCCGAAAAAATAGAACATGATAAGGCTCTTAAAAGATCGTAAATGGATCAACCTTTGAGAAAATAGCGGATAAGGTGATGCAAAGCTATGTTGGCAAAGACATGCCAAGCTTGTGTGTCAAGGCAACATCAGCATGATGACGTCAGCCCTAGCTTGATAAGCTATCATACTGATCGGATAAGACTCTATCTTTTATCCTTGGAGCATTTGAAATTCAAATGAAGAAGTTATCTTATTCTCTTCCCTTGCATGCCTATATAAACACCAACCGATCAAGCATTAAGGTATCGCACGAGAGGAGATCGATAAGACTTTGAGTGATAGGAGTGAGGTGTTGGAGTGCTCGATGAGTGACGGCTGGCTGCACCAAAGAAGGGTGGTTCAACCACTTGGCTGAGAGCCTGGATACGAGGGCTGCATCGAGAGACCCCTCTCGACTATTCTCTTTGGGTCAAGCTATTTTATTTATATTTTTATGTTGATGTATTTGAAAACGGTTTTAGTTTTGTTGGTTAAATCCCTCACCATGAACTAATTTCATAGTTGGTGGGGAATGTTTGGCTTAAACGTTGATTTCATGCCTTAGTTTCTTTAATGAGAATTCTGTTTTGGCAAGAGTTTTTCTATTCGGCATTCTTGAATTTTTTCTAAATACTTTGCCACGCAAGAGCTGGCACCGTTGGCCTATTGCTTCCCAATATCTTAACAGACTTGGGGTGACAACGATTAAGTTGTTGAATAGTAGGGAGAAAAGCTTCGAGAGAAATCGTTCAAGTAGATAAACTTACTTCGAAAGTGATATCTACCCCCTAGGAGTATAGATTGATTCTTAAACAACTCGGTTCATTTAAAAACATTCACTATAGAGTTATAGGGGTTTTTACATAATCAATTTAGGGTAATGAACATCGAGAGGGGCATTTCTAATGTTGAATCTGCTCGGCAAACAATGCCAAGACAATTTGCCAACAAAGGTTGGCATGAGCAGCATTAAACTCAAACATTCCCTGCCAACACTCACCATCCACTCAGAACACCTTCCTTGCCAATGTTTTACTTTATTATTCTTTTCTTTTTATTAGTTCCAAAATAATCTTCAAAACAAACATCTTTTCTTCCAAGGCAAGTAACAATCAAACGATTAAATTCCAAGACAATCTCTGTAGGATCGATACTCAGCTTAACTGTTGTATTACTTGCAGACTGTATATACTTGCACGCAAAAGACTCTTGGCACTGTTTTACTAATACATACATTTTGCCCCTTTTGCTAGCATTCACTTATACATCTTCTACAGAGTCTACACTTAGTAAATAGCAAATGGGTCTCCCTTTTCCCGAATTCGTTAGTCCTGCACTTGGATAAATTGGGATCTGATCATAGACCTTTGTTGCTTTGCGTTCATGGGACTATGCAGGATACTAATGGTCGACCTTTTCGATTCATAGATGCATGGCAACATCATCCTCATTTTCAGGACTTTCTCCGGTCGGTTTGGAATGGAGAGGTTAATCTAGATACTAACATTGTAGGTTTTCAATCTGAAGTGAAAAAATGGAATAGAGAGGTTTTGGGGCATATTGGTAATCGTAAACGTAAACTTATAGTGAGGCTCCGGAGAATAGATAGAGCTTTACAAAACCATCACTCGAAAACTCTTGTTCGTTTGGCTAATAAGTTGCGTTTGGAGTTAGAGGTGGTTTTAGACCAGAAAGAGAGTTTGTGGAAGCAGAAGGCCTACTTGAATTGGGTGAAGCGTAGCGATCGGAATACAAAATATTTCCATGCTTCCACCCTTGCGAGACGCTGATCCAATACCATCTCGGTTTTAAGGGATGCGGATGAAACCTGGGTTTCGGATGGGGATGAACTAAAGAAGATTGCGGTGGATTTTTACAAGTTGTTGTTCACTAGTTCACAGATTGGTGGTCCACGCTATGAAATTCAGAGCCGTTTCCCCTCTGGTCCGTCTCTGGGAATGGAATCTTTATCGTACGCAGTTACGGATGAGGAAATATATCATGCTTTGCTGGATATAAGACCTCTGAAATCTCCTAGGGTAGATGGATTACACGCACTATTTTTTCAGAAAAATTGGCACATCATTGGAGGAAAAGTTTGCAGGGTTATTCGATCTATTTTTGCAGGTGAACCGGTACCGGCAACATGGAACCGAACTCTTCTTGTTCTTTTGCCGAAAGTCTCTTTACAGAATTGATTAGTCAGTTTAGGCTTATTAGTTTATGTACAATGGTTTATAAGATTCTGACTAAGGTCCTCGTTAATCGTTAAAAGCCTTTTTTACCTTATTGGGTTTCGAAAAATCAAACGAGTTTGTACCTGGTAGATCTATTATGGATAATATCATTATAACCCAAGATATTATTCACTCGATGCCTAACAAAAAAGGGCCGTAAGGGTTGGATGGTTATAAAGATTGATCTTGAAAAGGCATATGATCAACTTGAGTGAGACTTTATCGAGGACACTTTGACTGATGTAGGGGTCCCAGTTGCTTTACGAAATATCATTTATGAACTGTGTTTCTTCTGTGTCCACGTAAATTTTTTGGAATGGTTCTGTTTCGGACACATTTTATCCTTCTCGTGGAATCTGTCAAGGGGACCTGTTGTCACCTTATCTCTTTGTGCTATGTATTGAGTGTCTTGCGCAAGCCATTCAGATTGAGGTGGGAGACAATCATTGAAGACTTTTTCCCACTTCTCTGAATAGTCTAGGAATTTCCCATCTTTTCTTGCTCGGTTTTGTGAAGTTTCAGGGCATAAGATGAACATGGCTAAAACTACCATCTTTTTCTCTAAAAATGTGGATAGGAATTTTCGTGACTGTATAAGCTCGTCCTTTGGTTTTTTTGAAGTGGATGATCTCGAAAAATACTTAGGAGTTCCTCTTCTGCACAAGCGTGTTACTGTGACATCATATAATTATCTTGTACAACTGAGTCAACGGAAGCTGAATGGGTGGAAAGAGAAAACATTGTCACTTGCCAGGTAAATAACGTTAGCAAAGTCTGCCTTTTGTCATTCCTACATATACTCTGCAATATGCAATTCTGCTGAAAAAGACACGTGCTGATTTGGAAAAATTGATTAGAAGATTTGTCTAGGGCACCACTTCGGGGTTCGGTGGTGTCCATCTTGTCTGTTGGGATGAGGTGTGTTAACCTAATACGAATGGACGCCTTGGCTTACGTTCGATTCATACACAGAATAATGTTTTTTTAATGAAAATTGGCTTCAATCTTCTAGCTCGAAAGAAGGCTTTATGGGTGCAGTTTTTACTTGCTAAGTACAAGTGTCAAGGTGCAGTTTCATCTTCGCTTTGTAACACTAGCTGCTTGTACTTATAGAAAGGGTTGGGAGTGGTCTAAGATGTTATTCGAAGTAACATTGTATGGCGTACTGGCCACGATAGGGATGTAAGGTTTTGGCATGATGCATGGATCCCCGAGATTGGCCTGTTGAGTAACTTTGTTACGGCCGATCAGATCATGGACATCGGGAATGACTCGGTTGCAGATTTAGTGACTTCGGAGGGTGAGTGGTGTTGGGCGATCCTTGAACCTTTGCTTTCTATGAATGTTCTTTTAAGGTTGGTTGCGATTAAGTGCCCTTTGCCTTCTTTTGGTGAGGCAGTGGTGGGTTTAGTATGAAATTCGCTTATGACTTGCGTGTTCCAGTCTATGGTAGTAATGCAATTCCGGTCTGGAAGTTGATTCACTAGTATCGGGGGGCGCAAAAAGTTAAGATCTTTCTATGACTTGCTTGTGTGGATAAACTGATAACTAATGGGGAAAGGGCTTGCCGTCATTTATGCTCAATGATCGGTGTCTGGTTTGTGATGGTGCAAGTGAGGATGTGGACCATGTCTTACGTACTTGCCCGCCAGTGTACTCGACATGGTGCTCGCTAGTAAAACCAGAAAAGTTGACTTAATTTCTAACAATTAATGGATGTCAAGGATTGGGTTGCGATGAACTTGGCACGGCCTAATTTCTTTAGGAAGGAGGCACGCGACTGGGATCTCATGTTCGGTACAGTTGTGTGGTATATATGGTTAAACTGAAACAATATTACCTTTTATTCGGCTCCAGAGTTCCAAGAATCCATCATTGTGAAGAGCGCCGTCTTGCTCATATGTCTGGAAAT
The DNA here is from genome assembly GCA_019671005.1 of Hibiscus mutabilis. Taxonomy (NCBI): domain Eukaryota; kingdom Viridiplantae; phylum Streptophyta; class Magnoliopsida; order Malvales; family Malvaceae; genus Hibiscus; species Hibiscus mutabilis. Next base: position 8,943,238 of record CM033715.1, on the reverse strand, counting down.
GCATTGGGCTCTCTCTCGGTGTCGAATGGGATGGGTACTGGTGAGCAAGTTAACCCAGTTCATTGGTCTCCACCTCCACTTGGTTGTCTTAAACTGAATTCGGACGGTGCTTCTTGGGGATCAGTTGGTTCGTTCACATGTGGGGGGGAATGATTCGCAACCATCATGACCAATGGGTTCTTGGTTTTAACAAAATTCTAGGTGTTTGTTCGGTGCAAGAAGCTAGACTGTGGGGTAATTGGTTTGGAATGTGCATGAGAGTCTGGTTTCCGCATGATAATGGTGGAATCAAATAGCTTGGATGCTATACGTCTGATAAGACAGGGTGATCGGGTGTTTCCAACGATTCTTATGCATATTGAGGGAGTGGTGTAAACGACCATGGACCTTACGCTTCGATCATGTAAAGCGGGATGGTAATTGTGTTGCTGATAGTATGGCGAGATTGATATCCCAAGACAGTCTCGATGTGGTTTAGTTATGGCAGCCGCCCACTGGTGTTGCTACTTTGGTGCAATTGGACATGCTTCATGGCATAGGCTATGTGAATCAATTGCTGGTTGCACACGATATAGATGAGGATGGCTGATATGGCCTTGGTTTAGGTTTTGTTGTTTCTTTTAGTGTTGTGGCTTGTTTCGTTCTGATTTGTGTTAGGTTCCCATTTGTTGGTTTAGGCGCGTGATCATTGTATTCTGACTTTTTATTACTTTCGGGCGTACTCTTTTCCTTAATTTAAGTTTAAGGAGGTTTTTAATAAGACACTAGTTTGTAATCCTCTTTTTTGATCAATTTTTTTAATAATCTAACCATTAAACTTAACGATATAACTATACTTATAATCCATGCAAATTTTCAAATCAATCACATATATCTATCATGTCAATCCAAAGTAATATTTTTATTAATATTAAAGGGTAAAGTTCACAAACGGTCATTAAACTTTGATCAATTATTCAATTTGGTAACCAAATTAACTTGCAATTGCTTCAATGTTACCATTAAACTTTTAGTTTTGCTCCAATTTGGCCACTAACCCGTTAACATGCGTTAAAAGGGTGATGTATCAGTTAAAATTTTTTGTATAATAACACATTTAACGTTTGCACATTCAAACAATTTAATCTTAATTCAAAAAATAAATTTAACCCTAATTATTTACACATTATTTTAATTTGACCTTATTTTTAATGAAAAATAATTTAACTCTGAAACCCAAATCCAAAACACAAGAATTACAATTGCTTCTAATAATTGATATTATTTGTAGATGTCATGTAAAACTGGTCAATAACTTAGTGCAGTCAACGCCTGGTTTGCTGCACACATCTTTAAGAAGTTTAACCACTGCCTCCCTGTTCATAGGAAAGAAAAGATGGCTAACATTGCCAGGTGATGAAAGCAGATCATGAACTTAAATCATACGTTCATAGTTTACCTATAAACCTTATATACCAAGTTTAAAGCTCGTACCTCATGGATCAAATCCACCGAGGCCAAACCAGTAGACTGTCTTTCAAAAAGAAGAAACTTATATTGTTTTCTTCAATATGAAAAAAAAAACACAGAAAGAAACTAGGATTTGGTTTTAACCTCAACAATGACGTTGTCGGCAGCATTTTTTGCCAGTGGGGAAGTCATCTGACCCAAATAAGCAATTGGGAAAAGCAAAGCAGCTGATCTCAAAATGCTCAACACTTCAACCTTTGAGAAAGCAGCCAAAGCCATTAAAGTTCCCTGAAAGTGGAAACAATATTATCAAACTTCACCATTGTTGTTAAGAAACTATTGAATATGGAAAATATTGAAAGAAATTCACCTGTAAATGCCCTACATAGCGAAACTTTTGCTCTATCTGATCATGAATATATTGGATCATAGCAGGAAGATCATAAGCTACCAGTTCATCCCATGACCAATCCCAGTAAGCCTAAAAACCAGTGAAGAATCAACCTAATGTTCAAAACCCATAACATAAAAACACAAAACTTGGGTTTAGAGTTTAGTGTTTCGAGTTAAATTATTTTTAATTAAAAATAGGATCAAATTGAAATAATGTATAAATAATTAGTGTTAAATTTATTATTATATTTCGAATTAAGACTAAATTGTTTGAATGTGCAAACGTGAAGGCTTAAATGTGTTATTATACAAAAAAAATTAACTACCGCGTCACCCTTTTAATGGCCATTAACGAGTCAGTGGTCAAATTTGTGCAAAACTAAAAGTTTAACGGTAACATTGAAGCAATTAAAAGTTTGGTTACCAAATTAAATAATTTATCAGAGTTTAATGACCATTTGTCAACTTTACCCTTTAAATTTAACTGCTAGAATGTTAAAATATCAATGGTACGAAAACTTATGTAAGCGTATATTGAAAATACCAACTACATATATAAATAGAAAATACTTTGATACACAAGTTTATGTAAACTTTAGTTTACATAAGCTTTTTAATTTTAGGATTTAGGGTTTTAGTTTAGGGGTTTAGTGTGTATGATGTAGAATTTTAAGTTTATGTTAGAATTTAAAGTTTAGAGTTTATGTTTTAGGGTGCTAAGGTTTAGGATTTAGGTTTTAAATTCTATAGAAGAATTGTGTAATTTTTTACACAACTTGTATATCAAAATATAACTCTATATAAATAGCATTATTATTTAGTGTATATTATATTTTTCACAAAGAAAACTAAAATGACAACGAATATAATATTTATTTATTTAACTTTAAAAGTATATCTAGACAAATAATGGTTGCATGAAACCTAATATATATTTAAGGAATGAAACAATAAATATTGATCGGTAAAAATTAGTAATAATTATATCGGTAGGATATTATTCAATGACTTATTTTTATTTCGGATATATAGGTAGGATATTCCTACGCTAAGGTAAAACATAAGTATATCAAACCCAACAAATAATTTCAATAAAAAAATAAATAATATCTATCATAAAAAATTAAAATTCAATTATAATATATACAAAGTGTCCGTGCATTATCACCTTTAGGTTATTAAAAACATAAATATACGAAAACACTAAAATTTACATAATATAGTTAGATTGTCTATAATTAATAAAGTAGGTGCGGCATTGGAGGGGTCCATAAATTCGAGCCACGGGCTTTGGCCGGGGTATTGAAAATATCAGCTTTGGAAGATAGGAAGCAGATACTAGTAATTTTAGTTTGAAAATTTTAAAAGAATATATAGTAGTAATGTTAGTATCTGGAAATGAGAGTCTTATTAATGAGTTTTGGAATTAAGATGTGGTGTGATTAGAGTTGTAAATGTAACGAGATAGTTCGTGAATTATTCGAGTCTAATTTGGTTAAAGTTCGATAAATTGAATTGAAGTTTGAACTTAAACTCAATTTGAATTCTTAACAAGTTGAGCTGATGTATTTAATACCCGACTCGAAAAGCTCGCGAGCTATTTAAAAATATAATATACTAAATTTTTATTTTTTAAATTATAGTGAACTAAAATATATGTTGTTTGATAATAATTATAATAATAACAACAACAGCAGTAAACACTAACTACAGTGTTGTTGTTGAATAAATCCAATCAATTATTATTATTATTATTAAAGTTGTAAATGAGTTAAAACAAATCATGAACTAGTTAAATATAACTTAATCAAAGCTTGATTAATATTTGACTCGAATTCTTAACGAGCCGAGTCGAACTAGCAGTACTCAGCTGATTTCTACTCCTTGGTGTCATTACCCATTGAGAAGGGGGCATTTGAGTTTTGGGATATTTGAGGTTTATATTGTTAGCCCATCTTTGTTTTTTGGTCCGAAGATTAGTAAAGCAGTATGAAAATAGGTTATTAGTCGGAGTTTCCCGTTAAGCTCGCCCAGGTGGGAATTGTAGATATTCCGAATGCTGCCGTTACAATGTACGCATTTCATTTTAGTATTTGTGCTGAATCCAATATATAGAATCGCAATACGTTTTCTTTCTTTCTTCTTCTTCTTCTTCTTCCTTTTGACGTTGACAAATATACACCCACCACACTCATCGTCAACTGCATGTGTTATTGCCGTTCCAATCTTGCTCAATTACATCATAATCTTTTTTTTTATGGAAAATTATAACATAATCTTTATCATCATATTAATTATGATGTTAATCAATAAAAATCATTCCCACCATTTTTTCATCAATTTTTAAAAACATAATCGATGTGACTCCATAGGTTTTGATTATCCCGCGTGTTTCTGAGTTTTGAAAAAAAAAATATTAAAAAAAGAAACAGCTAATCATAAGGAGGGTCGTGGTGGTGGGACACCGTAGGTTTCATCGAGAGGATATATGAAATATGGATTTTTTATTTGTTTAAAAATTACCTTTTTAATATTATTAATGATTTTTTTGAACTTTATCAAATAATCTAAAAATAATTCATAAATTAAAGTCATTGCACCCAATACTTATTAGTTGTTTTAATTTTAAATATATATTATATTATATATGGTTAGGCCTGTAAACGAATTGAATGAACACGAATGAGGGTATGTTCATGTTCGCTCGTTTAATTTTAACCGAACAAGTGAATGAATACAAACATAATTTCTTGTTTGTGTTCGTTTGTTAAAAAATGTAGCTTGTTCGTATTTGTGTTCGTTCGTTAAAATGATAAACGAACACAAACGAACGAACATAAAAGGACGTATGTGATTAAATTTAAACGAACATATGTGAATAAATTTAATTTTTTAAAATATAGAGTAATACTTTTGTTATGAAAAATTATAAATATAAATGCATATATGTGAACAAATTTAAACGAACATAAATAAACGGTTTACCGAACGTTTATGAACGTAAATGAACGAACGAGCCCTTTGTTCGTGTTCGTTCATTTAATTAAACGAACATAAAATCTTGTTCATGTCCGTTCGTTTATTAAATAAACTAACATAAACGAACTTCCCGCCGAACGATTTACGAACGGTTCGTTTACCGCCCTATATATGGTTAGAAAGTTATTTGAACATAAACTCAATTTAACTCGACTCAAATTTTATAAAATTTTAAAAAATTAAATTATAAAATAAAACTCATTAATTAAATACTCATCCTACCTTTTTATGAATAAAGCAGGTATTATCTCATGTGCTTCGTTAAAAAACCTTCTTAAACCTAAATGGAGGAAAAAAAACGTCCATAGAAATAATTACACGTAACGAGAGTACCTCGACAAAGGATCAACAAAAAACCAACGTTTAAAATCAAACCACAGCATCATGTATCATTTCTTGCCGAACTAACTCCGCAACACCACTCGGAGGGCTCCAAAAAATAGTTTCTCCAAGTGGTTTACCTCTGCTCAAGGATGCAAGCTTATCCGCAACACTGTTTTGCCTGCAACGTACACGGCGAACCACAACGGACCATTGACGATGAAGAAGAACAAGGATGTCATCAACTAGAATTGAAACTCGGAGAGCATCTGACGATCGATCCAAGATTTTCGTAACCTCCAAACTATCCGTTTCGATCTCCAACTTTCGAAACCCAATAGACCACGCATGAATAAGGGCATCATGAATAGCACAGAGTTCTGCCGTGATAATAGAGCATCGCCCAATACTGGGCGTGAAACCAAAAAGCCACATACCTTTGTGATCGCGGATCATTCCTCCGACAGCCTCCATATTATCACTCGTTCTAATGGCCCCACCACAATTAATTTTCGACCAGTCGGCCAAAGGAGCACACCATTACTGTCCAACATTACTTGAAACCACACTACCTTGGCCATGGCCATGGCCATTGCCGATCTATTTTATCTCTTCCACCATGCGGTTACAATCTTTCCAAATATCCATTCTTGGTGTAGATTGGTCATCAAAAAACATGTTGCAACGTTGCTTCCAAAGTAACCAACAAATTATAGCAACCATACTGTAATACCCATTTTTGTCCGGACCCCAAATTATATACGAATCGTCTACCCTATTTAAACCAAATTTTCAAAAAAATATATATATAAAAGCAATGCATGGTCTCCACGCAGAGAACCATGCCCTGCCATGCTTTCATCACCCACATGCCTTGCCAAAAATCAGCAGCCCCATGCCATGCATTTTCCCCCACTCCACTCAAACACACACATTTTCCATTCCCCTAATCCATTTAAAAAGACCACAAACAAATGGAGAAAGGGGCCCGGCATTTTCACACAAATTGAAGGGGGTGGACGGCGGAATGAAAAATAAAAGGGGGAGCTCTCGGCATTGAAGGAAAAAACAATGGAGCTCTCGGCTATTGAAGAAAAATAGGGGGGAAGAGCCGGCATTCACCCCTCATTTTATTTTGGGTATCATTTTTATGTATGTTTATGGTATAATTATTTTTTAATCTAATGATGTTTTATTAGTAATCTCTTATTTATTTTTAGTTATTACGTTTTTATATGTTTTTATGTTCATATCTTTCTATATGTTGTTAGGATGTTTAGATTAATTCTTGATAGTCGTTTAATATTTGTTTTTTAATTCTCATATGTAAATATGTGTGTTTACTTTTATCATGATGTGTAGTTGTTTATGGCTTTTATTTATGTATATATACGTATAGTATTCTAATATGTATTTATTACGTATATGTTTTTTGGTATGTGAAACATGTTTTATATTATTATGTATATATAAGTTTTTTCTACAACCCATATTTTACGTATAACTTTTTATATTTTCTATATTTTTATATCAGATATATATATATAAGATTTCATGTATATATTGTTGTTTGTACATATTGTTATGTTATTACGTTAATTAATATTTGTGAATAAGTTAGATTAATATTTATGTATGTATGTTTTGAATATGTTGCATTGTGGTTTTTGTTTAGGTTTTATTATATGTATATATGTGGTTAATTATTTCTTGAAGTATGTTTTTTCTCCCTTTTCACATGTTCTTTTATGCTTTGTTATTGTGATATATCGTGTTTATGTTTTTTTATTTGTGTTTAATGTCGTGATAGTGTTATATGTATATCATGCATTTGTTGCATTTATATATTTTTCTTATGTGTTTGAGCATGTTAGAATTAATTAGTTTAGTTTTGGAAGCATGTCTTTTTGCACGTTTATATTTATATTTTGTCTTATTATTGTGACATATCATGTTATTTTCGTTCATGCATTTCATTTAATATTATTTATGTTAGATTAGTAGGTTATGATGTTAGTATTTATTTTTTGTCGCATTGTAGTTATTTATGTTTATGTTTGCTATGATCTAAGACTGCATTTCGAAAATATATAATTGTTAATGCGGTGTTCTTTTATCCGAGCGTAAACTGTGTCAGTATCAGGCGTAGTGATGGTGGTTGGGCGTTTACTCTCGAATAACGGGGCCTTTAAAATTTACTCGCACATATAACCAGATTTTAATTTAATTGTCACTTTAATCCGGAAAGTTTAATATTAATAAAGCGATAGTTATTAAAGTACCAATTTTGGGCGGTGTGGGGGTGTTAATCCTTCCCCATCCGTAACCGACTCCCGAACCCATTAATTTTAAATCTCTGGTTTTTTCGGTGTCCGGTCCACCTTGAGTGGCCGGTGGCGACTCCATTTTTAAATAAAACACGGGTTTTATAAAACTCCACGCGGAAGACATCATTTTTAAAATAAAGTAATAAAAAAATAAAAAAACCACATTTTGTTTAGCGTAAAAGGATATCGCTACAGATGGCGACTCCGTTGGGGACAATTTTGGTTTTCAAAAATAAGAGAGTCGAGCTTTTTTTCAAATAATTGCCGCTTTATTAATATCGGAAATTTCAGATTAAAGTGACTATTAAATTAACATTCGGTTATAATTGCGCGTTTATTTTAACGCATTTAAAATATGGCATATAAACCCGTTTTTAAGTGGGGGGAAAACGCTAATGCTTTCGTGGAGATATCGTTCTCCCGTGTAGGCCTAGCAAGTACCTTCGGGGCTCGAGTACCTTATGCTTTCGTAAGGATATCGTTCCTTCGTGCATGCATAAGCGAATGGGTCCCCATGAATTGAACCCGGCTGAAAGGAGCCTATAATGGGTGATGACCGGGGGCCTTGCTACTCTTAGTAGAAGACAGCAAGGACAATTTGTGTACCTCTTAGCAGTAAAACTGCATATAGTGAGCCGTAGGAGCCAACCCTTTAGAGCCATGTGAAACTCTGCCCGATTAGTGGTAACCCTATTTAGGCTCTAGTGCCTTATTTCTTGTTTATGTACATTTTTATTACTATATTTTTGTTATATTTATCATTTTTTATTTAATCATTTTATTTGGCACTAACTCGTTTTATTTTATTCTCATCGCATTGATTTCACCTGCATCATTGCACAACATCATCACAATCTTAATTTTGCATTGCATCGATTTAGGATACATTTTGCATGCATTCATTTTCAGAATAATAAAACTAGTCCTCATGTTGCCCCATTAAATACAACGAAGTTAGTCGATCTAGCACCTTACAGAACCTCTATAAGAGCCTGATCTTGGGGCATGTCCAAAAGCACCCTCCATATCTTTTACAAACATTATGCCTCTAACAAGGTCCCAGCCCAGGGGCATTCTTTGCCAAGGTTCATCCTTCATTACCGAATCAAACTCTCACTTCCTTTACCACAGTCTGCAAAACTGCACCTAATCCAAAATAATAATAGTAATGAGCTGCCATGAACCAACAAACAATTTATGAACCCAACTTAGGGGGCAACAGAATCCACACTCAAAGTGTCAAATTCAAGAGCAATGTCAGACGATGTCATGAACAAAATTTTGGGGCATCAACTCAGATAAAAGCTGATCGAACCCAGGATAAAGTCGGGGCACCACCGCATAAAAAAACCAAGATCCTGACGGGACCAGTAAGGAGTAAGGGGCATCCCATTGAGGGCCAAAAAAATCATATCACATTCATGCATTTGGATTGCATTCATCTTGCATTAAAACCATTTTTGCATACATCATATATTTAGATTAAGTGCATACACCAAAATCACCATGCATTTAGGGTAGTCAGGTGCATTTAGACATAAAATTAGATACATTCATGCAATCTTGCTTGTACATAACAGGTCCAGGAAAAAGACCGAATACCCTCAATATGGGGGCAATAACAAGAGGGCTAACCCTAATCTTGAAATAGGCCAAACACGAAGAAGATGCTGAAACACCCAAAATAAAATGTATCAACGACAAAATCTTTGACAATTACTGACCAATGTTTTTTTCTTTTGTAGGATTTGATTCATCCGACGATGGTGTGACGGATGCCAATAAAAATTCTTTCTAGATCATGCATTCTGTCGATAGAAAAGTCGGGCAAATTTTTCAAAAAAATTATCTCGCTGTCAGTGGCGTAGTCACCCAACATCTTGTAAATCATGCCTCCGTCAATGGTGGTACGCCAACTTAATGAAGATCTTGCCTCCGTCGGTGGTGTTGCAGATCAAATTTTCCATCCAAATCCTATCTCTCCACTGGTGGTGTAATGGATCCCATATTCTGCTGATCTAGTCTCTCCGTCAGTGGTGAAGCAGATCAAATCCAAACTAAATCTTGCCTCCATCGGTGGTGTTGCAGATAAGATTTTCCATTCGGTCATGTCTCTCCGTCAGTGGTGTAGCGGGTCTCACTTTTTGCTGATCTAGTCTCTCCGGCAGTGGTGTAGCAGATCAAATCCTATCCAGGTCTTGTCTCTTCGACGGTGTTGCAGCTAGACCTAAATTTTACTCGGAGTTTACTTTTTTATTATAATTGTAGCTAAAAAATCAATCAAAAAAGAAAAAAGAAAAAAAATAAAAAAAGTAAAGGAAAAAAAACAAAAAAGGAAAAAAGAAGAAAAAAATCAAAAAGAAAAAGAAAAAAAACAAAAAAAGAAGAAGAAATGAAATGAAATGAAAAAAGGAAAAATGAAGGAAAAATCAAAAAATGAAGAAAAATAATAAGAAGAAAACTATCTGATCCTGTTCAGACCTTTCCTCTTCGACGGTGTTGTAGCTTGGTCAAATTTAACTGCCGGTTCTGCCTCCTCGTCGGTGTTGTAGCTGAACCAAATTCACTAACTTTCGGTCTTGCCTCTTCGTCGGTGTTGTAGCTAGACCAAATTCACTAACTCTTGATCATGTCTCTTCGTCAGTGTTGTAGCTTGATCAACATTACTAACTTTAGACCATGCCTCCTCGTCAGTGTTGTAGCTTGGTCAAAATTTACTAACTTTCTAGTTGTATCAATGTTGTATCAAAAAAAGAGGGAAAAAAGAAAGAAAAAAGAAAAAATCTAAAAAAAAGAGAAGAGAAAAAATAAAAGAAAAGAAGAAAGAAAAAAGAGAAAAGAAAAAAAATAAAAAAAAAAATAAAAAAAAAATGAAAAAATGAGCTTTCAACCAAATTCTGATCATGTCTCTTCGTCAGAGTCGTAGCTTGATCACAAAAAAAGAACAACTATCCGATCCTGCCTCTTCGTCAGAGTTGTAGCTGGATCAAATCCTCGGACCTTGCCTCTTCGTCGATGTTGTAGCTTGGTCAAATCTAACTTTCGGTTCTGCCTCTTCGTCGGTGTTGTAGCTGAACCTAATTACTAACTTCCGGTCTTACCTCTTCGTCAGTGTTATAGCTAGACCAAATTCACCAACTCTTGATCTTGCCTTTTCGTCGGTGTTGTAGCTGGATCAATATTACTAACTTTAGACTATGCCTCTTCGTCGGTGTTATAGCTTGGTCAAAATTCACCAACTTTCAAGTTTTATCAATGTTGTAAGAAAAAATCAAAAAAAATCAAAAAAAGAAGAAAAAATATGAAAAATAAACAAAAGCAGAATAAAAAAGAAACAAAAAAGCAAAAAAAAAAAGAAAAAAAGAAGAGAAAAGTTGTTAGTTTTCTGATCTTGCCTCTTCGTCAGAGTTGTAGCTGGATCAGACATTAGAACTTTCACCCATCAGTCTTGCCTCCTCGTCAGTGTTGCAGCTGGATCGAATTTTGTAGACCCTGCCTCTTCGTCGGTGTTGCAGCTGGATCGAACTCTCTTTAGGTATTAGCTTATTATCAATAATGTAGCAAGTGGGACTCGGTTTGGCTTCCCCAACAAACAACCCCCCATTTTGAAGATTTTACTTCCTCCAAGAGTGACAAAGTGGATCCGTCAAGTATGTAAAGAAAACTTGCGCTGAAGAGAAAGAAGATCTACAGAAGAACGAAGATGTACGTCAAGCGGAGAAGCCTAGCCGGACCGGACCAAAACGGGTCATTCTTAGTCTTTGCTCTATTGCTGTTACACAACAATGTGCAAAGAGGGGCAACTATAATACCCATTTTTGTCCGGACCCCAAATTATATTCGAACCGTCTACCCTATTTAAACCAAATTTCAAAAATAAAAAATAAAAAAATAATATAAAAGCAAGGCATGGTCTCCACGCAGAGAACCATGCCCTGCCATGCTTTCATCACCCACATGCCCTGTCAAAAATCAGCAGCCCCATGCCCTGCATTTTCCCCCACTCCACTCAAACACACACATTTTTCCATTCCCCTGATCCATTTAAAAAGACCACAAACAAATGGAGAAAGGGGGCCGGCATTTTCACACAAATTGAAGGGGGTGGACGGCGGAATGAAAAATAAAAGGGGGAGCTCTCGGCATTGAAGGAAAAAACAATGGAGCTCTCGGCTATTGAAGAAAAATAGGGGGAAGAGCCGGCATTCACCCCTCATTTTATTTTGGGTATCCTTTTTATGTATGTTTATGGTGTAATCCTTTTTTAATCTAATGATGTTTTATTAGTAATCTCTTATTTATTTTTAGTTATTACATTTTTATATGTTTTTATGTTCATATCTTTCTATATGTTGTTAGGATGTTTAGATTAATTCTTGATAGTCATTTAATATTTGTTTTTTAATTCTCATATGTAAATATGTGTGTTTACTTTTATCATGATGTGTAGTTGTTTATGGCTTTTATTTATGTATATATACGTATAGTATTCTAATATGTATTTATTACGTATATGTTTTTTGGTATGTGAAACATATTTTATATTATTATGTATATATAAGTTTTTTCTACAACCCATATTTTACGTATAACTTTTTATATTTTATATATTTTTATATCGATATATATATATATATATATATATATATATATATATATATAAGATTTCATGTATATATTGTTGTTTGTACATATTGTTATGTTATTACGTTAATTAATATTTGTGAATAAGTTAATTAATATTTATGTATGTATGTTTTGAATATGTTGCAGCATTGTGGTTTTTGTTTAGGTTTTATTATATGTATATATGTGGTTAATTATTTCTTGAAGTATGTTTATTCTCCTTTTTCACATGTTCTTTTATGCTTTGTTATTGTGATATATCGTGTTTATGTTTTTTTATTTGTGTTTAATGTCGTGATAGTGTTATATGTATATCATGCATTTGTTGCATTTTTATATTTTTCTTATGTGTTTGAGCATGTTAGAATTAATTAGTTTAGTTTTGGAAGCATGTCTTTTTGCACGTTTATATTTATATTTTGTCTTATTATTGTAACATGTCATGTTATTTTCGTTCATGCATTTCATTTAATATTATTTATGTATTTATGTTAGATTAGTAGGTTATGATGTTAGTATTTATTTTTTATCGCATTGTATTTATTTATGTTTATGTTTGCTATGATCTAAGACTGCATTTCGGAAATATATAATTGTTAATGCGGTGCTCTTTTATCCGAGCGTAAACTGGGCCAGTATCAGGCGTAGTGATGGTGGTTGGGCGTTTACTCTCGAATAACGGGGCCTTTAAAATTTACTCGCACATATAACCATATTTTAATTTAATTGTCACTTTAATCCGGAAAGTCTAATATTAATAAAGCGATAGTTATTAAAGTACCAATTTTGGGCGGTGTGGGGGTGTTAATCATTCCCCATCCGTAACCGACTCTCGAACCCATTAATTTTAAATCTCTGGTTTTTTCGGTGTCCGGTCCACCTTGAGTGGCCGGTGACGACTCCATTTTTAAATAAAATACAGGTTTTATAAAACTCCACGCGGAAGACATCATTTTCAAAATAAAGTAATAAAAAAATCACATTTTGTTTAGCGTAAAAGGATAACGCTACACATACTTCCCATTTATCTTCAACAATACCAAATTTAGTACCAACACATGCATTTTGCTGGATCCAATCCGCAAAAAATAGGCCAGAAAATAAATGTTGCTTATCCGTTTTTATGATAGATCGCCCTAAATTTTGTGCAAGATTACAGTAGCGAAGAATATGATCAATACTTTTCGAACCATTACGACATAACTGGCAAACATCAGAATTTGTTATGTGACGCCTCACACGTTCCACATTAGTGAGAAGTCGTTGGTGTAAAGCAAGCCAAACGAAAACTTTGACCCTCTGCTGAACATTCAAACGCCAAAATTGTCTCCAAGCAAAATTGTCCGATGCACCGTCATCTTGGTTAAGAGAATTATAGGCTGTCTTAGTAGTGAATTGATGACTTCTGTCCCAACGCCATCCCAGTAAATCTTCACCAAGCTCAGGCCGTAGAGGCGATACTGCAGCGATTTTTTTATAATATTGTGCGGCAACTAATCTGATAAATAATCCAATCCCAATTTGTTAGAGTCATTAACCATGTCCGACACTCTAGCGGGTACCTGAGTAGAATTCGGCGTACAATAGAAGACTAATCGACCTTTCGAGTCAAGCCAATTATCGTACCAAAATTTAGTTGAATTCTCATCACGAATAATCCAACTGATACTATCTTTGACATCTTCCCAAACTTCACTTAGGCCCTTCCAAAGACGAGAAGAATTTTGCCTTCTAATTGTAATAGGCAAAGTGTCATTCCAACTATATATAACACGCACTATTTGCACCCACAACTTATCAGTACGTGTCACAAGATTGAAGCCAATTTTTAACAAGAAAGCCTTGTTTTGTTGATGGAGATTCTTTAGACCTAAACCCCCATCATCCATAAGCTTTCGAACCGTTTCCCAATTGACTAGAGAAATACCAGACTGGGTTGATGAGCCCCAAATAAACTGCCGAATAAGCTTCTTCATATCATTACATATCCCTTTAGGAATTTAAGCAGATTGCATCACATATATAGGGATTGCTTATAACAACGATTTCGCAAGAGTTATTCTGCCAGCTAAGAATAGAGTTTTCGCTGCCCATCCACTCAACAGTGATGCCATTTTTTCCAGGAGGTAAAAATAAGTAGCTTTGGTAACCCTACTATGAAGTAGAGGAACCCCAAGGTACCGTCCCAGGTCCACGACCTCAGAGAAACCAAAATCACCAGCAATACTAGACCCAATGGAATTAGAACAATTCCGAGAGAACAAAATTTGAGTCTTTGCTACACTAATCCGATGCCCAGACTCAAAACAAAAGACTCCATAATGTCATAGATAAGTCCCAACTGCTCAAGAGAAGCTTTCGAAAACAACACCAGATCATCTACAAAAAAGAGATGGGATAATCCAGGTCCCATACGTGCAATCTTCATTTCTTTCCAATCCTCCGAGTCAACATGTAAATCAATAGCCTGATAGAGGCGCTCCATACAAAGGACAAACAGGTAAGGGGACAAAAGGTCCCCCTGACGAATCCCTCTTGTTGGTTTAAAGCTATCCGTTACCTCGCCATTCCAAAGTATCTGGGTGGACACAGAACGCACACATGTCATAATAAGGGATATAAAATAAGACAGCAAACCAACCTGAATAAGAGTTTCCTCAATATAGCTCCACTCAAGGCGATCATATTACCTTTTATAGGTCCACTTTAATCGCCATCCAGGTTTTGCGACCCTTCTTAACAACCATAGAATACATAGCTTACTGGGAAAGGATAATGTTATCCATTATCTGTCTACCTGGCACAAAATTCGTCTGGTTACGAGATATCAGCTTCGGAAGAAACGGCTTAAGGCGGCACACAAGAATTTTAGAAATAATTTTGTATAACACGTTACACATACTAATTGTTCTGAACTGTGTGAGTGATGTCAGCACACCTACTTTTGGAATAAGGACCAGAAGAGTTTCATTCACCCAATCTTCAAGAACCCTCGTCTCAAAGAAACGCCTAACAAAGTCAAAAATAAAGTCACCCACCACCTCCCATTTTTTGGTAAAAAGCAACGTGCATACTGTCTTTCCCTAGTGCTTTCAAAGGCTTCATATTGAACACAATATCACGCACCTTTTACTTCGATATTGTGAAGGAGAAATGCCGCAAGTCATCACTGCACAGTGGGGAAAACATGGACGGTGCATGGCAGCAGCCACATGCGATTTCTCACTAGTGAATAAAGACTTGAAGAATGACGTGGCATGTATCTTTAACTCATTGCATCCATGACCCATCGTTGAGCATTAGGCAATTAATTGTGTTACGCTTGCATCAAATTTTAGTTGCCGTATGAAAAAATGTGGTATTGCGATCCCCCAATTCGATCCAATTAGCCCGAGCTTTTTGGTACCATAAACTATCTTCTTGGGAATGGGCAAGGTCAAGATCCCTTTTCAACTCAATCTCAAGCTCTTCAAGATACGGCGAAGCCCTTCTTTCGAGCGCCTTCTCAACCCCACTAATACGAGCCAACAATTGATTCTTCCTCGTGCCAATATAACCAAAAACATACATATTTCACTCACGGCTTTTATGTTGAAAGTCACAAATATTTTCTTGCACAGCCCTTCCATGTACCCAAGAATTTTCTAATAAATTATGAAAATCACGGTGGTCGTTCCATGCCGCAATATACCGAAAAGGACGATTACCATGAGACACTCTATCCATACCCGTACCAAGCATGATAGGACGGTGATCCGAGCCCAGTTTTGGCAAATGAATGATCTCAGAAGCATCAAAACAATCATACCACATATTATTACAGAGGCATCGATCTAACCGCTGACAAATTCCCCCGCTTTCAGGTAAATTGAGATCTACAAAAACCCATGTCTAGAAGTCCAGAGTCTAAGAAAAATTCACCAAACCAATTACAAACACCATGTCGACTTTGAGAACCACCTTGCCGTTCCTCAATACTACCAATTACATTAAAGTCACCCCAATGATCCAAAGGTAGCCCACATCCGGTTCCAAGGCCATTAACTGGTTCCAAAGCAGTCTACGCTTGTTATAATTCGGACTTGCATAGATAAAGGTGATGAAAAAATCACGGCTACCATTTTAGGACAAACAATGAGCATGAATAAACTGCCTAGAAACAACAAGAATATCCAGATGGATGGTGTTCTTTCACAACAACCAAATGCCACCTGAAAAATCTAAAGCTTCCACCCAAAAAGAATAATCATACTCAGATTTACGAATAAAATCATCAGCAAACTTACCACTTGTACGAGGTTTCGAAATACCACAAATATCTGGCTTTTGCTTCCTGGTTAACAACATAAAATACCGGTTAACCTCAGAGTCACGGGCGCCCTGAACATTCTAAAAAAATTACTTTAACCATAAAAAATATGATAAAAGGAAAGACCTACTTAAACCTGTGTGTTAGCAACGCTCGGCCTGTCGAACACCGCATTAGCTCTCCACTGAACCTGGTCCTATGTTTTGCTAGCAACCTAAGACCGACCTAGCTCTGCAGCCTTAGCTTTATCCAATTCTGAGGCAAGAGCCGAAAGACGAGTAGCCACTGTTGGTTTGTTCGGGCCACGGTCATTTTTCTTCGTAGCCTTCATACCTTGACGTTGTACTCTTTTAAGATCACCACTAATTTTTGCCGCGCCCTTGATGGAACCATTACGGATTGAACTAGGTAATACGCGACCATTTTTTTTCGAGGGGCTTGTTCATCACTATCTTCTACAACATGAACGACTGCATGTTTATCCGCGTTCGAGATGTTGTCGAACGCATCACCTTGTCTTTACTTGCTATTTGTGTTGCCACATCCCGCCCAGTACCTTTCAAGCTTGACCGAACCTGCTTACCCGATCTCAAATACTCATCCCACCTTTAATAATAAATCTCTGAATTTTGAAAATGTTGTTAACTAATTTTTCCAATAATGAAAAAATAGTCTTTTTTATCAGTTGGCTGATAAAATTCAGAAGGCCCATCAAATATTAAAAAAAAAATTGAACTCTTGTTGCTACTTGCTACTTGCTACCTACCACTATTACTTTACTAATACGAAAACAAGCGGTGTCGTTTTTTGTTTCCCCCAACGACAAAAAGCATATGCCGCCAAGCTCCCTCGGATCCCAATGATTAACCCTAGTCAAATTTAAACCTTACGCTGGTTATCTTTCCCCGTCACGATCAACCCACGTGTCCATTGTTTCAACGGTCGAGATCCCTCTTCTTCCTATATAACCCCCTTTCTCTCTAGCTCAAAACCCTATCTTCCCACCACAATAAAACAATCTCTTCAGATCATCTTTTCTTTTCAATATTCTCAGTAACATGGCTCAGAATCCCAAGGTTTTCTTCGACATGACCGTCGGTGCCCAGCCTGCCGGTCGAATCGTGATGGAGCTCTTCGCCGATGTCGTTCCACGCACCGCCGAAAACTTCCGTGCCCTCTGCACAGGCGAGAAAGGCGTCGGGAGAAGCGGCAAGCCCCTCCACTACATGGGCTCAACTTTCCACCGTGTGATCCCTAATTTCATGTGCCAAGGAGGCGACTTCACCGCCGGAAATGGAACCGGAGGCGAATCCATCTACGGATCCAAGTTCGCGGACGAGAACTTCGTCAAGAAGCACACCGGTCCCGGCATTCTCTCAATGGCTAATGCCGGACCCGGAACCAACGGATCTCAATTCTTCATCTGCACCGCCAAGACTGAGTGGCTCGACGGAAAGCACGTAGTGTTCGGACAAGTCGTTGAAGGCATGGACGTCGTGAGAGCCATCGAGAAAGTTGGTTCTAGCGGTGGAAGGACCTCCAAGCCCGTGGTCATCGCCGATTGCGGACAGTTTTTTTAGAGAAAAGCATAAATCTGGGTTGTTTAAATGTTGTTTAAAGTCTAGAGTTTTTAATATCTGTCATTTAGACTTGTTTTCATGGTGCTTTTTTAATCTTCAAGAACTTGCTTTATCAAGTTTTTATGAACATCTACCATTAAATAAGATACTCTTTCTTGTCATCAGATTTTTGCTGTTTTCTTTTAAATTTTTTGTTATAATTTCACTGATACAAGGATGAAGATGAACAAACTAAGGCAATGGTATTCGGTCAATTGTGGAAAAATTGGTTCTTTTAGAAAGACCTGGCAGAAAGTGCAAGTAAAAGACAAATTGAAGATAAAATTCTATGTTTTATTTTTATTTTTATGGTAACTTGAAAACAATTTGTGAAGGAGGTATAATCCACTATGTCCTTGCCTAAGCTTATAAATCCAGGAATCAAATAAGACTATACTTGTAAAGAGACTGTCCTGTATGTGGGGTTGGGTTCAGAAATTTGCTTTCCTTTTACTTTATCCAATGCCTAAGTTTGTTTTTTATTGAACTCTGGGCCTGTTCATGTTTACCAAAGGAGGTTCTTCCTATTGGGTTGTATTTAGAATTTGGGTATTGTAATGAATTTTCAATTTCTCAAAATAGTCGTATAATTAGGGTATAACTTTTGAATTGTGATAAATGTGGTTTCATTATTGGGATTGTGCAAGTGTATAATTTCAAACAATGATCTAAGTTTAGAGAATATAAAAGAAATTTAAGGTAAGGTGTATTTTTTTTTAAGTTTAAAATTTAAGATTAAGGCCTAAAATTTATTTATTTTTAATATTGAGCACATAGAGGACACTGAAAAAGGACATAATCTAGACTAATATTAAACAACAAAAATCAATTGTTGTTAACATCATGGGAGAAGAACGGTTTTCGGTTTGTGGTGCGTTAAGCATATTTGTGAGGCAAGCTTTTCGGTTTGTGGTAACTTATTTATCTTTTTCGATTGATTGCTTGATGAATTTGAATAGTGCTTGATGTCGAAGAAACGAACCCAGAAAATGGGGGGTTGTAGGATGTGAGTGGTGATTGTAATTCATGCATCTCAATAACATACACTAAGTTCTGTAAAAGAATTTTGGACCATGATTGCTATTTGCTAGTTTAATCAAGTTCAAAGAAAGAGTCCCAAGGGTGAACATTTAATCACTATCCACGGTTCGGAGTATTACGAGCCATGGATTTTCGCACTAAGATATTGCTCACCATCACAGCTTTTCCCCAGCCACCCCATGCGGACACGAGGATGCATATAAAGTCAAGCAATGCTAAACGAAATGGAAACAACTGCATAACTCGAACGTGTTATGCAGTTGAAAAGAATATCCATTGGAGTTAATGGCATCAGCATGTTAGCAAAAGGGATGAAACTTCGTGTCCTGTCCTGGCTTTCACATGAATTCTCTCTTTACTCCACTTCATCAATGCTCCTCTGCTAAACTTCGAAATATTACGGCTATTCAGGCCACCTAGCGTTTACACATATGGGGTTCTTGACCTGGAATGTTAGATGTTCCATTCCCGCTGTTAAGTACTAAATTTGTAGGATCCCCTGGTGGTTTACTGTCAGTTTTTGAGGTTAGTGTGTCTGAAAATCCAGCATTATCTTCTAATACCTGTTTATATCTGCATTTACTTGTCTCTGAAACAGTAACTTAGATCTATCTAGCTCTGCAATCAATGTGTTAGCCTTACTGGTATGTATGTTCCTATATTTTAAAACTGAAATTTCAAAAGAACTCATTAATAGTGGTAGTTGAGAGTTGAAAATGTGGGCAACACACCACTGCCCTTTATTTACTTCACCTTGCTAGTGCAGATGTACATCCATTGGCGTTGATCTTCCTGCTTTCTGCTTTATTCTCTATTCTCCAACTTCCATGGATTTGGCACACAAGTTCCTGTTATCAGCTTTGGTCATTTTTGCAGCAGCTATAGGTGGGACACAGGCAGCTGCCATGGTCTCCGGTGCGGTCTTCTGTGACCAATGCAAAGATGGAGAGAGATCCCTCTTCGATTATCCCCTTTCTGGTAAAGTTCGATCCTTGCTCGGTTGTCGTGGATAGCAACATTGTTAATTGCAACTGGTTTTCTTGTCTGTGTTTGGTTTCAATTGATGTGTTACTATAAAAGCAAATGGTATGCAGAATCACATATCGATCGATTTCCGTCTTGCAGGAATGAAGATGACAATTACCTGTACTGATGGTGATGGACAGGTGACAATGTCAAGGGAAGAGGTTACAAATGTATTTGGAACCTATGTGATGAGATTTGATGGCACACCGGACTTAAGTAACTGCAATGCCCAGGTTTCTGGCAGTGGAGAAGGGTCGAATGACTGCGGTGCAACTGCTGGTCCGGCCCAAAAACTTCGACTTATGTTCAGGATGTTCGGCATGGAGATTTTTGGGGTGGATACTTTGCTTTCGGAACCTGCTCAGCCCATGTCGTTCTGCCCGAGGTCATCCAACCCTGTGCCTGCACCTGTAGTAACTCCTACAAGGCCTTCTGGACCAACACCACCTACAGGGTCTCCTCCGACTTTCAGGCTGCCTCCATTACCCCCATTGCCTCCATTGCCTCCGATGCCACCTTTGCCCTTCTCCGAAGCATCGGCTTGTTCACATCCGTAAGTTCACTTGGATCTTTACATCAACAGGGCCAATTAGCACATAATGGACATGGTGTTAAGACATATCTGATCTACATGTGCCGTCGGGCTTGGGGCCAACATCGCCTCCATGCTCTAACATACATGTGCAAGCTTACATTTCATTGCCAGCATTGCATATTTGCACGTTTTGTTAAATTCATGTGAGCTGAATACTTCAAAGCTGACAATGCCAGATCAGATTTGATAACTTTTTACCAAGCTAGAGTTTCACAAATCACATGAATTTTAATGCACATAACAATACTGTCTAGAGCAATATAAAGTCACAGTTAGTTGGCCGGGAGTAATTCATCGAACTCGGAAGAAGTAATCAATGGTTTCGTTGTGGATTTCTACATTTCCAGGTACTGGATGATGCCGGAGTACAAATGCTACTGGAGGGTACTGAACCCCGAGTCGAAGGTTTCTCTTATTTTCGGGCCACTTGCCGCTAGGAGATATGGAACTGATATGACCCTACAGGAAAGCCTGGAAGGGCGAGGAGACCCCTATAAGACACTGCTGAGGGAAGCTACAACTGCCCTTCTCAACTCCTATAACAGCCTTGAATTCCCATACAATTCAGTTAGTGTTGTCACACATACGAATTGGGCACTTATGGGTTCAACCCGAGGCGTCCTTATCACCGCTTTACGATTCATAAGGGCTAATTCCGGCTCCGGTGGAGTCACCTGCAAGTTAACCCCTTGCAAATGATCTTCTGTTGTTTGCCAATGCCAGTACAGTCCTGATTTTACTGCAATTCTCTCATCATTCACCATGCTAAAAATAGGGTCTTGTTTACCTATGTTGTGTGTCCCCAACTTCATACGATATGTTATTTGCTATTATTTTATTTTCTTTTATGTGTAGTGATTTTACACTATTGAGTTTCAATCGATATTTATTTATTTAGATTAGAATCTATTTACACAATATAAAATTTTAAATTTTACACTCTTTTTAAATTGTTGGATGAATGAAAATTAATTAAAAAAAATTATTGAAGTTCAATGGCTGGTGGACAGTAACATGGGGTGTGTGAAAAGGATTAAAGATTATCTCAAATGGGTATAATGTTAGAATTTTAAAATATGAAGATTAAATTTGTTGAATTGTGACCAAATTGATAAGATATATAAGCTTTGTGACTAAAGTTATTGTTGTATTCAGTTATGTTTTAATTTTATCAACGTAGTAACATGTTTGTAAGGAAATTTTAATTATGCAGTTATTTTTAATTTTTTTTAAAAAAATATTTATCAACAACTAAGGTAAACTACATAAATAGTCCCCAAATTTTTAAGACACTTTCATTGATCATTAAACTTTTAAAACTTGCGATATAGTCACTAACTGTTTAGTTTACTTTCATTAAAGTCATTCACGTTAGCTACTTTTAGAAAACGCTAGTGTGACACGTTAAACTCCTCTTCTTTCCTAAATTCTTAACTTTCTCAGCCATAAAATTTACTGTCACCACTCATCCTTTCACCATTGTTCGATGATTTTTCCGACTGAACTGGTTCCAATGAACAAAGGAAACAGAACATGAGAATCCTCTTCTCAAACGATAGTAAGGACTGACATTAGCGATGAAAGTCAATCCGTTTCAACTTGTTTATTCAAACATTTGTCTTTACAAGTCTAAGCCTTATTTAGACTATTTTTTTTCTTTTTCCTGTAAATGAAATGCTCGATTTGATGATCTTGTTTTAAATAATTATTGGCGATGAAATCTTAATATGGTGCACACATGTTTCAAATCATAGTTTCCACGATTTTCTAGTTTAATTTTCACATGGTCCAAGGCTTTTGTTTCCTCATTTGCCCATCCATAGAAGATGTTTTCTTTATTGATTAAAACCAACTCGATGGTATCTTTATCGAAAAAATCACTAAAGGATTATTATAACAAAAGGGGGAACGATATCTGTCAATTTTAAGTATAAAAAATTAAGAAAGAAGATAAATTTGTACCATATCATCATTTTCTAACATCAACTAATGAAAGTGACTTTAATTATATCATCAGTTTTGAAGTTTGGTAATTGAAATGAAAATATTTTATAAAAGTCAAGAGTGTTTATGTAGTTTGTCTTATAACTAAACATATAATTAAACCATATGGATAAATTATATTATGGGTTCTTCCCACTTAAAGATGGCAGAGCGGGTTTTTGGCCGTCTCGAACCTGTCTCAATTGATAAACCCCTAAACCCTACCCGCCTTACTCCGGATAAAAGTTAAATTTACCCGCCCTGTTGTAGTAACTCTTAAACCCGAACTCAACCCAAAAAATTAAAAAAAAATTAATCTTCGCCGATGATAAAAGTTAAATTTGGTGAATCTATCATCACAACCACAAATATATAGTTTCAAGGGACTTTAAACTTATATAAAAATAAAATAAAACCTATTTTAAATGTTAGTTAATTTAAATTTTGTTCTACATTTTATATTCAGTTTGTATGTTTATATACTCAAATGTATTTGTGCTTTAGATTAGTATTTATTTATGATTTTGCTTTATATTTATATCGTATTTATTTATGCCATGTTATTATGTATTTGGGATATGAATTTTATGAGGTGTCTTTTTATTCGGGAACGAACGGGGCTAGCACCAGTCGAAGTGGTGGTGGTTTAGCGTTCATTTTCGAATAATTAGACCTTTAAAATATACTCGTATGTATAATCAAATTTCGATTTAATTTATCACTTTAAATTCGCAATTTCCCATATTAAATAAGCGGTAAAACTTTTGGTACCAATTTTGGGTATTGTGAGGGCGCTAACCCTTTCCCACACATAACCGACTCCTGTACCTAAAAATCTCTGGTTTTGTTTTCGGTGTCCGGTCTACCTAACTCAAATGACCGGTGATGACTCTCAATTTTATTTCAAAAACGCATTTTTAAAAGAAATCTTCCTTTAAATAAAATGTTTTCAATAAAAATAAGAAACCCTCGAATTTCGAACTTTAAAAACGTCGCTACACTTCTACGAGGAAAAAAAGCCTAAAAATCTTTGTAGCCTTTTTTCTGTCGTGCTCGTTTACCAGGCTCTTAGAATACATGTCGGTTCTATCGATATCCGTCGCCAAATTTACCATTCAGGTGTGCCCTTAGTGGAAAAAATATCCGATAGTTCCATCTATTTCTTGACTTTTTCCGTTGGCTACAACCGGCTCCTCCATTCTCAACTTGGAAGCATTTTTTCTTGAAAGATTTAGTTTTAGTTTTTGCTCGAATTTATTTTGTGTCCTGTTGTTTTCTGGCCCGAGCCTTTGCTTGGTGTTTGTTTGATCTTAGTCCCTACTTGGCTATGTTTGTTATGCTCTTCGTCTGTTGAATGAAATTTTCCTTCTTTGATAAAAAAACAATACTTGTACAATATTAAAAAGGCTTAATGCACTTTTCTCTCTAAATTTTACATGTTTTTTTAAATTGTCTTCTAAATTTATTTTCACCACTTCTGTCCTTTAATGTTTTTATTGTTACTCTTATTGTCCCCTACTGTTAAAAAAAATTATCTTGACCGATCAAAACGCGCCGCATCATTTTCTTTATTTATTTTTAAATTTTAAAATAATAAATATATTAATTTTTTTTATTAATTTAATTATATTTCTCAAAATACCCAAAACACTCCATCTCCATCCCTCCTCATATTTATTAATGGGATAACTATATTTTTAGTACCCCACCTTTACCCGTTTTCTTATTTTGGTACCCTACCTATTTTTTTTAGCAAAATGGTACCTATTGTTACGTTTTGTTTTTATTTTGGTACCCCACCCTTAAAAAATTAACGGAAGGCTGACTAGGAGAGAGAAAATCACACATGGCATGCTGCCATGTCATTTTCTCTCTCCTAGTCAGCTTGCCACGTGTGCTTTTTTCATGATTTTAGTTGATGTGGCATGTTGACTAAGAGAGAGAAAATGATGTGGCAGCATGCCACGTGTGATTTTCTTTCTCCTAGTCAGCCTTTCGTTAATTTTTTAACGGCGGGATACCAAAATAGAAACAAAATATAACGTTAAGTACTATTTTGCCAAAAAAATAAGTAGGGTACCAAAATAGGAAAACATGTAAAGGTGGGTACTAAAAATGTAGTTATCCCTTTATATTTGAGAGTGTTTTTTGGAAGTTGCTGTTGGGTTTGAATCTGGTTTTTGTAATTGAGATTGGGTTTTCTAGGGTTCTTGGTGGGTTTTTGAAGCCAGTTTTGTCAAGGGATATTGTGAGAAGCATCGGTGAAAGGGCTTCGGTCATGGAAGATTTGAATGGGAAATTGAGGTTCTTGCAAAATGGGTTGAAGGTATTTCATAATCTGAAAGTGTCAAATTGCAGCAATACGGATTCCATGTGGGAAATCGATCAGGTTCAAAAAAATTCTTTTAATTTTAAATTGAGACATCTCGGACGCGAATATCTCAAGGAAAAAAACTGCAGGGTTGATTTATGCTTGGACTAATAATTACAGGGTGATATGCTTCTGAATTCGCATTGTTCGGCAACGGAAGAAGTCAGGATTTGGGGATGACCACAGCAGAGTGCAGGGTTGCTAGCAACTGGATTTTCTTCCAAATCTTTTATCATCTTATCCGGCAGAGTAACACATGTAAATATCTATCTATTAAATCTTTATTCTTCTTTTTTGCTACTATTTTGATACATAAACATATATGAATTTGAGGGTAGGTCCTCCAAATGTATACAAAAAACAAATATAAAGTTGAACCCGGTTAACATAAACAAATAGAATTGAACCATCTTGATCAATTTGTAATCTTTTTCATGTTGTGGATTTTACAGTGGTCCAATGGAAAGCATGGGTTTTTAACAAGAAAGGCAAACACTTCGTGGGAGCAAAGCAAATAGGGTGCCATGGATTTTTGAGTACCAAAGGAGCTCAATACTGGATAATCCAAGATTAAGTTCTTCAATATTGGGGCTTTTAAAGTATAGGCTGACAAAAATGGTGAACAAGATGAGTGAAGAATTTTTGCTCTTGTTTGTTTTTGATATTGAATTTGCAGGAAATGGACAATTTATGACCCAACTTAAAGAGGATGAATTCTGGATATCAGTTCTCATTTCTTAAAGAAGATGATGGGATGAAGATGGGTTGTTTTGAGAAATATAATTAAATTAACAAATATTTTAATATATTTATTTTATTTTAAAATTTAAAAATAAATAAAGAAAATAATGTAGTACAATTTGATTGGTCAAGATAAATTTTTTTTAACGGTAAAATAAACTTTAAAAGATAAATTAGAAAAACAAATAAAATTTAGGGGAAAGTGCGTTAAGCTTATTAAAAATAACAGAACTTTCCCTTGAAGTTCAATGAATCTGTCTCCAATTCCTTTATTCCCAAATGCAGTATACGAAAGCACTCCAAACAACTTTCAATAGATACAAACAGAGACTTAGCCTTACAAAATAGGCACTCCAAAAATATGTGGTTCCGACTCTCCCTTCACATATCACATAATCTACACTGCTCATCAACCGTCATCCCCATCCTAATCAATCTATTTTTAGTGAAAAGTCTGTCCAACCAGGTCATCCACAAGATAATAGCATGTTTAGGAATAAAAGATGAGAACTAAATAAATCCATTCCAGATAATTTTGTCCTTTTTTCGGAATCTTTTTTTAAACTTACCTTGTAATTACATTGGACGTATCTCTTCTGTTACAGAATATCACAACATCTTCCCATCTTAATTTCAAAATTCTTGTATAACTCATCTAAGATGAATTTTGTAATTCATTTGTCAAAAATCTGCATCCTTTAAGATATACTCCTTTAGTCAAGTCATCGACGATCACCCTTCATTTGCAAGTATATCTTTTACAGTAACATCAAACATGCCATGTTCTAGCTAGCAATATTTTTTAAACCTATAATCACTAATTTTGTCCGGGGTTGATTCGTTCTTTATATTTATAATAATGGGCTTACATATATATACTATTAGGTGATGACGTATGTTATTATGTGTATGTTGTGTATATGTCATTAGTAAGTGTTTTCTATGTAAATGTGCTTACAAATGCATGTGTATATATATGGTATATAAATATGAGGCATATGCGTATGTTTATATATTAGACGTATGTGTTGCTCGCTAGCATGGATGTATGAATTTACTATTATTATGTCACTAATGTTTAAATGTGAATGTGAGTATGTATTGCATGTTTTATGTAAATATGTAGTATGTATTGATGTTTGTGTACTATGTGTATGTACATTTGGTTATGTATGTGTATGTATGCATAAGTTGATATGTACATTATATGTTAGTATTATTATTATGTATTATTATGTATTATTGTTATCTAAGAATAAGGAAAAAAAAAACAGATCATAAATTAAAATCAAAGCCCAATGTTTTTATTAAAAGTTCAAGTCTATTACATATTTAGAACCCAAAAAATAAATAACACTACATTGTCATGTTCGGCCCAAACGCAATACAAACAAAAACCCTAAAATTAATCTGATAACCCTTCTTTTTATTGCAGCCGCCAAGATCCAGCCGTTGGATCAGATCTGATCAAACGGTCCAGATCGAACCCGAGGACTGCCCAGCTTCCGCACGCGTTGTCACGCGCCGATCGTCCAGCTTCCCTACGTGCGCGTGTGATGCACGACCCGACTGTTTAGCCCCTCACGTGCCCACGCGCCGGCACCGATTTATCTCCTCATCCGTGTGGATGCAACGCCGGGATTTCCGCTGCCACCACCAACTCTCCCAACCACCGAACAATAAAAATAAAAAAAGGGAAATCATAACCGATATCGTCCACAGTGATAACATTAATGTTTGCTTAAACATGTAAACGATAGGATCAATAGGCAATGAGTAATCTGAGGAATATAAAGCTATGTAAATCAACCACATGTAACGGGAGGTTCGAACGGAAAAAATCCTAAATCAATAAACGGAAAAAAAGTCTTTCTAGGTATATTTTTCCTTCCTTTTTTCAGTTAGAATATATATATAATATGCATGTATATAAAAAAGGGGGTTAGAGTTCAGGTTTTACCCTCGTGCTACCGTTCTTCCTTCGCCGGTGATAAGGCTCACGGTCTTCCACGACCGTCCGATGGTGAACCGGTGGGGAGATAGACGTTGGAGATCGGTTTTGGGGTTGGGATTTTGAGCCCTAAAGCTTGTTTTTTCAGTTCAAACTTTTATGAAAAGAGGGCTTTCATAGGATTTCTGTTAAAACAAGTTTCGGATTTGTGTTTGGGAAAGGAGAATGTGTTTTTTGGGTGTGGGTTTTGGTTCACCGGTGCCAGAGCACGGCGGCCGGTGCAGTGGTTTACGGTGGTTAACCACCGGATTCTGGAAAATAAGAGATGAGAGCTTTTTGATGTTATAACAAATGAAAAAATGGCAAAATAGGGCTGATATCGGATAAAAGGGGTATTTATAATGTTATATTTTTAAAAGAGGGTTAATTGCAGTTTAAGGACCTCTGCCCTAAAATAATTGCGCCTGGGGGGCTTCCGCAAGGTCTAATTACGGTATTAGTCCCTCCGTATGGTCTAATTACGAGGGGAAGCCATTCTGCCTATTTTAATTATTTCACGGGTCCTCCATAGTTTTTCAAAATTTTCAATTACGTCATCGTTATTTCGTTTAATTTTTTCCTTGTATTTCATTTCCTCACGATTAGGTCATTTTTCCAGCTTTAAATTAAAATTTTTGTTTATTTTTATGCATTTTTGGTATAAATTTCGCACATTTATTTCCAGCAATTTTGATTTAATTTTATGATAATATTGCTCGTTTGTGATCGTTATTTTATGGATAAAATTAGTTCGAATGGCATGTATGTTAGGGATTTAACATGCACATTTTAGTACACAATAGAAGTGTAACATATAATTTTCATGTTTAATCTACATTCGTATGTAAAAGAGAAATAGGTAAAATAAAACATGTATTTCTCAACCTATAATATGTTTTAATGAAAAATAGAAATTTGTAAAAAAATGTAATATGCATAAATGTTTTTTTATATATAGTATATATTTTTATTATATAATAGATTTAAAAAAAAAGAAATTCCATATATATTTTTGACACGTACAATGTATAGCTTCCAAAGGATAAGATAGAATTTTTGTAAAATGTAATATTTGTATTTATGACCTATAATACGTAGTTTTCAAAGTGTATAGTATAATCTTATAAAGTAATGCATATATGTTTTTGATATAATATAATTTTTAAGGTATATGGTATGATTTTGAAGAATGTAATATATACATTTTTGGTATGTAAAGTATATAGTTTTTTTGAAGTATATAATAATGTTATGTAAAAATGAAATATATATATATGTGGTGTATAATATAGTTTAAAGTATATGGAAGATTTTTTGCAAAAATTAAATAATGCATATTTTTAAATAATAGGTTTATATATATATTAAATAATTTTAATACATAATGTATTTTAATGAATATTTTTAAATAATAGGTTTTTTAATATATTATATAATTTTAATACCCAATTTATCTTAATTTCTTTTTGGGGTCTTTATTAGATAGTATTCTTGGGCTTTAGGCCTAGCTTTGTCTTGGGCTTTAGGCCTAGCTTTGTCTTGGGCTTGGTTTTAGGTTTTCGGGCCTTAGGCTTTGTTTTGGTTCTTTTGGGATTTTGATTAGGTTAAGTGAATTAACTTAATTAATTTAGATTGTGTGCCCGTCTCATAGGGGCACGATCCTATAATTAATCAAATTAGCCTTAGGTCTTTTAGAGCCTTAGTTAGATTAGGGTTTGAATTAATTTAGTTAATTTAAATTTATCCTTGGCTTATTGGGGTAAATGTTAAATTCATTAAATTAATCGAACACTTCTTAATTACTTTAGGGGGTAAAATCAATTTTAAGTTTAACTTAACATTAAATTACAAATTAGTCACCATAATTAGGTTTCTTAATCTTTTAGGGCTAAGTATATATAAATTGGGCTATATAATAAAATTGGGCATTCCTTTTGTATGTTTACATCCATGCCTTTAATTGTCATGCCTTAATTGTCATTCATATAATCTTAGTCGTATTCAAAATTAATCTAAATCGTAAAAGGGAAGTATTTATTAATTCCAATATTTGTGTCATAACAGTCCGAGCTTAAAGGATGTTGACCAAATATTCAAATTAATCCTTACCATACCAAGGTAAATGGACTAAAATTAACAAAATCATCACATCATACTTAAACGTTTGCATCATGCATAAATGTGACGTACGAAAGTCGAACCATAAATTAACACGACACTCGGGCTTATTCGATGTCGGTTTAATCTATGGTCCGATATATCGTCAACCTTATTAATTAAATGTCTAATTAATTTGAGTCCACCAATTCGATAAAGCCCGTGCAATCAAGGTTAATTTTCATCTAAGAATTCTAAATTAAATTCAATATAAATCTAAATGAATTTCATCCTTTTAAAAGCAAACAAATATTTTGGTACCGATCTCCGGGAGTGATGGTGGTGCTAATCTTTTCCCACACGTAACCAACTCCCGGACCCTTTCACAACGAATCTCTGGTTTCTTATAGTGTCCGACCTACCTTACCCAAGTGGCTGGTGGCGACTCTAGGTTTTCATCATTTTCAAAAATTTAAGGTTTTCAAAAGAAATCCCCAATCTTCCAAAATATTTTCATTAATGATTCAGGCGATAATTAGTAGCCAACTTCTTTTCTAAACAAACACCCTTAACTATTCTTTTTCAAAAAGAAGAAAAAAGGTCGCTACAACTTGGCGACTCCGCTGGGGACATTTTTGTTTTTTTTTAAAAAAGAGAGTTAGGCCAAAGGAAAAATTGTTGCTTTTAAATAATGAAAATTATTGGGATTTTAATTGATTTTAACCAGAATGATTCTTTTTTGAAAATGTGATCGAGATTTCACGGACTTTGATAATTGGTAGTCCTCGAGTTAATTTTTCGTTTAATTTTTAAGGAGTCACCGACATGTATTGCATCATACCATTAAGCTCTATACCCGAGCTTTTTCCTTTAAGTAGGAGTGAAACACCATATACCCACGTGAGTAGCCCTCTACGAGTCGGTAATTCACTTCCGGAATCCACGCCTTTTGACACGTGAACAGCTCTCCACGTCATCCGGTCGTACTTTCCCTCGAATCGAAAACAATTTGCAAGCTTATAATGGGCCAGAATTGGGTTCTCGTTGCCTTAGTAGGCAATAAGATAGGTTCAGGTACCCTTAATTAGAACCGAACCCATGTGTGAGAATTTAAGAAAACCACCCCTATTAGAGCCATGCGGATAACCTTGGCGAACTAGAACTCATGTGGTTAGGTCTCATGACCAACTCTTCTCTTTTCTTTCTTTCCATTGATGTTCTTTTGTTTTGCATATTGTCGTCATATCGTAAAGAGCATATTGAGTTAGAAATAGTCTGAAGTTAAAGACTAGATTGATGGGAGACCTAGTTTGCAGCAATAATGAAAAGAACTCTGACGTACAAATATGGTCCGAAGGGGAGTAGTTGTATGAGGGAAACAATATCCCTGCTGGGTTCAGGTCAACATTGGCAACAGAGACATTCATGAATACGGAATACAATGACACTTCCGGGATGAGGGCAGTATGGAATAGTTAGGACTTGGAAACAAGGTGCACTTTCAGCAAAGAATATGGTGACACTGCATGTTTGTTAGATGTTCTGGTGGATCGGGCACTGTTGCAAGCCTTGGTGAGATTCTAAAATCTCGCATATAGTTGTTTCACGATCGGTAACTTCGACTTAACTCCTAGGATTAAAGAATATCAAGACCTTTTTAAACTGTGAGAAGATTGACGAAACTCGGGTATATTCAAAGCCTAGTAAGAACAAAGCTTTCCGGGGGCAAGCTCAAGAGATTCTCGGACATGTTGGAATCATGGGTTGAGCTTCAGGTCACTACTTGGAACGGTAAGGAGTATTTCAAGTGAGAAGGGATTCTAGCCCTAGCTTCCGTACATCCGGTAGGCGAAGTTCAGCGAGATCTCTTTGCGTTGTTAATTTATGGGTTAATGTTTTTTTCCCGGGGCACGAGGGCTAATTGACCCGGCAATGTTAGACCTGTTTGACCATTTGAGTGGTGGGACCAATCCAGTGCATGTGATTTTAGCTAAAACTTTTCGATCTCTAAGGTTCTGCCGGAAGTATGGTGGAGGTCGTTTTCATGGTTGTCCATAACTTTTGACAGTATAGTTCTATAGTCACCTATGGTCGGATGCTAATTTCTCGAAGCCTCTCTATAATGACAGTTTCTCACCTTTAGAAGAATTTCTGCGAAAGGAAGATTGGCCCACCCGAAGATCTGAGGAAGTTTGGATAGATGTTCTTAGTAACCTAAAAAAAGAAGATATAGTTTGGAGGGCTCCGTGGATTTCTACAAGGAGTATCCTCTATAGGTGCGAGATACACTTTTGGGCGTCGTTGCTTGGACTTTAGGGGCACACTGCTTATGCTCCTCTTATGGTTTTGAGATAGTATGGCTCGAAGCAATTTGTACCGGCCACCAAGGGTTTAAATGAGTTCAATATGAATTATGAAAAGGAAAAAGGCTACAAGGCAGTGGTGTATGATGTTTCTTCGACTTGGAACATCATGAGACGGGTCAGAGTCATGAATGCTACCCACATGACCACCCCCGAGTACGAGGCATAAAGATTCAACCGTGTCAATGACAACGTTCCCAAATTAAACCCCGATAGAAAAAAGGCCAATGGAAGAGAGGTTGGCCACACTTCCTACTGAGGCCGAGTTGATGAGAAAATAACTAGAAGGAGAGCAAGAGAGGTACCTCAAGCTCGAGGAGAAAGCTCGCCAAGAAAAATTCGACTTTGAGTTAGAGAATATACATTTTGAAGGAATGGTTAAAGGTCTACAAAAGAGAAAGGATAAATTGGAACTCAAGCTCAAGTTAGTAAAGAAGGAAATTCTGAAACTCAAGAGGCTAAACAAAAGCAAGAGAGTTGTGGAAGATAGATTAGGCGAAGGGATAGAGCTCCGACTCAGAGAGGAGAAATCGAGAACCGGGAATTATAAAAGAATGTATTGTGAGAACAAGGACTAGATGCTCACTTTAACACAAGAAATGAAGAACTTGCACACTTTTCACTCTAGGCAGCTCGAGAAAGAACGTCGTCAAAATGAAGCCTTGAAGGATCAGGTAAAGTGTTTGGAGAAGTCTCTTTTCAAGCACAAGGGTTCGACTAGAAAATTAAAAGTAAGCAAGTTGGAGAACCAGGCTTTAGAGGCTCGCATTGAGGAGTTGAAGACTGAGGTTCAATAGATCAAGGATTATGTGGCAAGCTTTTAGAGAGCAATTCAAGTACGCCCGATGCCCAGTTTAGAGCAACTACATTTCGTTGCCTACACCATTTGGAGACAAGAACATGAGTTAGCGCAAGGAATGGTTCGGATGCAAGGAATCGCCCAGAAGATATAGCTCTTGGCAGAAGACGCTACTGAACTTCCTGATTGTGTCGATGATGACTCTGAAGAAGGAGAGAGTATTGTTTCGATTTTGAAAGAGATCATTGACCTCGATACTACCATGAAGTCATATGTTTAGTTGGCTTTCTTTGGTTATTGTACCGAGACTATGTTTCTATTAATGAAAGTCGTTTAACGATAATATTTTCCAAACTCAGTGGTGCTCATTGCATTCATGTATAATTCATTTATTTGCATTCTTTATTTTGTTAACAAATAATTGACTAAAAAGCTTTCTATTTCAGAAACAAAAAAGATTGCATTTCGGTTCTTTAAAATTACCATTATTTCATATCTATATCATACCCGTTTACGAACAAAGCGAATGGAGGAAGGTTTTGCGAAGCTGGAAGCTGATCTACGTGGTCAAATGGAACGAACCCAACAAGAATTAAGGGACACCATCCTCAAGTCCCAACAAGACATGATGAAGGAAATATCTTACTGTTGCAAGCCCAACTAAGGCAGGAGTAGAGAGACAAGGGTACCGTCGAGAGTCTTGCCCAAAGCTCGATGGATCACCTTTATGCCCAAACCGTCAAGAATCCTCTGTTCATTGATTCTTCATCAAATCCTACATAAGGTGTATCTACTTACCATGCAGCAGATCAAGCTCAACCAGGGGTGACCTTTGGGAATTCTGAGATTATCGGGGACTGCATCCCATATTTTGATGAATTAGAAAAATTGAACCAAATGAAAGCGGAGTTCACTAAGCAACTAGAGGATACTCGAAAAAACCTAGAAGAAAAGCTTCGAGTGAAGAAAGACGAGGATGACCCCTATGGGTTAAGTGCTAGGGAGCTCAGTCTGGTTCTCGATGTGGAGATCCCATATAAGTTCAAGGCTCTAGATTTTGAGAAGTTTGATGGAAACACATGTCCGTCTGCTCATATAGTGATGTTCTGCCAGAAGATGACTGGATTTACCAACAACGAGAAGCTCTTAATTTATTGTTTTCAAGACAGCTTAGTATGATCTGCTTTGAGGTGGTACAACCAACTGACCAGGTCTCAAATCAAGTCATAGAGAGATCTGGTGAAAGCTTTTACTGATCAGTATAAGCATGTAACTGACATGGTTCCCAACCGACTGTTGTTACAAGGCATGGAACAAAAGCGCAACGAGACCTTTCAGGAATATGCTCAAAGGTGGCGCGATGTGGCAGCCTAAGTCCAACCACCGCTTCATGAGCATGAGATCTCTCCAATGTTTGTGGATACGATAAAATGGGCACTTTATGATCGGTTAATCAGTAACCCTATTAGTAACTTTGCAACAATGGTCATCACTGGCGAACGCATTGAAGCGACCATCAAGAGCGGAAGGATCGATGAGAGAGATCATTTACAAAAGAAATTTAAGAAGAAGGATCATGAAGTGAACAACACCAACGCTTTTGAGAAAACCAAGAACTTCACCATCTCCCAGCCACAGGCCCTAGTAGGGAATTTCGGAAACTTCAACAAAAGAGAAGATAAAGGACCTAAGAAGGAAAGAGATGATAAGTCTTTCACGCCATTTCCAATTACCTATAAAGAACTCTCATCGCAGTTATACAAGGTCGATCTAGTTCGACTGTACCACGTTACTCATTACAACCCACCATACCCGACTTGGTATAACCCTAAATAACACTACGAATATAATGCTGATATCCCATGCATTCAATCGATAACTATATAGCATTCAAAAAGTTCGTTCAGAATCTGATTCGAAATGGGCTGTTATAGTTAGGGGAACCTAGTACGGTCAATAACCCGTTGCCTAATCACGGGGGACAAGGTGTAAATGCCACTGAAAACGAGTGCACCGAGAAAGCCAAAAGGAACGTGTTCGAAGTTCAGTCTCCCTTGAGATGGGTCTTTCAGCAGTTATGCATAGCCGTCTCATCAATAGGGGAATGATGTTGGTCAAAGAAGGATGTGGCCCGTACTGTGAGTACCATCAATTAGGAGATCATGATATTCAGCATTGCGAGGAATTTCGTCATTTACTACAAGCTATGATGGATAGCAAGGAGATTGAGTTTTTTGAGAAAGAGAAAAGAGGAAAATGAGTTGAAGTCTGTGCACCAAAGAATCAAGAAACTAGATACAGTGCGAAAAGACCACTTGTCCTCGGTCTCAGGAAGAGTGAGTCAAATGAACCAAAAGTAGCTCCTAAAATTATAATTGCTACCCCAAAGTCTTTCTTTTCAAAGACACAAAGTTGGTCATGTGGAATTACGCCGTGAGCGTCATGATTCCAAGCTTGTCCAGTGCACAAGAGGAAAATAGGATAATAGAGACAGAACCTGCTCAATAGAGTAGCGGAGAAGTAAGCAATGTGGGGCATTCTAACAAGAAGTGTTCGATGCTACATTCCAGAAAACCTAAGGGATCCAAAGGAGAAATGCCAGGAAGTTGGAGCAGGACCCGAGAAGTTGTTCGGAAAAGACCCACCTTCAAAGGTCAAAGAGCCGGTCACAGAAACGCAAACGCAAGAGTTTTTGAAATTTTGAAGCATAGTGAGTATAATGTTGTCAATCAACTCCAGAAACAACCAGCTCGCATTTCAGTACTCAATATTTTACTAAATTCAGAAAAGCATCGTGATGCATTGTTGAAGGTTTTGAATGAGACCTTCGTTACAAAAGACATCTCTGTTGGGAGATTGGATCAGATTATCAGTTACATCACTGATATCAATCACATTACTTTCAGTGATGATGAAATTTCGGTGGAAGGTACGGGGTCCGTCAAGGCCCTAAACATCACCATTTATTGTAAAGGTTATGTGCTGCTCGGCTTTATAATTGATAATGGTTCTGCATTGAATGTTATGCTATTAGCCACGCTACAACAACTACCAATCGATAGCTCACATATGAAACCATGTCATAATATGGTACGAGCTTTCGACGAGACTCAAAGAGATGTGGTCGGGGAAATAGAAGTACCCATGCTCATTGGTCATACTGAATATGTGGTCGATTTTGTGGTCATGGACATCCAACCATCTTACAATTGCCTGTTAGAAAGGCCTTGGATACACTCAGTCGGTGTCGTTCTGTCCTCACTCCATTAAAAATTAAAGTTTGTCACCGAGGGAAAGTTAGTAATAGTGAATGTAGAAGAGGACGTCATCGCTTCAGTGACTCTCGATACACCATACATCCTTACTGATGGAGAAGCGATGGAGTGCGCCTTCAGAGCCTTGAAACTTATCAATGTTACTTTTGTTGCTGAATGGAGCAAAGTTCCATGTCACAAATTGTCAAACTGCACTAAGATGATGGTATTCGAAACCTTAGAAAGAAGAGCGAGAAAGAATAATGGTTTAAGGATGAGTATACATGGGCGTCTTTATCCCGTTAGTGTGATTCATAAGGTGGACCACTTTGGACTTGGCTATAAGCCTAATTTTCAGCAAAAAAGATAAGAATGGAAAAAGAGACAAGAGCAGATAAAGGTCAGGTTGAGAGGGGAAGACATTTCATGGGCTCCCATAACCTACTCAAACTTCAGAGGTATCTTCATATCTGGAGGGATCCTAATTCCGGAGGAAGACATCCAAGAGGCAAAC
Source organism: Hibiscus mutabilis (assembly GCA_019671005.1). NCBI lineage: Eukaryota > Viridiplantae > Streptophyta > Magnoliopsida > Malvales > Malvaceae > Hibiscus > Hibiscus mutabilis. The sequence continues at coordinate 8,906,381 of CM033715.1, read as the reverse complement.
CAGGAGGGTGAAAGGTGCCTCCAAGAAGAGCTGATCGATGAGGCTTTAGAAGAAATAAATGTGAACATGATTGGTGACGGAAGCAAGCTTAATCAGTTTCTGGCCAGAATTCGCTCGTGCCTCCCAAGAGAAGAGCTCAACAACTGGGCCTTCAGGGTCGTGCCAGCATTCAATAGGGACAGATCAAAGTAATGCTTGGAACCACTCGGTTATTTTGGCCTGAAAGTAACATACATCTTTTGTAAAAAATGGCAACTATGTCATACTCATCTGCTTTCAATGAAATATACTATATCTACATTTTCCTTCTCAAATGGCAAACATGGCATTCATTATATTTCATTCATTATTTATTTACCTATTCATTTATTTATTAGTTAATAATTTATTTACATCATAAACTATACATTTCTTTTCCCAATACGCACTTTTAAAATTGTACAGCCCCCTTAATATAAACTGAATGAACAATGTGGAACCTAATCCTAAAGTAGATTTTGAGCGGCCCATGTACTTGGTCGAGATAGAGGAAGAAAATGATGAGATTCCTGATGAGCTACTAAGAATGATGGTCGATGAGGAAAAGCAAATCCTTCTGCACCAAGAGAAGATAGAGATCTTAAACTTAAGGACTGACAAAGAAAGAAAAGAAGTAAAGATCGGGGGTACCCTATCACCAGAAGTCAGGCAAGGGTTAGTGGAATTACTTGTAGAATTTAGAGACGTGTTCACATGGTCATACCAAGATATGTCGGGCTTAAACACGGATATTATAACGCACAAGCTTCCCATTAGGCCAGAATGCAAGCATGTTCAGCAAAAGCTTCGAAGGATGAGAACTGACATGTTATTAAAAATTAGGGAAGATGTGAAGAAACAGTTCGAGGCCAGTTTTTGGAAGTCTCTAAGTACCCAGAATGGGTAGAAAATATCGTGCTGGTACCAAAGAAGGATAGGAAGACGCGTATGTGTAGATTATAGAGACCTTAATAAGGTGAGCCCCAAAGACAACTTTATTTTGCCCCATATGGATACTTTAGTGGATAATACTGCAGGGCATGCTTGGTTCTCGTTCATGGATGGCTTTTCGGGGTACAACCAGATCAAAATACACCCTGAATACATGGAGAAAACTAATTTTGTGACCATGTAGGGCACATTTTGTTACAAAGTGATGCCCTTCGGATTAAAAAATACTGGGGCAACTTACCAAAGGGCCATGGTAACCTTGTTTCATGATATGATGCATAAGGAAATCGAGGTGTACGTGGATGACATGATAGCCAAGTCTAAGATCGAAGAGGAGCACATCTAAAACTTGCGGAAACTCTTCCGTAGGCTAAGAAAGTATCATTTAAAGTTTAACCTGGCCAAATGTACCTTTGTAGTCACATCAAGGAAGCTTTTGGGCTTTGTGGTAAGTTAGAATGACATCGAGATCGACCCCGACAAGGTGAAAGCGATTCAAGATCTTCTATCGCCATAAACACAAAAGGAGGATCGAGGTTTTTTGGGGAGGTTAAACTACATCTCCCGGTTCATATCTCAATTAACTAATAAGTGTAACCATGTCTTCAGACTGTTCCGAAAAAATAACCCAGGGGTCTGGATGAAGATTGTCAAGAGGCACTATAAAAGATCAAGAAGTTTTGAACTGATCCCCTAATTCTAGTAGCACCAGTCTAAATGATACTCGTTGATCCTGTACCTATCAATCTTTAAAAACTCTATGGGGTGTGTACTTGGACAACACGATGACTCAAGAAAGAAGGAAAGAGTAATCTACTATTTGAGCATGAAGTTTATTGATTGTGAAACACGATACCTGCTGATCTAGAAATTATATTGTACCTTAGTATGGGCTACTAAACGGCTACGGCAATATATGTTGTATCATACCACCTGTCTAATTTCCCGGATGGATTCGCTGAAATTTCTAATAGAAGCACCATCATTGACCGAGAAAATAGCCTGTTGGCAAATGCTCTTGTCGGAGTTTGACATCGTTTACGTGAACCAAAAAGCGGTAAAAGGAGGTGTCGTGGCAGATCTTTTGGCAAGTCGTGCCTCGGATGACTATGAACCACTGGATTTCCATTTTCCAGATGAAGATTTGATTTGTGGTTTAACTGAAGGGAGATTTGTTGACGAGAAAGAGGGATTGAGGCTCTATTTCGACGGGGTGTCGAATGCCCTAGGCCATGGAACATGGGAAGTATTAATTTCCTCTAAAGATGACCACTACCCTTTCACAAGTAGGCTAGAATTCTTCTGCACCAACAATATAGCCGAGTTTTAAGCCTGAGTCATGAGACTCTGAGCAACCATTGAGAAGAAGATCAATGTGCTCTAGGCTTTTGGAGATTCTTCTTTGGTAGTCTACCAACTTCGAAAAGAGTAGGAGACTAGAGATCCGAAGCTGATTAAATATCATGATTTGATCCAATAATTGGTCAGAAATTTTAAAGAAATCAACTTTACCTACTTGCCAAGGGAGGATGACCAAATGGCCGATGCTCTGGCCACTTTGGCCGCCGTGTTCAAAGTAAATGAGACAACCAAAATAAAGCCCTTCGAGATGCAAACTTTTGAGGTACCGGCCCACTGCTATAGTTTGGAAGAGGAAAATGACGGTGATCCACGGTATTATGACATCCTCCAATATGTCAAGTACCAAACTTATCCAAAGGACGCTAACGCTAACGATAACAAGAAAAGAACTATCAGAAGGTTGGCATCGGGGTACGTCCTCGATGGAGAGGTTCTGTATAAAAGAAGAAAAGATCAGATACTGCTGAGATATGTCAATGCCCGGGAGGCCGAAACTATTTTAGCAGAGGTCTATAGAGGTTTATGTGGAACCCACGCTAGCGAATTCTCGATGGCTAGGAAAGTTATGAGATACGACTACTTTTGGTCAACAATGGAGGGAGATTGCATCAATTATGCAAATAAATGCCACAAATGCCAAATCTACGCCGATAGGATACATTCCCCGCCAGTACCACTTCACGTCATGAACTCACCTTGGCCTTTTACTGCCTGGGGATAGACGTTATTGGTTAGATACACCCGAAAGCTTCTAACGATCATCGTTTCATCCTAGTAGCCATCGATTACTTCACCAAATGGGTAGAAGCTGCCTCGTACGCCAACATCACAAGAGCAAAAATTTGCAAGTTTCTCAAGAAAGAAATTATATGACGCTATGGTCTGCCCGAAAGAATCATCACCGGTAATACTTCCAACTTGAATAACAAAATGATGACTGAGGTATGTGAATAGTTCAAAACTGTACATCATAATTCTATTGTTTATCACCTCAAGATGAACGAAGAAGTGGAAGCGACGAATAAGAATATAAAGAGGATTATAGCAAAAACCACAGAAAATTATAAAGATTGGCATGAAAAGCTACATTTTGCTTTATTTGCTTATCAAAGCTTTGTGAGGACCTCCACCGGGGCAACACCGTACTCTTTGGTAAATGGCACGAAGGTGGTATTACCCATCGAGGTAAAGATTCCATCACTTCAAATTTTAAACGAAGTAAAGTTGGTTGAGGCCGAATGGATACAAGCCATAATTGATCAGTTGAACCTCATTGAAGAAAAAAGGTTGAAGGCTATCTGTCTCAGTCAAATGTATCAGAAAAGGATGATGCGAGCCTATAACAAAAAGGTTCACCCTAGAGACTTTCAAGAGGGGGATCTGGTGCTTAAAAGATCTTACTTAACCAAAATGACTTCCGAGGGAAGTGGATGCCTAATTGGGAAGGGTTTTATGTGGTAAAAAATGCCTTCTCCAGAGGAGCATTAATCCTAGCCGAGATGGATGAGAAAGAGTTGAGCAACCCGGTAAACTCAGACTATTTAAAAAGTATTATGCCTAAAAAAGAAAAAAATAGAAGAAAAAAAGAAGAGAAAAAAAAAGAGAAAGGAAAAAGAAAAAGTGAAAAAAAAGAGAAGAAAAAAAGAAAAAGAATGAGGGTTTAGGGCGAAAACCCAAAATGGGTATCTTAAAACCAATGGGTGATCTGAATTGAAAATCTGAACATGACGGTTCAGATATAATCGAATTTTGGCACACGACTGGCAGACTTCATTGAAGAACGATGCTTCAATCCTTAGGTCGTGAAAATCGTAACCCAAGATGGTGAGTGAAAAGTCTACTATGGTTGATGGGTTCTCATTATTCATATAGTCGATATTATTCATATATTTTCTTTTTCATTTTTGCCATGACTTTCAAAATTTTGTTAATGTTTCTCTAAGTGTTAATAAAATATTATTCTCATTTCTGTTGTCCGTCCCATAATTATCGCGCAGATGAATTGGCATAGATTATTAAAAAAATAAAGGATTTCTTGGCATTAATATGATTTAACCTATTGAGTGCAGGTTGTTCCAAGATAGAAGGTAAATCTGCCAAGGTTAAGGCAAAAAGATCATCGAGGGCGAAATTGACGAGATTCACCAAAGAAAGACAATGAGTACTTCACATGTTGAAATTGAAGGAGCTAAAGGCGAAAACACAGAAGGGCACCCAAAAGAAAGAGAAAAAGAAAGAAAAGAAAAAAAGAAGGAAAAAGGAAAAAAAGAGAAAAAGAAAAAAAAGAAAAAAAAGAAAAAAAGAAAAAAAAACTGAAGTGAAAACCCGTAAAGGGCGCTTTGGAGAAGTACAAGTCTAAAGTGAAAACCTGAAAATGCGTTTTAGAGCAAAAGGATCAAGAGTTCAAAAAGGAGGGCATAAGGGTGAACCTGAGTGAGAGATGGGGCACCCCCGTTACAAAAAAGAGAATAGGGAAGCAAGAGAAGGTCAAAATCAATGGACCAAGAAGAATAAGTGTCCGAGTGAATTATTGTCATTCATGCATCATACTTAGTTAGACATTCATAGGTTAGGAGCATGCTAACTCATATCATCGTAGCATTTCATCTCTTTTGTAGCCATTTGAGAGATAAAAGTGGGGGCCTCCTAAGAAGGGAACAAACGTCAAAAGCGGAAACTTGAAAGGAATTTTCAAGTGAAGGGTTTCAAACACGTCGTTTCCCGGTGAAAAAGGCAAGATGATAGAACCTTTCGTAGAAGGGAAGAAGAAAATTAGCCTATCCGTTCAGGCTCACGAAGAGCGGAAACCTTCATGGAACCCTTATTTGAAGAACTACTATTTGTTCACTGCCACTTCATAGGAACATGCCATCTTTGTTTGGTTATGTCTGCTGGCATTTCAGAAGGACATCCCAACATCACCAAGATTGCTTTCTGCCGCTTCGGGAGAGCAAAGTTATTTGGATTCATTCAATACCACTTCGAAAGAATGAGTCGTATGGAGGATATTTGGATTCGTTCGCTGCCGCTTCGAAGGAATGAGTCGTTTAGTAACTGGTTTGTTTGTTGCTATACCTGTTTGTTTTCTGCCGTGTCGGGGAGACAAGTTTTTTGGATTTGCTCATTGCCATTCCGGAATAGCAAATCTTCCGACAGGGAAGTAGGACAAAATTAGTGCTTATGGTCTTTGATTTATTCTTGTTCCACAAGTATAAGCAAAGAGGGGCAGCTGTAATCACTAATTTTGTCCGGGGTTGACTCGTTCTTTATATTTGCAATAATGGGCTTACATATATATACTATTAGGTGATGACGTATGTTATTATGTGTATATGTCATTAGTACATGTTTTCTATGTAAATGTGCTTACAAATACATGTTTATATATATATATATATATGAGGCATATGCGTATGTTTATATATTACATGTATGTGTTGCTTGCTAGCATGTATGTATGAATTTACTATTATTATGTCACTAATGTTTAAATGTGAATGTGAGTATGTATTGCATGATTTATGTAAATATGTAGTATGTATTAATGTTTGTGTACTATGAATATGTACATTTGGTTATGTATGTGTATGTATGCGTAAGTTGATATGTACATTATATGTTAGTATTATTATTATTATGTATTATTGTTATCTAAGAATAAGGAAAAAACAAATCATAAATTAAAATCAAAGCCCAATGTTTTTATTAAAAGTTCAAGTCCATTACATATTTAGAACCCAAAAAATAAATAACACTACATTGGTCTGTTCGGCCCAAACCCAATACAAACAAAAACCCTAAAATTAATCTGATAACCCGTCTTTTTATTGCAGCCACCAAGATCCAGCCATTGGATCAGATCTGATCCAACGGTCCAGATCGAACCCGAGGACTACCCAGCTTCCGTCATGCGCCGACCGTCCAGCTTCCCCACGTGCGCGTGTGATGCATGACCCGACTGTTCAGCCTCTCACGTGCCCACGCACGGCATCGGTTTATCTCCTCATCTGGGTGGATGCAACGCCGGGATTACCGCTGCCACCACCAACTCTCCCAACCACCGAGCAACATAAAACATAAAAAAGGAGAAATCAGAACTGGTATCGTCCACAGTGATAACATTTAATGTTTGCTTAAACATGTAAACGATAGGATCAATAGGTAATGAGTAAACTGAGGAATATAAAGCTATGTAAATCAACCACATGTAACGGGAGGTTCGAACGGAAAAAATCCTAAATCAATAAACAGAAAAAGCCTTTCCAGGTATATTTTTCTTCATTTTTTCAGTTTGAATATATATATATATATATAATATGCATGTATATAACAAATGGGTTAGATTTCAGGGTTTACCCTCACGCCACCATTCTTCATTCGCCAGTGATAAGCCTAACGGACTCCCACGATATCTGATGGTGAACCAGTGGGGAGATAGACACTGGAGATCGGTTTCGGGGTTGGGATTTTGAGCATTAAAGCTCATTTTTCGGTTCAATGTTTTTAGGAAAAGAGGGCTTTCATAGGATTTCTGTTAAAACAAGTTTTTGATTTGTGTTTAGGAAATGATAAGGTGTTTTTTGGGTTTGGGTTTCGGTTCACCGGTGTCGGAGCACGACGACCGGTGCGGTGGTTAACCACCGGATTCTGGAAAACAAGAGGAGAGAGATGAGAACTTTTTGATGTTATAACAAATGAAAAAATGGCAAAAGAGGGCTGGCATCGGATAAAAGAGGTATTTATAATGTTATATTTTTAAAAGAGGGTTAGTTGCAGTTCAAGGACCTCCACCCTAAAATAATTGCGCCTGAGGGGCTTCCGCATAGTCTAATTGCGTTATTAGTCCTTACGTGTGGTTTAATTACGAGGGGAATTCATTCTGCATATTTTAATTATTCCCCGGGTCCTCCATAGTTTTTTAAAATTTTCAATTACGTCCTCATTATTTCTTTTAAATTTGTCCTTGTATTTCATTTCCTCACGATTAGGTCATTTTTCCAGCTTTAAATTAAAATTTTTGTTTATTTTTTATGCATTTTTGGTATAAATTTCACACATTTATTTCCAGCAATTTTGATTTAATTTTATGATAATATTGCTCGTTTGTGATCGTTATTTTATGGATGAAATTAGTTCGAATGGCATGTAGGTTAGGGATTTAACATGCACATTTTAGTACGCAATAGAAGTGTAACATATAATTTTCATGTTTAATCTACATTCGTAGGTAAAAGAGAAATAGGTAAAATAAAACATGTATTTCTCAACCTATAATATATTTTAATGAAAAATAGAAATTTGTGAAAAAATGTAATATGCATAAATGTTTTTTATATATAGTATATATTTTTATTATATAATAGATTTTAAAAAAAGAAATGCCATATATATTTTTGACATGTACAATGTATAGCTTCCAAAGGATAAGATAAAATTTTTGTAAAATGTAATATTTCTACTTATGACCTATAATACGTACTTTCAAAGTATATAGTATAATCTTATAAAGTAATGCATATATGTTTTTGATATAATATAGTTTTTAAGGTATATGGTATGATTTTGAAGAATGTAATATATACATTTTTGGTATGTAAAGTATATAGTTTTTTTGAAGTATATAATAATGTTATGTAAAATGAAATATATATATATATATATATATGTGTGTGTGTGTGTGTGGTGTATAATAGTTTAAAGTATATGGAAGAATTTTTGCAAAAAATAAATAATGCATATTTTTAAATAATAGGTTTATATATATATTAAATAATTTTAATACATAATGTATTTTAATGAATATTTTTAAATAATAGGTTTTTTAATATATTATATAATTTTAATACCCAATGTATCTTAATTTCTTTTTGTTGTCTTTATTAGATAGTATTCTTGGGCTTTAGGCCTAGCTTTGTCTTGGGCTTAGTTTTAAGTTTTCGGGCCTTAGGCTTTGTTTTGGTTCTGTTGGGCTTTTGACTAGGTTAAGTGAATTAACTTAATTAATTTAGATCGTGTGCCCGTCTCATAGGGGCACGATCCTAGAATTAATCAAATTAGGCTTAGGTCTTTTAGAGCCTTAGTTAGATTAGGGTTTGGATTAATTTAGTGAATTTAAATTTATCCTTGGCTTATTAGGGTAAATGTTAAATTCATTAAATTAATCAAACATTTCTTAATTACTTTAGGGGGTAAAATCAATTTTAAGTTTAACTTAACATTAAATTACAAATTAGTCACCATAAATTAGGTTTCTTAATCTTTTAGGGCTAAGTATATAATAAATTGGGCTATGTAATAAAATTGGGCCTTCCTTTTGTATGTTTACATCCATGCCTTTAATTGTCATTCATATAATCTTAGTCGTATTCAAAATTAATTTAAATCTTAAAAGGGAAGTATTTATTAATTCCAATATTTGTGTCATAACAGTCCGAGCTTAAAGGATGTTGACCAAATATTTGAATTAATCCTTACCATCCCGAGGTAAATGGACTAAAGATTAACAAAATCATCACATCATACTTAAACATTTGCATCATGCATAAAGGTGACGTACGGAAGTTGAACCATAAATTAACACGACAGTCAGACTTATTTGATGTCGGTTTAATCTATGGTCCGATATATCGTCAACCTTATTAATTAAATGTCTAATTAATTTGAGTCCACCAATTCGATAAAGCCCCTGCAATCAAGGTAAATTTTCATCTAAGAACTCTAAATTAAATTCAATATAAATCTCAATGAATTTCATCATTTTAAAAGCAACAAATATTTTGGTACCGATCTTCGGGCGTGATGGGGGTGCTAATCCTTCCCCACACGTAACCAACTCTCGGACCCTTTCACAACGAATCTCTGATTTCTTATGGTGTCCTGCCTACCTTACCCAAGTGGCCAGTGGCGACTCCATGTTTTCATTATTTTCAAAAATTTAAGGTTTTCAAAAGAAATCCCCAATCTTCCAAAAGATTTTCATTAATGATCTAGGGGATAATTAGTAGCCGACTTCTTTTCTAAACAGACACCCTTAACCATTCTTTTTCAAAAGGAAGAAAAAGGTCGCTACAAAACCAAGACCATCTTTAGATTTTGGGAAACAAATTTGGTTTCATCTCACCCTATTCCCCTTTGTTGCACGACCACAACCTCTCTAGAATAAACGATTGCACAATTACCCACTCCTTTTGACAGGCGTCGCAAACTATCAAAATAATTTTCTTTAATCTCAAAACAAATAATTAATAAGCATAGTAAAAAGAAGAAGGGTTGGAGCTTTTGATATATGGAGGTTTTAATTCTAATTGTAACGAGAAAATAAAGTAAATGGGGGGTTTGATTGTAAGGGTTTAATTTAAATAAAATGAAGAAATGGAAATTTAAATCTAAGAATGAGAGTAAATTTAAGAAGATATTCAGTTTAAGTAAACAGCCTCAAACTTCCTTTGATTCATTTCCAATTGATCATCAAATTAAATGCCGATTACAGTCTACAAGACTCAACCCTTGTAACTTGTTTTTCTCTCCGATAAACCGATAATCCAAAATCAAATTTTGAATTTCAATGTCTAAGCATGATTATGGTAGAAATCATACTCAGCATTCTAAAAGAAAATAAATGAAAACTTAAAAATAAGAACGTAAAGAAAAAGAGAATTTTATAGAACTTAGAAAGCAAGAACAAGACTAAGAATGAGACATGTTTCTAGCTTACCCTGAGGAGTATTTATAGTTTTTTAAAACCCTAAAAATAACCTAAAAATGATAAAAGATAAATCTTGAAAATATTCAAATTAAATCCTAAGCGATAGAAAGATAAAATCCTAAAAAAACAAAAGATAATTTCTAATTTGAATTTTAAAAATGTACATGATCCTGCTCGCCCGTCTTTACTGACTAGACCTTCTAGAAGCTACTGACTAGATGTCACGTCAGACGCTTTATGCTCAGAGTCATACCCATCATTGATTTCAAAAAATAAAACTGCAGAACTTTGCTCATTTATGTGCAATCTTCAGAATCAAAATCCTGCATAAAAAAGCACAAAAACATCCAAATCAACAACATAAACTAATCATTTAAGACATAATTAAAGATAAAATAATAATCAAATAAACTACTTATCACCTTTGTACGTCAACCTTAGATAATATTAATTGCCTACGCTAATAGTTGAGATGCTTGGTAGTCCAATGACCTAACTTAACTTTGATCCTTTCGATCAAAGGTTAACAATCTTTTACCGTTGACTTCCTTGTCACCAAAGGAACCCATAAATATCTCGAATAAAAATTCTCTGTCTCTAAACATATTCTTATTTATGTTACATGCTAACAAATATTTAAAAATTAAATTATGAACCTTAACTCTAAATTTTAAATCTTAAATCCTATACCCTAAAAAAATACCATATTCTAAATTTCTATACCCTAATCATAAACTCTAAACTTTAATTTTAATATGTAGCATGCTAAGGGGGCATATGATTTCCATCCTAGATATCTCATAAGGAGCTTGCTATTTTTAAAACTAGTGTTATTGTGGATCTCTTCAATCTTTCTCGAAGGGATACCAGGAGAGAAAAATTCGGACTTTGCTACATTTAATTTGAGTCAAATTGATACATATTATCTTGTAATTTATAATTTTTTTAAAAAATTATAGGATAATGTTTTTATTTAATTAAAACAAACAAATAAAGTGTAAAATGAATAAAAAATAGTAGTCCATATTTTAAGGTTAAGAAAAATCGAAAAAGGCCATGAAAATCAAAAAGTTATTAGAGATTCAAGCCTTAGCTCTAGGCCTTTTAATATCGAGTTCCATTCGTACACACAAATTTAACTCGCACAATAAATACAATACACGTGCTACGGCCACCGGCCACTATAAGTGGTTGATGTTCCTTTTGACATATAAACCACGCCCCACATGAATGGTTGTGGTCTTTGGCATTTCACAATTCTAGGATATTCCTTTTTTTTTCTCCAATTTTTTAAAGTTTTATTCAGACTAATTTACATCAATTCACATTACACACCTAATTTATGTTAAGGGGCGAATCTATAAATTTTTAAAGGGACAAACTTATGAAATTTTATAGGGTGAAAATAAATTTTAATAGAAAATACATAGAAATTTTTTAAAGAATTTATAAATCATAAATAAATTTTAAATTATTAGGGGTGACTGCCACTCCAACCCCCTTTAAATCTATCCCTAGTTTATGTATTTAAAAATTAAGAGTATATAAATTAAGAACTATAGTTTGAATTTTGATCTTGGGTTAAAACTAAGAGTATATAAATTAAAACTTAAATCTCTATCATATTATCTTAAAACATCAATCTTAACCTCTAAAGTTTAAATTTTAAACCCCTCTACATAAACTCTAAACTAAAATGCTTGAGAGAGCAACAAATTTTCACGGCCGGTAAGTTGAGAGATTTTCCGTTTATAGTTTAGTTCATACATTTTGTATGGGATATAAATTCTCAAATCAGTCAAAAGAGTTAAAACAGCACAACAAAAATGGCGGCCAAACCTCTCCTTCTCCTTTTCTTACAGACGATCATACTCTCAGCTCCACTCATCACCGTCAAAGGTCAAGGTGATTTCATTATCGAGGAAGCCACCGTGGAGAGCTTCCAGAGAGCTTTCGATGAGAACAAGCTCACATCACTGCAGCTGGTGGATTTTTACTTGCAAAGAATTCAGAACTTAAACCCCCTGCTTCGATGCGTGCTTGAAATCAATCCCGACGCTCGGGTTCAAGCGGAGGAGGCTGATCGAGAGAGGAGGAGTAACCGTAATAATCGCCGTTCGTTCATGCACGGCATTCCGGTGCTGCTTAAGGACTCGATAGACACGAACGATAAAATGAATACGACGGCAGGTTCATACGCTTTGCTGGGGTCTGTGGCTGGTCGGGACGCGGGAGTGGTTGAAAAGCTGAGGAAAGCCGGGGCTGTTATTCTGGGGAAGGCGAGTCTAACGGAATGGTATTCTTTCCGGGCTGTGCTTAAAATTCCGAACGGCTGGTGTGCTCGAGGCGGCCAAGCCCAGGTAAATTCACGGTTTGCCACTTTGCCCTTTCTTTAACCTCATCGTCTCTGTGGTTTAGTGGTGGGTGGCTTTGGATTTGCAGAATCCTTATGTTGTAGGGGGAGATACTTGCGGATCAAGCAGCGGATCAGCCATTTCCGTGGCGGCTAATATGGTGAGCGTTTCGCTTGGGTCGGAGACTCATGGTTCTGTACTCTGCCCAGCAGATTATAACTCTGTAGTAGGTTTCAAGCCAACCGTTGGACTCACCAGCCGGGCCGGTGTTATCCCAGTCCTTCCGAGGCAAGACACAATCGGACCGATGGCGAGGACAGTGGGGGATGCAGTGCATTTGCTGGATGCAATAGTCGGATTCGACCCGAGAGATAGCGAAGCAACATCGGAGGCTGCTCGGTTCATCCCCGATGGCGGATATAAACAATTTCTCAACGAACATGGGATCATAGGAAAGAGATTGGGGGTCATTAGACGTCCATTTTTCGACACGATGAACAGATCCATTGTTTCAACATTTGAGAATCACCTGGATTTACTCAGGTATAGCAAATGTACATTCTTTTTGTTGATCAATACATGTTTAATTGTACTTAAAAGACAATGCTAATGTGTTGTAGAGCAAGAGGGGCGACCATAATTGATGATCTAGAGATACCAAATATTCATATAATTTCAGATTTTACAGCAAGTGGTGAGCTGATGCTAATGCAGGCTGAGTTCAAGAATTCCCTAAATGAATACCTGAAAGAGCTTACAATCTCTCCCGTGAGATCACTTGCAGACATCATTGAGTTCAACCGGATTAACCCCGAGTTGGTACAACTTTTGTCAAGAGATTCAATTGGCTTATGCAAAGCTGCTTTAATAAGATATTTCCGTTGTTTATGATGCAGGAAAAGCTCGAAGAGTATGGCCAACATACGTTTATCGAATCGGAGAAGATGAATGGGATCGGGGAGAAAGAAAGAAAGGCTGCTGAATATCTGGAAAAGCTTTCACAGGATGGGTTTGAGAAAGTGATGAAAGACCAAAATCTGGACGCATTGGTGGCGCCAGGAGTATCACTGTCCATGACCGTGCTAGCAATAGGAGGGTACCCGGGCATTTCAGTCCCGGCTGGGTATCAAAGCAACGGGATGCCGTTTGGGATTTGTTTCGGAGGGTTGAAAGGCTCAGAACCGAAGCTAATTGAGGTGGCTTATGCTTTTGAACAGGCTACCAGGCTAAGAAAACCTCCCTTTTCTAAATCGTTTGATCTTAACATGGACTTTCACTTTGGGACTGCTTAATAGTTTTGAGGGGGTTTTTTTATAATGGAATTTATATGACAATTTTCTTCGGTATATTATAAACATATAATAATATGTTAAATAACCATATTTTCGGGCTTTTGTATTATAAATAGATACGGTTACTTTTCATGAAAGTGGGTAAACTTTTGAATTACTTATTGTAAATCTCATATTCTTCAATTTTGGATGTATACTAAACTTAGAAACTTTTCTTTATATCACTTTTGATGAAGGATGATAGTTGTTTGTTCTTTTTCGGTATCTCTTTTTATGCTTTAAAATCAAAAAGTTAAATTTTAAGTTCTAATTATAATTTCTAATCTTAAATTTTATGCCTTAAAAGATACACCCTAATTTAAATTTTTTTAAACACTAATTATAAACTCTAATTTTAAACCATAAATTTTAAACTTAATTTTTAGTGTGAAACATAAATAAGAGCACCGAAAAATTATATAAAATTTCTCTTCTTTCATGAAAGTAAGAAGCTTTTCGTGAAGCTCTTGAGTTACTTATTATGAATCTCATATTCTTCAATTCTGGATGTATACTAAACTTAGAAAATCTTCCTCTTTAGTGTTTTCTTTGATTTTAAAGAAAGAAAAGAGAATAAAAAGATACAGTAAAAAGAAAATAAGCTCATAAAGCTCATTGTCCCCTAAAACTCACATAAAAACAAACCCAATTAATGAACCATAGGCCTTTTTAAAGAGAAAATCCATCTGTCCCATAGGCTCCTCTTTTTAACACAACTAAAAAAACATCATTTTTTATGTCCAAACAAACTCATCTCTTGGTTAACATCCAAACTTAATCCAACTGCTCCAAATATTTTACAAAACTGTCAATTTTAAAGCTTGTATCAACGTTGATTCGTTTATATAAAAATTTGGATCGTTACAGAAACATCATAACTTTTTGGTGGAACGTGATATCATCCATCAAAGTTTAACCCCCATCCGGTACCCCACTATTGCAACGCCATGGACCATATAATTCAAACAGTATATGGAAAGTGGAAACCACTTTAGTTCTAAGAAAGGCACCAACGACACTTGAAGGATAAGAAGAAAGAGGGTTAATTTGCAAAAACCCTTTCGAATATCACTTTTATGGATGATAAAATGTTAAAATTATTTATGAAGTTGAATGGTGTTATTAAAATTACTGCAAAATTAAAACGTTAGTACTGACAGGATAATAACAAACGAAATAAAAGACAGAAACAGAAATTGTATCGTGGTATAAATTAATACTTTAGAAATAATTTTATCTCTATATGTGCAATAGCTGTAGCAGACGGTTGTCCCTCGAAGTTAACATGGTAGCTTTGATAATCTACACCCAAATATCGGAGTGGACAACAGTGAAATTGCTCTTCTCAACATAAAGAATAAAATCGAAGTTTGAAAGCAGAGTCCAAGATTTCTAGAATTCTGAAAAACCCTCTCTATTTATAGGTTGTATACACATGACAAATAGAATCAGTCTTAAACACTGATTTTCGTATTTCAAGCATGGCCAACTGCTGAATTTAAGCCACTCGTTTAATTAGGGGATAAGAATCAAGAATTAAACAGAAAATTAATTTTAATTTTATTCTAATTAACAGACTAATTTACATCTAATTAAAACATTTTAGTTTTAATAAGCTGCCCATAAAATAGGTTCAGATAACATGTCTAAAGAAATTATTCTAGATTTTCTCTAAAAAGATAAAACGCACACGGTCATATTAAAGACATGTTACCACAACAACTACAAACCAAATTAAGCTGGCAACGGTGACGCGCATACTAAAATGTTATTTAACCACATTTAACAAAGAAGGGTAGGAAAGACTCTTTGTATACTCTTCTCAAAAAGATATGCCCTCCCAATGTGAAATAGATATAACCAACAAATGGTCAGTTGCTTCCATATTTATGAAAAGGCTTAACCGTTAGATAGGTACCCAAACTGTGCTCTTTTTTAGTTAGGTGTCTGCACTATTTTTCGGGCTAAATTGGGACCTAAAGTTTCATTCTATGACCCATTTAAGGTTCACTGTTAATTTTTTCCGTTAAAGGACACGTGTCACCTCCAGAAAAATCCAAAATTATATTAAAAACAAATAAAATTAATAAAAGAAACTAAAATAAAAATATATCCTGAAATTTTCAAATATTTCCAAAATAGTCCCCAAATCCCTAAACCCCCAAATCCGACTACTCCCGCCGGCGGCGGCCGCATTGCTGGTGACGGAATAAAACGCCCTCCTCTCGTCGAACAACCCACACGCCGTTCGTTGCCTCTCCTACCGCCGTTCATCGCAAATCGTTAGAAATAACCATTCGACAATTTCGTCGATTCGCACGCCGGCGTTCAATTTTCGGCGTCGGGCTGGGGGGGGAAATGGTCATGATGGTCCGGAGACCGTGGCAATCGACGGCGAAATCGGCCCAAATTGAGATTTAGGTTTTGGGGGTTTAGGGATTTTAGAATTTGGGTGCTATTTTGTAAAATCTGGAAAATTTAAAACTTTTTTGAAAATTAATTAATTTTATTCATTTTTTATATAATTTTGGATTTTTCTGTTGGTGACATGTGTCCTTTAACGGAAAAAATTAACGACGAACTTTAAATGGGTCACAGAATGAAACTTTAGGTCTCAATTTGACCCGAAAAATAATTTGAGCACCTAACTAAAAAAATGCATAGTTTGAGTACTTATTTGCCTATTAAGCCTTATGAAAAAAACGAATACATTATTTGACCCCACCGATGATCCCCTCACTGTTGGTCCTAACCTGACATCGGGGGTCATCGGGAATGCTCGAGGCCTCGGGGCTTCCACCGGTCAATATGTGTTGAGTTTAGTGGTTTACTGGGACTTGGGGTTTACTCGGGGTAAATGCAACGGAGCTCTATCAGCATGTTCTCGAGGAATCCTATAACGCAGCCGGAACGTGAAGTTGCGGTGGTGGGAGGAAGAGGAAAATTCAAGACGGCGAAAGGGTTCGCACAGCTGAAAACCTACTTCGCAGATTTCACCACCGGCATACATCAATAAGTTTGGATTTTAGTCTGTTATGTATGCTTGCTTATGATACGTTGTTGTAGACTGTATTGTGATTTCCCTTATATTTCTTTCTTTCCCTTTTTAATTATGGTTTTCGATATGGGGTAAATTACATAAATGATCATTAAATTTTTAGGATACTTTTATAGGTCACTTAATTTTTATTTCGCTTTCATTTTAGTGTCTTTTATTAGAGAATAACTATGTGACCGTTAGTTTCATTTTTTTATTAAAATAACATAATTTAATACATTTTCAGCTAACTAAAAATAAAAACATATAATATAAAAAGTAAATATCATATGCATCAAATAGTATGAAAAATAAATATTTTGATTCATATGCATTAATTAAACAAAAAGTAAAATGGTGAATTACTAGAAAGGCCACACAAACTTAATAAGCTATAAACAAAAGGCATAAATATCTTGATGGAGTTGAATATTGATAATCTGATAGGTAGATATGCAAGTGAAGAGGGTTAAGCATATATATATATAAATTTTGTAAAATAACGAGGATTTTTGTGGATATTTTTTAGAGATCTCCACAATTATTTATACGGTTACAATCGTTTATCCGCACAGTTCGAATATAATAATTTCCTTCCTCATCCTCATATGAGCTTCAGTGATAAAACTTCTCCCCCGCCCTCGTCCCGTCCCCATAGGTGAAAATTATGTTATTTCTCATCCCGTCAATTGGGATCCCTATAATTTTCGAATATTCTACACCTGATTCTCACCCCTAGCCAAGAATCTGATATCAAATTTGCTACACAAATATAAAAACCAATTTTGTTACCATTTTTTATTTTGAACTGTAGGGTTTATACCCTCGTTTCTTTCTCCATACTTTAATTTTTTGACATTAAGGTCATGTACTATTTTGTATTTGTAAATTTCACTCTTTATTAATTAATATTCAATTTTACTGTTAACTACTAACTTCAGTTCAAATTTATTATTAACTATCGACCTAGCAGTTATAAAAAGGACAAAATAATTATTTTAGTTTTCTACTTTTATATATTTTTTTGTCAATTTAACTCTTAGAAACTATAAATATAGATGATTGAACATTTGTATTGTTCAATTAATAATAATTTATTTATTTCTTAAGACTAAGGGTTTAAAATTGATAACTAATTATAGATAGGTAGCTCCTTTAGCAATGTAGGTCATTAGATGCCTATATATAATATGGATTGTAAAAGGGGGGGGGGGGAGAGAAATGAATCAAACTCTTTGTGCTTCATTTCCCATATGAGGCTCCATTATTGAAGGCAAGAATAGGGTAAGAAAGCTATCAATGTCAAAAGGTCTTCAAGCTATGAAAAATCAAGTAATGCCTATTTTTTTTTCCCTTGAAGTGAAGCTAAAACTGGTGTATGGGTTCTTTTAGTCTTGCTTCCCTTTTAAATGTTCTTAATTAGACACCTTGATTGAATTTTTGAAAGATTGTCATAATAGGAAAAGGAAAAACTGGCAAAAAGAAATGCATGGTAATTGGTTTTAATTTTTAGATAAAACAATTTTTAGTCCATAGACTTGACATTTTTTCCAACTTAGTCCCTAAGTTTTTTTTACTATACTAACCATTAAAAATTAATAGAGGAACTGATGTGACAGTTAAAACAGTTAATACTATTACACACTTGATCTTATTATTTACACATTTAATCAATTTAGTCATGATTTTAATTCAATTCGATGACTTTAATCACCAATAAAGGAGAATGAGTTCATTAAGCTCAAATTATCCCCCAACTTTCACATAAAAACAATCCAATTAATGAACTATCAGCTTTTCTAAAGAGGGGGGAAAATATAATTGTCCCTGGGCTCTTCCTTTTATGTCCAAAAAAGACCGTCCCTTAATCAGTTCCCAAAATTAACCCATATTAGACGAAGCCCAAGTCGACCCACACTTTAAACATACTTTGGTTGAACTCCCAGGGTCACTTAAACCCTAAAGCCATGTGGCACCCAACCCTTCAGTTCCCAAGTGCCACATCAGCAGGTTCCAGAACCTTCCAAGATCTGGGTCGTCCATCTTCAAGCTGTCACAACCGTTCATCTGTCCCAGTTTTCAGACCTCCCACGTATTCGTATGAACTCTTCTGGCCACCGTACGAAAACTTGTAATTTGATTGGAAGCCAATCAACCTCCAATCGAAAACTGTCATTTTCACCAAACGTAACTCTGAATATAAAACCATTCAAAAAACATTGTAAAATTGTTCGGATTCCAAGGTATTCAAAGGAAAAAAGAAGAGATATTGCAAGGTATTCGAATACATCCATTTACTTCTATTTCTTTTGAAGCATAAAGTTAGGTTTTTCTTAAAGAAAAACGACACCTGAACGCCACTTGATCTTCTGTTTACGGTGTCGGAGGACTTCGTCTTCGATGAACGACGACCTCCTGATAACACACCTTTCGATTTTCCTTTGTGTCTTTTGTTCACTAACTTCTTTCATTAATCGAGTAAGTATAAAATAAATCAATAACACTAGCAAGATATCAAGGAAAGTAGAATAATAGATTTAGAGCTGTAAATCATGATAAAGAAAGATTGAGATAACCCCTAAGGCTTAAACTCTCCCAAGACCCTCTAAGTAGCTTCACACCACTTTTCATGAAGGAGATAAACTTATTAGAACCAAATCATAAATTAATATGAAATCTAATATCCAAGATCTATCATGTCAAATCATCAAGAATAATAAACCGAATAAACTGAATGCGAAAGCGTACCTGAATCAATTGCTAGATTGAAAACCTTGAATATTTTTACAGAGATCGTCTAAAAGGTGGTTGTGATCTTTCAAGGAGATATGTTATCTTTTGACATAAAACTCTCTGATAGAGAAGGAGAAAAAAACAAGTTAACCTATTTCTTGGGGACCACTACCTCTTTATATAGTTGGTTATTAAATCAACTATTAAATATTTATAACTCTTCCCCTCATTGAATTATAAATATATCTTATGGTATCTACACTTTTATTTCCATGGCACTTTAATACCTATGACACGCCTAACATAATTGGTCACTTAATTTTGTGTCATACTTTATAATAGCATCATACATTTTACATATGTGCCCACAATTACAGATTTTAATCCAACAATCTCCCACTTCTGCAACATATGTTTCCTGATAAATGTACAACCTTATGAGCTCATAATTTGTTATTATATAATAGGTATTCTATAACAATCTCGTCCATCAACTATACCTATATAGGATCAAAGCAGCCTTTGCCGTATCAATCATGACTAGACCCATCAATGGTCACATATACAAATATGTCAAATGACATAAATAAATCATGGATGCGTAGCATGGAAAATTACATGAAATGTGAATCGTACATATCTATTTCCAACTGGTCCTCCTAAACCTTAGTGAGTTCAAACTTTACTGAATTCAGAGTGTGCATAAACCAAAAGAACTTTATTTCTGCAGAAAATAATCTTAAAATATCCTTAAACCGAAGTAACCAAAATTGTCTCTAAACTGAATGAGCATTTTTCAAAATTAAAAACTCCCACTAAAATCGAATATCCTTAAATAACATTACACCCACATGAGTAATGTACTCATGAAAGACCTAGGGTGACAGTTTCTTAATAAGTGCGCAATTATGGAGTTTGTACCAACATGCTCTATAGACACACAACCACTCTAAATTTTCTTTAACAACTAGGAACTTAACATTTATGTGATGTTCCTACTGTTTATAGAATAAATTAATGCATATTTATTGTCACAAAATAATTGAAGTGGTCTTTCTACTCAATCTATAATTAGCAACTCATGTGACAAAATTCTTTTGCATCAATATTCTAATAGAATCGAAGTTTGTAAACTTGATGATCTCTAACTTACCAGACTTCGATATGTGAGCAAGTAATTTTTTGTTCTCTAAAGATATCTCATAACCCTATTGGTTGCTATCCAATGGTCCATACTAGATTTTCTTAAATATATGTCTAACATTCTAACAATGTACACAATATCGGAACACATACATACTTGAACATAAATTAGATTCTCAATAGCTTTTGCATATGAAATCATTTATATTTTCTAAATTTTAAGGTTACTTTTAGGGCATTGAGTAAGACAAAATATGCTTTCTTTAACAATATGAGTATCACTTAGTTTACTCCCACTGAACTTGTAGTATATACAATTGTCAACTAAATTTATCTCAAAACTGAATGAGATAATCATTATGAAATTTATAATTTCATTAATAACAGTCCTACTTAAGCTCATAGATGGATTTCTTTAATTTACATATCATTGATATTGTATCATAAGACACAAATCTATGATTGCACCATATAAACATAAATAGTTTCTTCAATGTCGGCATTGAAAAACAAGCTTAACATCCATCTTATGTAGCTTAAGATTAAATTAAGCAACAAGCGCCATGATTATCTTGAAAGAGTCTTTCAATGAAACTTGAGAGAAAGTCTCCACAAAATCAATGTCTTCTTTTAGAGTACATCCTTTAGATACAAGACGTGCCTTATACTTATCCACATTACCATTTCCATCCCTATTGGTTTTAAATATCCATTTACAACCAATTGGTTTGCACCTTAAGGTAATGAGACAAGTTCTTAAACTTTATTGTCTTGCATAAAATTATACTCTTCTTGAATGACATCAATCCACTTTTGAGAGTTAGAACTTTTTATGGTTTGATGAAAAATGACTAGGTCATTTTCTATCATTCCATTGTTACCTTATTTTCTTGAAGAAATACAATATAATAATTCAGAATAGTATTTCATCTTCCACTCGTGGACCTCTTTAATGACACTTGTTTTTTTAAGGTTGTTGAGTTTGTTCTTCTGAAACAATTACCTTATCTTGAATGAGAGTTGTTCAACATTGTTTTGTTGAGGTACTTTATTCACTTCTTGATTAATGATAGGCGTGAAAATCGAAACATCGTCAAAAGTGATAGTATGAATTAAATTATAATTCAATCTCTCCTCAATAGCAATGTATCTAAGCTTATTTCTCCCTCCAAACTCAACATCTTAAAAATATTATAAATCTCTCCTTAAAATGATCTTAATCTTGGGATCATAAAATTTATTGCCATGGATCACTCAAAATAACTGAAGTAGTTGCTCACTTAAAATAATCCTAACTTATTTCAAAAGAATCAACAATTTGTAACTTATTGTTGTTTCTTTTGAGTATGACCTTTAGCAACTTTATTCTAATATTTTCTTTTATTGCTCTTATTCTTAGAGACACTAACTAAATGAGCACTAACCAAATGAGTACTTTTACACTTATAACGCTTCAACTTTTCTTCCTATTCAACACAATGAGAAATGAGCTCAATTAGATCATATTTCTCCCTTTCACAATTGTAACTTGAATTAGTTAAACTGTATAGGAAGCGGTACCAAAATCATAAGAGCAAACAATTGTTAGAAAGTTTGATCTTATGTGCCTTAAATTTTGAAGCAATATTAAAAACCTTCACAATGTACTCTCTCACATTTCCTTGACCCTTATACTTCATAGACATCAAAGAAGGCATAAATGATGTCCTCTTAACCTTAATGTTTTGGGTAAAACATTTCTTAATTTCGTCAAGGAAACCCTTAGTATGAGTAATCTCTTTAGATTTGTGCTCCTAAAGACTTATAGAGTGTTGTTCTTTATGATCATTAGACTCATGCAATTTGAACGATCTTACCTCTCAAAATACTTTTTATGGGTGTTTACTGTAGTAAGAGGTGCAAGTTATTCTTCCCTTAGTGCAAAGTCTATGCTCATACAACCAAATACTATATGCAAGTGCCTTTTCTATTCCTTTAAATTAGTTTCTCTAAGCATGAGTGTAGAATGTATTTAACATATATTGTGACAGAAAAGATAAATTACCTAAATACAGAACAAAAATAAGTAAATAAAATAAAAAAAGCTCACATAAATATTCATAAATAAACAAATAAATTCAAAATAATGGCAAGTTCCCTTCAAGATACCAAGCACAACATTAATATTAAGTCTTTGGACAGTAATATTAACTGTAAGCGGCACTCTTGTTGTAACAATTAAACATTGACAATAAACTATGTCAAACAATAGATTAATCTTTGGACTAACGTATTGCTTACATAAAATACCTTATAATTGTCACACATTCATTGCCACAGTTGTCGTTGTAATTCTGCTAAATATTAACTTTCCTTTGGGCCAATTAATAAACGCATGAATTACAAAAATCCATAATCATCTTAATATTTTAAATAAACTAATCTACAAAAAAGTGGCCACTTTGGTGACATTATGTTTCAATTAATCCATTAAAATATTAGACATCCGAAGCCAAAATATGAATTTAATTGTTTCAAAATATTTTCCTTAATTCTATCTTTTAATTAAATTAAAAGATAACCAAAATAATAATAAATTTGAATAAAGGTAAACCTCATGTCAAGATACTAGACACTCCATTAATATTTCATCTTTGGACAAAATATTAAGTTGCAAGTGATATCTTGGTACAGTAATTACACATTGATAATAAGAACATGTCAAACAGAAATATTCCTTTGGGTCGATTTATTGCTCACATATAAAACTGAATAATTATCACATGCTTATTATCATAGTTGCACTTGTAATAATGTTAATTATTAACCTTCCTTTGGGCTGATTAATACTAACATAATCCGACTTACATGCGCAAAACCTTCTATATTTTAAAATAAAATAATTTCCACAATAGAGATCACTTTGGTGACTTAATGCTTCAATTATTTTATCTCAAAATATATAATATAAATATACCGATATTCAAATTTAAAATTTTGTAACAGTTAAAACTGAAATTTATGATAACAATTAATTTTCCGAAATAACTCAAAATAAGGTTGTCTAAATGGGGCTATCAGAAATAAAAAAAAAAACCTAAATCTTTGACTGTTTCTTAAAAAAAATGTCTTAAACCTTAAACATGCATTTACCAAAATTAAATTCAAAACATTCAATCTTTAACTAAAAGTCAAAATCAGAAGTATCATGTAAATGAATAATTCATATATTGATCGCATGAAACTTTAATATATCCATAATAACCTAATAACCAAAATTAAAAAAATTTGGTCAAGCTGAATCAAATATAAATTCCATAAAATTAATGGCTTTGTAACTGTATCCATGTGATCATCGAATATAATTAAACATTCAATTTATATCATGATAAAAAAAACTTAAAACTGAATAGATTCAAGAAAATTATACATAAAACTTCAACATCAACCTTTAATCAAATCAAAATAGCAAATCGGTATATAACCAAACATAAAAATTAGAGTGATTCAATACCAAAAAGAATTCTCAAATATGAATTTACATAAAACCAAAACCAGCTCTTTTTTTTTTATCAGACTGAACAAACTTAAAATAAGGGGCTTTAATGCAGAATTTTCCCTTAAAAAATGTGCGGTCTAAGTTTAAAAATGTCAGATTTCACATGCCCCTATTCCTTATTACCTTTTAATCAGAAAACCTAACTTTACCGTAACTCATATATTATTAATAAACCTTATTAACGAATCGCATAGAAACATCGATTGCTGAACATAAATTCAATGATTAACTATATAAGCACGAGATTCTTTTTCATGCGGCGAATAAGGGGGAAAATTGTTAATCATTTGAAATTGACACTCAGAAGCAGTTTACAGCATTTGAATTATTGCAATCCAATCGCAAATATATTCAACGGAGATCTGAAATTAATCACACACAAATATATATACTAAAAGCATGTATGTGATTAGTACCAAAACCAAAACCCTAAATTATGAAAATATAAAATTTTCACGATAAATCAATCAAAAAATATCAATTAATTTTCAATGATCCGATATAACGAGGCTTTGATACCACTTGTTAGAACCAAATCATAAAGTAATATGAAATTTAATACCCAAGATCTATCGTGTCAAATTATCAAGAATAATAAACTGAATAAACTGAATGCGAAAGTGTACCTGAATCAATTGCTAGATTGAAAACCTTGAATCTTTTTATGGAGATCGTCTAAAAGTTGGTTGTGATCTTCCAAGAAGATAAATTATCTCTTGACGTAAAACTCTTTAACGTGAAAAGAGAGAAAAACAAGTTAACATATTTCTTGGGAGACCACTACCTCTTTATATAGTTGGTTATTAAATCAACTATTAAATATTTATAACTCTGCCCCTCATTGGATTATAAATATATCTTATGGTATCTACACTTTTATTTCCATAACACTTTACTACATATGACACGGCTAACATAATTGATCACTTAATTTTGTGTCATACTTTATAATAGCATTATACATTTTACATATGTGCTCACAGTTACGGATTTTAATCCAACAAAACTTTACTTAAGCTCTTGAATTACTGATTATGATTCAACTCATATGTATACTTGTTGATGCCTAAAATTAGTAGACACCAAATTAAGAAAAATAAAAGAAAAAAAATAGTTGGTGATACTTTTAGACGATTTATCCCGGTAAATTTGAGAAGGAAAACCGTAAATAATAAGATAGTCACATTGAAAAATAAGAGGAGATAAGGAGAGAAGAAGGTATCCCATATTCTTCCTCTTCTTCCGCTCTCTACGCCTGCATGAGAATTTATAACCATGGTACTGTTGCTGATCATATTTGTCGGCAGAAATAGGTCCAACTTCTAATTATTAGACTTTACAGTTCAAAAGTGGGTGAAACATTGTAGCTTTTAATAATGTGTATGTTCCAACGATCATGTAGATCTTCGCTATCATAAGATTACATCCAAAACTACCAAGTGCAGAGGCGCTATGATATCTTCATATGCAGAGGTACTAGGTACAGTGGCGGATCTGCCCATTGTCCAGGGTGGACACGTTAATTTAAATTTTTTCGTATTAGTTATCAAGCATATTGATTGTGCTCACCCTGAAATTTTAATTGTGCTCATCCTAAAATTTTTTTAAGTTCTATTTTTGCCTACCCTAAAATTTTATTTGTCATCACTCATATAACTTATACTAAAAAACTGGAATAAAAATCATCTGCCTTTTTTCGGTGCCCTTATGTATGCCCCTATACTAAAAATTAGGTTTAGGGTTTAATGTTAGGGTTTAGAGAATTTGGGGCGAGGTGTATTTTTAGGGTGTAGGGTATAGAAATTAAAATTTAGGGTTAGAGCTTGGAAATTATTATTTTTAGTTATTTTAGTGTTGGTGCATAGAAAGGGGCACTGAAAAAGAAGCAAAGAATTTTTATCCATCTGACTAAAAATATCCATAAGCAGCAACTTGTTCTTACTTAGAGTCAAACAAACAATTCATTTGAGTTCAGTTCATTTATTCACATATAGAAGTATGTATGATTAAATTTTGTTTTGCAAGATTTAAAGAGTTCAAGACCTTTCGTTCTTTCTCGTACAATTGTAGCAATATAAATAGGGATTTAATAATTAATTATTTAGTGAATTTACATTTATCTTTTCCTTTTCTAACTTAAGATTTTGAATTAGAGATTAAACAGGGATGACAACCAGTCGGGTCAGGTTTTTGGCTGCTCGAATCTCAACCCGAAATTTAAACCATTCGCCCCGACCCTGACCCGCCACGACTCTAATATATTCTATCCCCGCCCGCCCCGCCCCGACTTAATAAAAAACATAACTCGACCCCGATTTTTAATAAAAACCCAACTCGATCTGACCTGAAGTAATTAATAAAAATATTAAATATAATATATAAAAATATAATAAATATATCGGGTTGGGTTGGGTTGGGTTAGAGAATTTTCACCCAAAACCCAAACCTGCCTCGCTCGACTTTATTTCTTTAATAACCCGCCCCACCCCGAACCCGACTTTTAAATAAAAAACCTACCCCTATCGGGTCAAGACTCGACTAGGACGGGTCAAATTGCCACCCCTAAGATTAAATTAATTGATAGTTGAAGTAGGAAGAAGACTTTATGAATTGATGACTCTTTATACTAGTTTCGTTGAATAATTTAACAAAGACATTCATTATTGTTATGCTTTTTATTGATTGAATATAAATTAGTAATAGGTGGAAATTAAGTTGTCTCAAATTTGTTGTAGCCTTGTAGGTATTATATGTCACATAGCTTTATAAATTGTAATTTAAAAAAATTCTGATCATTAATGTGTTTTTATGGCTAGCATGAATTGTAGGTTTTGAAATGTACTCAATCACCATGACACGGGAAAGCAAATGTTTACAAAAAAATTATCCACATCATGAAGATGTTATATAGGTTCGTCTTTGTAAGTTGTAACATATGACATTGTTTTCTGTTTTTAAAACAAGCTTTAAAGTATATACTATTAACCATAGTTGTAATAGATGGCATTGTTTTTTGCTTTTTAAACAAACTTTAAATTATATACTTTAAATTATCATGGAGATATTATATAGGTTCGTCTTTGTAAGTTGTAACAGATGACCCTGTTGTTTTCTAATTCATTAATGTTTGCATTGATAACTTATTTATACCGTTATAAATGAGCATTGTTAACTTATTTACATCTAGTTGCTTGTGTTCTGTCAAGACCATTTTTAAATCGAAGTGTGAAAAAATAGCCTCACGATTGATTCTTTTAAAAATTGGGTTTTTATTCATTTTTAATTTATTAAATCTTGAGAATTAGGTTTTTTCCATATTAAATCCTTTATTCAATTTTGAAAATCATTTTGGAGTCGCCACCGGTCACTCTGGTACACCGGACATCATAAAAACAACCAGAGATTCTTTTTAAAACGATTAGGGTTCGGGAGTCGGTTATGCGTGGAGAAGGATTAGCACCCCACGAACGCCCGTTATCGGTACCTTAATTAATTTCACGTGGCATTTTGGCATCTTCGAATAATAGTTTGAATTTAATTTAATCAATCATCATTAGTCAGATTTGAATTCCAAATGGAGATATCCTTTTATAAGGAAATATATTTTATTTGAACACAAGGTTAAGAATGCCCAAATGCTTTAGGACACTCTCATTTGTATTCAAAATATATTTTTGATATAAAAGGTTTTTCAATGCATGATCACTTATGGTCTTGTTAATTTTAAGTTCAAATGTATGAAGGGTCTAATTGACTTAATTATTTATAGCTAAACGTTATTGATTTAAAAGATTTCTATGAAACAACATCCAATGAATTGGAAATTATTCATATTGAAATCGATTAATCAAATAACATTTCTATTTAATTTGTCAATTCTAATTATTTAGAGTAATAGTCCTAATTAGGCTCTAATTAACTATCTAAGTCATTTTTCAAGTTCTAAGTGATAGTAAATATTAAATGTTCCATTTAAGAGTGTTGTTGGAATAACATCTCAATACATGTGAGATACTACCCAAATTAATACTCTAAAATTTCCTATTTAATATGTACTAATTTGCTACAATTATCTCATTAATTAATTATTTAAACCTAATTAAAGAACTCAAATCTAAGGCTTTAATTAATTAAACAAACTAAGTGACTAATTATCTAAATAATTAAACTACATGCTCAATTTTTAAAACATACAAACATACATTTAATTTAAGCAAACAATCAATCTTAAACAATTTAACAATTAAAATCAAAGCTGAAACAGGGGTGCAATTAAATTATTATTAAAATTTGGGTGTCAGATTACAAGGTAATGGTGACTAAATTGAAAGGAATATAAACTAGAGGGCCAAATTACAAGGCAAATGGTGACTAAATTGAAAGAAAAGTAAACTGGAGAGCCATGATATGAGGCCCGAGATAGAAGGGCGCGGGCCGTGATGGGGGTTCGCGGGCTTCAAGGCCCGAACCTCGGTCTATAAAAAGACCCCTTCAGCTATTCAATTTTCCTTTTTTCCATTTTTTAGAATTTCCAGCTATTATAACACCCCAAATCCTCTCGTCTATAACACCTAAACCCAGAAAACCCCATCCTTTTTCGATCTAAAGCCTATATTATTCACCAGTTCATCACCAATTCATCCGTTTCTTCCCATTTGATCTCCACAAACACCAAACTCCCTCACTTTCCTTTTTTTAGATCAAACACCCAGAACCCTTAAGATGTTCATCCCTAGTTCATCATCACCACCTCTCTTCAATCAATCACCACCACCTTTGATCCTATTCTGGCTGTTGGAGGTGACGCCGGTCACCGGTCGTCGTCTCCGATCATCTTCTCTGGCCAACCTTTTATCTCCAATCATCTTTAACCTCGCTTCGACGACCGATCACCGCCATGAGGCAATTTTAGGCCGCAAAAAACCCCTAAAACACCCATTTTCACTGTCTTTTTACCCTAAACCCTAATCTAAGCCCAGATTCAACAAAATTCGCCCTTCTTTGCCTGATCCTAAGCCTAAACTACCCAAATAGAACCATAAACACTCATTTTCGACTCCGCCATTAATCTCGAACTCTCCTATGACCACAACATCCTCCGATGAGCATCGGATAAACCCTAAAACCTTTTGATTTGCATTTTATTTTAGATCTAGGTTTTAATATCTTTTGTTACTGTTTTTTAGGTTTTGAAACCTAGATTTGATTTCTTTTGTGTGTTTATGCAGGAAAATGAAAAGAGGAGAAGGTGATATACCTTCTGGCGAACTTCTGGGGTGATGCGGTGACGAAGCGGTTGTCTTCTCCGGCGATTCCATGTGCTTCCGCTGGCTCCTCAGATCCAGGTAACCCTTCGAATTTTTTCTCTCTCAATTAATATCTCCTAATTGTTGCACCATTATTAGCTCATTATTAACCCATCATTTTCTCTCTCTCCAGGTGGCTATTTATAGTCAGTGTCAACGCTGACGCCAGACATGCCTTTGATCCGGGTGAATACTGCACGGGCCAATGAGAAACTACCAAGTGGCCATTTTGGCGGGCCAAACCAACACATATGTGCTTGTTTGGGCCCTTTACCCATTAAGCTTGAGTTTTTGGGTGGGAAAATAGTCATGTACTGGGCTTTTGGAATTTTGTTTATATAATGGGCTCAAATATATTGTATAATGGACATTCATTTTGTATTTTTGGACTCTAATGAATATTTATTTTATTTAAGGAATTATCATTCACATTTACTTATTATTTGGTTTTATTTATAGAAAAATATTATATATATTTAAACACCCGGACAAAATTACGGTATTACATGTTTACGAACATATAAATGAACATATTCGCTATTGTTAAGCAAACTTGTTCGCAAATGTTAAACAAGTTCGCAAACGCTAAACGAATATGTTCGCAAAAGCTAAAAAAACCGAGCTCGAATACACTAAATAATAAACGAACCGACTTCGAATACAATATTAATATATGTGTGTCCATCCTCAAAAATATTTTTGGATCCGCAACTATAACAATACTAAAGCTCATAAAATTAAACAATCAAGTCTTAGTGGATTGTGGCATCAGCCATGCATGTTTAACCCCACCGTCCCCTTGCAACACTTGACTGGTCAGTAAAGAGGGTTAATTTGGCAAACCTTTGGAGGATCACTTTTAGGGATTATAAAATGTTAAATTACTTATAAGTTGAACGGGTCATTTTGCTTTGTTATTTAGCGAGGGGGTTGCCATGGAAAAAGGCTAATTCATACTAATAGTTTATGAAAAAAAGAAAAACATTATTTTCCCCAGTTGGCAATTTCATGATCTATATAAACAACACAATATGAGATATCTTTTAAATCAAGCATAAAAGTTGCAATTCCCTTCATATTCTGAGCAGAAAAGCAATGGAAGGAAGATTGATTTTGGCGTTCATTATTGCACTCTGCACAACCATACCTTGCCATGGTTACTACTCCCCGAGCAAGCCATATGTTCCCCCGACAGAGAAAGTCACCCAACTCCGCTTCTTTATTCACGATACGATCAGCGGCAAAGACCCTACTGCTGTCTTGGTCGCCCGTCCTAATTTCACCACCGCCTTCAACAATACACCGATACCGTTCGGCAGTGTTTTTGCCACCGATGATCCCCTCACCGTAGGTCCTAACCTGACGTCGGAGGTCATTGGGAATGCTCAAGGTCTCTGGGCTTCCACCGGCCAAGATGTGTTGACTTTAGTGGTTTACTGGGATTTTGGGTTTACTCAGGGTGAATTCAACGGTAGCTCTATCAGCGTGTTCTCGAGGGTTCCTGTAACGCAACCGGAACGTGAAGCTGCGGTGGTCGGAGGAAGAGGAAAATTCAAGATGGCGAAAGGGTTCGCACAGCTGAGAACTTACTTCGCAGATTTCACCACCGGCGATGCAATTGTGGAGTGCAATGTTACCGTCATACATCACTAAGTTTTGATTCCTGTGTATGTTATGTTATCTGTAATTTAATTTAATAAGGCATATTTATTTATTTTTTAATTTAAAAATTAAAATAAGATAAATATATCTTATTAATTAAGACCCATATAATAATTTCAATCATTGTTTCTAATAAATCTGACCATGTTTGTCTTGCGTGATCACGATCGACTGTTGATTTGATTATTACTAAGGAGAAGTCAACTCGAATAAATTATTCACACATTTGAAGGTTTAATTTCTCATTATAAAGTTTCTCTTTTCTTAGCAAA
Organism: Hibiscus mutabilis; assembly: GCA_019671005.1. Taxonomy (NCBI): domain Eukaryota; kingdom Viridiplantae; phylum Streptophyta; class Magnoliopsida; order Malvales; family Malvaceae; genus Hibiscus; species Hibiscus mutabilis. The sequence goes on along the minus strand of CM033715.1, from coordinate 8,874,969 downwards.
AATGAAGTAATCCTGCTAGCTTTCAACTACAATTTCACCCTAGAAATTACCGGAGCAAAGACGATGAAAAGAACGCCGATATCGACATGGATTCTTCTGATCTTCTGCCTCTCCAAGGTAGCAGCAGTGCAGAGCCAATACTATTCGAAGAGCCGACCATATGATCCCACGGCGGAGAAGGTCACCAATCTTCACTTCTTTTTGCATGAATCTCTCGGCGGTCAAAACACAACAGGAGTGGTGATAGCGCAAGCTAACATCACAAGCAACAACTCAACGCTGCCGTTTGGCACCTTATATGCCGTCGATGATCTACTCCAGACAGGCCCTGAGCCTAACTCGGAGATGATTGGGAATGCTCAGGGACTTGCCGTCGTTGCCGGAATAAATTCAACGACCTCAGTGATGTACTTCGGTTTCGGGTTTACCACGGGTGAGTTTAACGGCAGCTCTATAAGCTTATTTTCAAGGAATCCGCTAGTAATGGCGGAACGTGAGATTTCAGTGGTCGGAGGAAGAGGAAAGTTTAGGATGGCAAAAGGGTTTGCACTGCTTAAACCTTACGTGTTAAATGCCACCGCCGTCGTTATTGAATATAATGTCACTGTAATTCATTACTAAGATGAGATTTGAGACTCAATTCTCTCGGTATATTCTGCAAACTTCATATGTTTCTGCTCAACTTTATTAGAGTAAATGTATGAGAAATTTAATCCAGGGATATGAACTACAATTTTCGTATTTTATCAACAAACTTTTACATGTGTCAAATGTTACATTTACTGATTTACATTTCCTTTGCCTTGCCCGGAGTATAAATTTATATGGGTTAGAGAAAAAAAAACTCCTTCTTTTGGTGATATTGTTTAGGAATTGACTTTTTATATATAATTTTGAAAGAACGCTTGTGCACAGATCCAACCAATTTTTAGCTTATGTATTATGACTAAGATTATTTATTTTATATATTGTGTGTTTTATATTTTTTTTGAACGAACATTTTTAACTAAATTTTATTAATCAAAAGGAAGAATTACAAAGTATAACACACTCTAATATTCATGGAGATAAAAACATAGAAAATCAAAGAGTGTGGTTGAAAAAATTAAATATAATTCTTCCTAAGAAAACTTGTTTCATCTTCCAAATAAAATTTCAGCAAAGATAAACTTTAACCAGAAAGATAAACTTAAATGCAATAGAGTGAAACCCAAGAAATAGTTGTAGCGACGTTTTTTCTTTCCTTTTATTTTAAAATATAAGTGTGCTTTTCTTTTAAAAAATCTGTCGATATGAATTATCCCATAATCACTTTTGAAATCTTAGGTTAAAGGAATTTCTCTTTTTTTAAAAAAAATCGTAATCTTTTGAAAATCGATAAAAAATTTGGAGTCGCCACCGGCCACTTAGATAAGGTAGGCAGGACACCACAAAACCATAGATTCAATATGAAAGGGTCCAGGAGTTGGTTACGCGTGGAGAAGGATTAACACCCCCATCACGCCCGGAAATCGGTACCAAAATACTTGTTGCTTTTAATCAAAGAAAATTGTCGGAAATTGAAAAGAATTTAATTCGATGACCTTAATTGAAAATTAGCCTTAATTGAATGGGCTTTATCAAAATTGGTGGGTTCAAATTAATTGGACATTTAATTAATAAATTTAACGATACATTGGACCATAGATTAAACCGACATCGAATAAGCCCGACTGACGTGTTAATTTATGCTTCAAATCCCGCACGTCACCTTTATGCATGATGCGAGAATTTAAAAATATGATGCAGTGATTCAGTTAAGTTTTAATTTTACCTTGAGTCGGTAAGGATTAATTCAAATATTTAGTCAACATCCTTTAAGCTCGGACTATCGCGACACAAATATCGGAATTAATGAATACCTCTCTTTTTATGATTTAATTAACATGTAAATCAAATGGGCCAAATGATAACAAATGAAGATGGATGTCACAAAAAGGCTTGAAAATTAAACACGCTAAGGTCCACTAAAAGTCCTAACCTAAAAGGCCCTCATTATGGAATTTTAATTGGTGATCCAATTATTTAGCTAGGTGAATCTAATATTAGCCTAGATTAACTAAACCCTAAAATCCAGAATACCCTAATAAGTTATGGATTATCTTGTAACATGGTAATTAATTCGATCGGTTCTAGACTAGTATCCCAATAAGCCAAGAACACTATTTAAGAACTAATCAAGTTAATCGTGGCCTTAATTAAGTGCCAATCTAATCTCCGTATTAATTTTATCTTAAAGGAAATTATGAAGTCGTTCAACTAACTTAACGAACTTAACATTTACCCCAATAAGACTAGGACAAATTTAAGTTGATTAAGCTAGTTCAAACCTGAATTCTAACTAATGCTCTAGAAAAATTCTAATCCTAAATTAATTTTATTAATTTAAAGATCATGCCCCAATAAGACGAGCAAACGATTTTAAATTAATTAAACTAATTTTGCTTAATCTAATCTAAGAGGCCTAATCTAACTAACCCAAAGCCCAAAAGACCAAAAAGCCCAAGTTTCCAAACTTAGCCCAAGAAGAAAGGCCCAAATCACCTAAACCCACATATACTATGTTTGAATTTCAAGACCTAACTATGTAGACTTTAAACATATCATGTTTAATTAAAAGAAACTTTTAATATCTATATGTCTAAAGTAACATGCTTTAAGTTGCTTTTTTATTTTTATTTTGAAAAAGGTAATCATATTGCATTAAAATACGCATGTAATAAACCCTACATAGGGCAAATATGTATAACGTAACAAAAGACAAAGTATAAAATCTAAGAAGCACATTCAAATAGTACAATGAAGTGTTGATGAACTAAAGACATAGGCAAATTAAAATAAAATGCATGCATTAAAAGGAAATTAAACACTGGAAGGGACCAAATTATAAAGAAACCAAATTCCAGAGGCAAATGTAAAAGAATAAAAGAAAATGGGGTGTAATTGCGAACTGGTGAAACTTTGGAGGACCCAAACGGTGATTAAAAAAGGTGGAATGGCCTCTATCCCACAATTTGACAATGCAGAGGGATCAAATGAGTTATTTACCCATGCGGAGACCCTCATGGAGCAATTATAATGAGACGGGGGACTCATAACGTGAATATCCCAAAAAAAGACGGGCTTTGTATAAAACTTAACGTTTCATAACATTTTCCCTTTTTGGGTATATTTCTCAGCCAAAAAAACCTCCCCATGTCCTTCATTTTTTCTAGAACTGGGATGAACACCGCCGTGGTTTTCATCCCCAAACCCAGAAACCGCCTCAATCTCCAGAATCTAGCCGTGCTCCGCCACGTCGACTGCCGTTCTCCGGAACACTCCTCTCTACTTCCTAAACTCTGATCTAAATCTAGTTTCAACAGAATCAAACGGAAACCCTTTCTTCCTCAAAAGTCGAAACAAAAAATAGCCCCATTTTTTGAAATAAGACTCGAAGTGACGCCCTTTCCTTTACCGGCTCACTGTTCGTAACGCCAGATGACACTATAAGGCTTGTTATCGGAAGGAAAAACAGGCCCGAAGGTAAAATATAACCCTAGTTATCTATCTATATGCTTGTTTTTTTAAGATAAAGACACATTTGAAATCTGTTTTTTGTATTGCTGGTTGGAAATCATTCTCTGTGTTACATGTTTGTTGGGTTCCCTTTTATATCCGAGGGTTACATTCGTTTGAAAATGAAAATAAAAATCCTATTGGCTGCCTGTTTGATAATGCTTTTGCTGTCTTTTGATTTGGTTGTCGGTCTGTTATCTCTAATGCTCCTGCCTTTGTTTTCCTTGCCCGTGAGCCGTGACGTCCGGCTATGGAAGAGGACGGTCAGATAGCGCGGCGCTCATCCCTTGGAATGGCGTGGCGGACTGAAGAGGGGAAGGGACCAGAGTGAGAAAGGGCTCAGGGAACGAGGACCTCTAGGAGCCGTTGGATCTGTCCGTGTGGTGATTGGAGCGGATGATCATTCATCACGCGTGGAAATCAAGGCGTCAGACGTGTGGGTGGAAGATGAAGGAGCCGTGCGTGACTCCCACACGCACGTGGAGGTTCCTGAGCAGTCGCGCATGAGGCGCGTTGGGCTATTTGGAATGTTCTGCGCGTGTGTCATCCGTTCGATCATCATCCTGGATCCAACGGTCTAGGATCAACTGCACAGAGATAAAAATGATTAGGGTTTGATGTATTTAGGGCCTTGTTGGGTCAGCTGTAAATTATTTTATTTTGTAAATGGACTGTTTGAATAAAGACTTGGGCCTCTTTTTTCTGTTTAAATACATTGGGATTTCATATTTAATTATTTGATAATTGTAATACTAATTATTATAACAATAACATCTAATAGTTCGAAATAACAATGTTAAACTTACGTTTCCCATAAATATTTACGATAGACAATAGTAGTATTATAAGATACTAGTTATATAGTAAAGGTAAATGGTAATACTAATCCATTAATATTAATGAAACCCTTATTCAAGAATGTAAAAACAATTGGTTAATTCCCCGGATAAAATTAGCGATTACAGCTGTCCCCCTTTGCTTATCATTGTGTAACAAGAATAAAGCAAAGGCCATAAGCACAAATTTTATCCGACTTCCCTGTCAACGATTTGCTCTTCCAAAGTGGCTGTGAAAAAATCTGAATAACTTGCTTTCCCGAAGCGGAAAAAGCAAACCCTGCAATATTGGTGTGTTCAACGGTGATGAAAGAATGAGTTAGCATGCTCCTAACTTAGGGATGTCTAACTAGGCATGATGTATGAATGTGGTCAATTTTCTTAGACACTTTCTCTTCTTGGTTCCTCAAATTTAACCTTATCTTGTTTTTCTCCTTTCTTCTTTGGTGATGGCGGTGCTCCATCTCGTATTCGGGTTCGCTCATCATGCTCCTCTTTTCCTCGAGTCCCTGGTCTTTTGATCCAGAATACCCTTATAGATCCCTTTTATTTTTCCTTGTTTTTTTGTTTTTCTCTTCTTCTCTCTTTCTTTTTCTTTTTCTTTTCTTTTTTTCCTTTTTTTTTCTTTTCTTTTTCCCTTTTTTTCTTGTTTTTTCTTGTTTTTGCTTTTTACTATTATCTTTTGTTTATTTTACCTTTGCCCATTCTTCATTGGGCCCTTCGCCTCTTTCTCCTTACATTCTTTACCCAACCCTTGGCGAACTCCTATCTTCTTTTTATGTTTTGGAACAAACCTGCACTTGATAGGTTAAATCATAGTAATGTCGAGAAATCCTTTGTTTTATGATCTATGTTAATCTATCCGTGTGACGTTTGTGAAATAGGAAATGTATATCGAAACAAAGCTTTATTGATATTAAATGTAATATTGGGATAATTTTGGCAAGTATGGCAAACATAAAAGAAGCGAAAGAGGTGGTGTCAACTGCATGAATGAAATAGACACATCGACTCGGTAGACCTCTTACTAGGCATTCTTGGTCGTCACTTATGATAATATGAGGAACGAAGCGTAGTCTTCCCTCCAGAACCCGGCCTGTCAATCATATGCCATAGGTCTTTGTTTATCTGAACCGTCCTCTTGGATTTTCAATTCAGACCCTCATTTGGTTTTAAGGCGCCCATATTTGGGTTTTCACCTTAGACGCTTCTTTTCTCTTTTTTACTATTCATTTTCTTTTTTTAAGTGTAATATGTCTTGATAGAGTCCGAATTGATCGGGTTACTCAATTCTCTTCCATCCATTTCTGCTAAAATTATCGCTCCCCTGGAGAAAACCTTTTTCAGGACACAATGTCCTTCCCAATTTGGCATCCACCTTCCTCGAAAATCTTTTTGATTTACCAAGGTCCTTTTGAGCACCAGATCTCCCACTCAGAACTCCCTTGGGCGGACTTTCTTGTTGTAAGCCTGCATCATCCTTTTTTGATACATCTGGCCGTGACTAATAGCTCCGAACCTTTTCTCCTCAATAAGGTTAAGTTGATCAATTCTAGCCTGTACCCATTCAACTTCGTCTAGCTTGACCTTATTCAAAATTCGGAGCGAGGGAAATTCTATCTCGATGGGTATTACTGCCTCTGTGCCATACACCAAGGAATATGTCGTTTCCCCAATAGAGGTTCTTGCAGAGGTTCGGTAGGCGAACAGGGCAAAGGGGAGTCTTTCGTGCCAATCTCTAAAAGTCTCAGTAGTCTTAGCTATGATCTTTTTGATGTTCTTATTTGTTGCTTCCACCGCCCCATTCATCTTAGGGCGATACATGGTAGAATTATGGTGCACGATTCTAAATTGATCGCATACTTCGGTCATCATCTTATTGTTCAAGTTAGAGGCATTATCAGTGACAATTCTTTCGGGCAGACCAAAACAACATATGATTTCTTTCTTTAAAAACTTGCAAACCGTCGCTCTGGTGATGCTGGCGTAAGAGGCGGCTTCCACCCACTTGGTGAAGTAATCTATGGCCACCAAGATGAATCGATGCCCATTGGAGGCCTTCGGGTATATTTGACCAATGACGTCCATGCCCCAAGCAGCGAAAGGCCATGGAGAGTTCATGGTGTGGAGTGGAATTGGCGTGGAGTGTATCTTATCGGCATATATCTGAAATTTGTGACATTTTTTGGAGTAGCGAATACAATCTCCCTCCATAGTTGACCAGAAGTAGCCATATCTCATTATCTTTCTTGCCATTGAGAATCTACTAGCGTGGGTTCCGCATAACCCTCTTTGGACTTCGGCTAAAATAACTTTTGCTTATCGAGTATCAACACATCTTAGCAGTACCTGATCTTTGCTTTTTTTATATAAAATCTCCCTATCGAGAAAAAACTCTGATGTCATCATTCGGATAGTTCTTTTATCATTGTCATCAGCCATTTTTGGGTAAACCCGAGACTTGAGATATTGGAGAATATCATGGTTACCATCTTTGTCTTTCTCCAAATTGTAACAATGGGTAGGTACCTCGAAAGTCTACACTTCAATTGACTTCATTTTAGCTGCCGAATTTAAATTGAAAACGGTGGCCAAAGTTTCCAAGGCGTGGGCCATCTGATTATCTTCCCTTGGTAAGTAAACAAAGCTAACTTCTTCGAACTCCTTGACCAGATCTTGAATTAATTCGTAGTACTTGATCAATTTTGGATCTCTAGTTTCCCATTCCCTCCGAAGCTGGTAGATAACCAATGAGGAGTCTCTGTAAACGTGAAGTACTTTGACTTTTCTTTCAATGGCTGCTCGGAGCCCCATGGAGCAAGCCTCGTACTCGGCTATGTTGTTAGTGCAGAAAAATTCTAGTCTACTGGTAAAGGGGTAGTAGACTTTATCAGGAGAGATTAGAACTACCCTTATTCCATGCCCCAAGGCGTTGGAGGCTCCTTCAAAGTAAAGTCTCCAGGTTTTTCCTTTGGTGGCGAGCTCGTTTTTGAAGACGGTGCTGATCAAATCCTCGTCCGGGAAGCCAAAACCTAAAGGTTCATAGTCATCTAAAGCACGACTCGCCAATAGATCGGCCATTATACTTCCTTTTACTACCTTCTGATTCACGTAGACAATGTCGAATTCTGACAATAACATTTGCCAACGAGCCATCTTCCCGGTGAGTACTGGTGCTTCTATTGAAAACTTCAATGGATCTCACCGAGAGATTAGGTAAGTGGTGTGATACAACATGTATTGCCTGAGTCGTTTTGTGGCCCATACCAGAGCACAGCATAGCTTTTGGATCAAGGGGTATCGTACTTCACACTCGGTGAACTTCTTGCTTAAATAATAGATCGCCCTTTCTTTCCTGCCAGAATCATCCTGATGTCCTAGTACGCAACCCATCGAATTTTTAAACACGGCTAGATACAGGATCAACGGTCTGTCCGGCGCTGGTGCTACCAGAATCGGAGCATTGGTCAGATATTTTTTAATTTTTTCTAATGCTTCTTGACAAGCTGCATCCCAGACTCTTGGGTTGTTCTTCCGAAGCAGCCTGAAGACGAGGTCACATTTCTCAGTTAATTGGGAAATGAACCACAATATGTAATTCAATCTTCCCAATAAACCCCAGACTTTCTTTTGTATTTGAGGTGGTGGTAAATCTTGGATTGCTCTTACTTTGTCAGGGTCGATCTCGATCCTTTTCCGGCTTACCACAAAACCCAAATGTAACTGCAAAGGTACACTTGGCAGGGTTGAGCTTCAACTGGTATTTTCTCAGTCTTAGAAAGAGTTTTTGTAAATTCTGGATATGCTCCCCTTCAGTTCTTGATTTGGCTATCATGTCATCTACATATACCTCAATTTCTTTGTGCATCATGTCGTGAAACAAGGTCACCATTGCTCGTTGATATGTTACCCCAACGTTTTTTAACCTGAAAGGTATTACCTTGTAACAAAAGGTTCCCACATGGACAAAAAGTCGTCTTCTCCATGTCTTCGGGATTCATTTTGATTTGATTATATCCCGAAAAGCCGTCCATAAACGAGAACCATGCATTTCCGGCGGTGTTATCAACCATGGTGTCAATGTGAAGCAATGGAAAGTTGTCCTTGGGGCTCACCTTGTTAAGGTCATTGTAATTCACACACATACGAACATTTCCGTCTTTTTTAGGTACCAGCACTATATTGGCTACCCATTCCGGGTATTTGGAAACCTTTAAGAATCCCGCCTCGAATTGTTTTTGTACTTCTTCTCTAACTTTTAGCAACATGTCTGCTCTCATCCTCCTAAGCTTTTGTTGGACCGGCTTGCATTCTGGTTTGATGGGAAGTTTGTGAACCACAATATCCGTGTTCAAACCCGGATGTCTCGATATGTCCACGCAAACACGTCTTTGAATTCTGAAAGTAACTCCACCAACTCATTTCTTATTTATGATGACAACGTACTACCAATTCTTACTTCTCTTTTTTCCTCTTCAGTTCCCAGGTTCAAAATCTCTACCTGTTCTTGGTATAGAAGGATTTGCTTTTCTTCTCTTTTTATCATCCTCAACAATTCCTTCGGGACCTCTTCATCCCCTCGTCTACTTCTGCCAAGCATGCGGGTAGCTCGAAATCTACCTCGGGATTAGGTTCCGAATCATTCATACAGTTTAAGTAAGAGGCCTGCATGATTATGGAAGCATGCATTGGAAATGGAAGAGAGAAATTTATAAGTGAATAAATGAACGAATGAATGAAATGAATGCTATGTTTGCCATTTGAGAAGGTGACGAAATGACTCATTTTATTAAAAACGGATAGATGGTGACATAGTGGCCTTTTTACAAAATATACACGTTGCTCTTAGGCCGAAAGCAGCGTGGTGATTTTGGGCATTACTTTGATTCGAGTCTAACAGTCATGGGTATATCCTCGTAAGCCCAGTTGGTGAGTTCTTCACCCGAAAGACATGGGCGAATCATGGCCAACGGTTGGGTAGCCTCTTCATTTTTGCATATCACGTTTACGTCCATTCCTTCCAAAGCTTCACTAACCAATTCTCCCTAAACGTACTTATCTCCCTCCTGAATTGCTTATTGAATGTCTTGTTCAGGATTTCTGAGTCTGCCCGACTTAAAGATTCCTTTGAAATCGGTGTAGGTTATGGGGGCCCAAGGGATGTCCTCCCCTTTGAGCTGGGTCTTCCTTTGTTCTTGTCTCTTTCTCCATTCTTGCCTCTTTTGTAGAAAATTTGGTCTTCCTAGGGTCTCAAACATTACCATTTAGTATAATTGGACAACCTAGGATAAAGAAGTGGGTTCCCCTCAGCGACAAAAGTAGCCTTGACAAATTCCAACTCCCTGAACGCGCATTCCATCGCCTCCTCGTCGGTATAGACATATGGTGTGTCTGGGGTAACCGAAGCGATAATATCTCGCTCGGCGTTTACTGTTACCAACTTTCCTTCGATCACAAATTTTAACTTTTTGTGTAATGAAGACGGAACAACACCAAACGAATGTATCCATGACCTTCCTAACAAGCAATTGTAAGAGGATTGTATATCCATAACCACAAAGTCAACCACATATTCTGTAGGACTAACAAGAAGGGGTACTTCTATCTTCCCGACCACATCTCGTTGGGTCCCGTCGAAAGCGCACACTGTGTTGTGACAGAGCTTCATGTGTGAGCTATCAATTGGTAATCGCTGTAGAGTGGCTAATGGCATGACATTCAAGGCAGAACCGTTGTCGATTAGTACTCCCGGTAATACATAGCCCTTGCAATGAGTGGTAATGTTTAGAGCCTTGGTGGACCCTCTGCCCTCTCTTGGTATTTCTTCATCGCTGAAGGTAATGGAATTACCGGCAGTGATATGTCTGATGATTCGTCCCAACTTCTCAACCGAGATATCGTCTGGGACGAAAGCCTGATTCAAGACCTTTAGTAATACATCCTGGTATTTTTCTAGGCTTAGCAGAAGGTCTAATGCCGAGATCTTGGCCGGCTACCTCCGTAAATGTTCTACAACGTTATATTCACTATGTTTCAGGAATCTCAAGAATTCTTGGGCTTGGGTTTTCGTAACCGGTTCTTTAATCTTTAATAGCGGATCTTTTCCGAACATCTTCTCCGATTCACCCTCAACTTCCTTATTATTTCCTTCCTGCCCTTCTGGCGCCTTTTCATTTTCTAGGGCATAGCACCGGCCACTCCTTGTGAGAAGCCCCACATCTTCATTGTCGGGCTCCGAAAGACCCTCAAGCTTTGTTTCCATTCTCATCATTTTCTGCTTTCGGCGAACTGGGGGAGCCTGGTATTGTTACGCTTGCAGTGTAATTCCACTGAACCATCTGCATATCCTTGAAAGGAAAACACTTTGGAGTAGCAATTATAATCTTGGGATTTATTTTTGGCGTGCTTGCCTCGCCTGGTTGGAGGCAGAGGACAAATGGTCTCTTCGCATTGTACTTAGCATTTTGGTCTTCAAAGGTGCATACTTCTGACTCTTTTTCCTCCCCTTCTTTCTCGAATAACACAATCTCCTTATTGTCCATCATGTGCTGAACTAGTTGGCGAAACTCTTCACAATCCTGAATCTCGTGATCTCTTGACTGATGGTATTCGCAGTAAGGGCCACACCCATTTCTCACGATTATCATTCCTCGATCAATGAGACAGGCCATACACAGTTTCTGAAAGACCCATCTCAGCAGGGATCGTACCTCGGATACCCTCGCTTTGGCCCTTTGAGGATATTCTTCTTCAATGTCATTTACACCTTGCCCTCCGTGGTTTGGCAGGGGGTTGTTGGCTGTGCTGGGTTCCCCTAACTGCAGGACCCCAGTCTGAATTAAATTTTGGACAAACTTCTTGAAAGCCACGCAATTCTCAGTCGAGTGCCCGGGGACGTCAGCATGGTATTCACATTGCACATTGGGATCGTACCATGCCGGGTACGGGGGGTTGTAAGGTGTGACATGATATGGGCGAACTAAATCCACCTTGTATAACTGTGAGTAGAGTTCCTTGTAAGACATTGGTATAAGAGTGAAAGATCGGTTCTCATTTTCTTTCTTAGGGCCCATTTCCTCCCTCTTGTTAAAGCCTCGAGCACTTCCTGCTGCTACTTGAGGTTGGGAGATGGTGAGGTTTTTGACGGCCTCATAAGTATTGGTGTTGTTTACTTCGTTGCTCATCTTCTTATAGTTGTTTTGTGCTGACTCCCCACTTCAATTCTCCCCATTGTCCATCTTCCTTTACCCGAAACTTTTCTTCAAGGTCCTTCTGGGTTTCCTCTAACTGTTTTGAGAACTCCGCCTTTACTTGGTTGAATTTTTCCAACTCATCGAAATTTGGGATACTATCCCCAACATTCTCGACGTTTCTGAGTGTTATGCCTAGCTGAGCTAGGGTAGAGGCACCAGCCTGATGAGATGAAGGCATTCCTTGTGGGGGATAGGTGGATTAGTAAAGAGATGATTCTTGAAAACCAGGGCATATGAGCGATCTTCCGAGTCTTGAGTTGGGTTCTCAATGGCCTCCTTTCCTCTTAAATTAGCCTTTATCAGTTGGGAAATCTCCTTCATCATATCTTGTTGGGACTTGAAGATGGTTTCCCTCAATTCCTACTGAGCACGCTCGAGCAGGCCTCTGAGATCGACCTCTAACTTGGCAAAACCTTCTTTCATTTGCCTTTTTTGTAAGCGAGTACGGTAGGGATGTGGAATGATTGTAATGCAAAAAACCAAAATGCTATATTTCTAAAATAAAAAACCTTTTAATTAATCGATAGTAATTAGTCAGGATGCAAGCATATAAACTGGTTAAAAGATTATTAACATTAAAAATACAGGAAAGCTCACAACAATTCATGAATGCTGTTGCGTGTAATAAGTGCTCCACAATTGTGCAGATGTACACATCACAAGTTATAGTATAAAAGATATCGTCTCTACATGGATTGGTGCCACTTCAAGAATCTAATCTCTTGCACTATAAAAAGTAAAAACACAAATAGAAGATTATAGGAGTTTTAACTAATAACTAATCTAGAAAGCAATAAAGTAAAAGAATAGATGAGATCAAATGAGAGAGATAGGCCAGGTTATCGTGAGTTGAGGTGTGATAGCCGATTGGATCATCTTGGTAAAAGTGTGCAAGGGCAACTCAGTTGCCATGGCAACTTGCACAACGGGGTTGCCTTGGAAACTAATCGATGGTTGCCCGGGCAACTAGTTGGGCAACTACTTAGGCGTCTGGGCAGCAACCTTCAAGGTCCGGCAGAGCGTTCTTCAATGGTTTCTTCTTATCCCTAAGTCGAAACTCTAGCTACTTGTGCATGCCTTGATAATACATCCCTGCGTGAATCAAGGGTGAACAACAACCAATCTTGCGCTCCTCTTAGCCGTTGAAATCCTTAACTTATTCCTAAGCCAGATTAATCTTCGCCATCAATAGATTGAATAAAGATCATATTCATTCGTTTCTTGAATCTAACTCTCTTGATATTAGATAAATAGATGAAGTTACGAGGTCCTCTCCCAATTCACTCGCAAACAAGAATAAGAACCAAGAATGAATAAACCTTGAATAGAAAAGTGCAAGCTCTTATTACCTAAACAAAATCCAATAGTTTCTCACAACCACAAGACACAATAACCTTGGCCAAATAGATTTAGTTCATGGCTAGGTTCCAAAGAAACACAAGATAAAGAATTCCTAGCATGAACCTAATTGAACAAGAAAGAAAAAGATGAAGAATGGATGGAGCTTTGTCGAAATCCTCCTTGCCCTTGATGTTGTCGAAAATTCTCTCATCCCTCTCCCTTTGGAGTTGACGGCTTGGTGATCTATTTATAGGGCTAGGTCAAAGTCCTCCTTTGAAAAGGAAGTTAAGTTGGAATTAAATTATCTTTAAAGAATATAATTTTTTATTATAATTATATTCCTTCTAGAACTTCTCCTATCTTCTTGGAATTTAATTCTTCTTTAACCTCTTCATGGGAATCAAACTCCTTTGGGATTTAGCTTTGCTCCACGTCATCTTGGGCTTATCTAGTCATCAATTTCGACTACCATATCACCTTATTCTTTGTCGACAATTGCCCTGGCAACTGGCTCGGCGTCTCCTTCATGCATTGCCCTGGAAACTAGCTCTAGCCTTGCTTTGGCAAGCGATCATGCACATACACACAAAACACACCAAATCAGCATATTTTCCCATAAAAATAACCAAGTCATGCAATCAAGCTCAACGATGGAAAGAAACATGGATTAATGCATGAATGACTAATTATGTAACTAATATGAGCCTGAGTCTAACAATAATATGAGTAAAAAGGGTAAGAAAAACAGTACTTTTGAACACTTATCAAATGCATAGAGCGATACTGAGTTCGAATATCATCTTTAAATGACTTGCATTGATAGAAACGTAGTCTGGTTACAATAACTTAAAGGAACCCCACTACATATATGGCTTCAAAGTAGTATCGATGTTAATAATCTCTCTTAGGACCCATAAGATTATTTCCCCTTCTTCGGACTCATCGTCTACACAGTCGTGAAGTTCGATGGCATCTTTCGCAAGAAATTGTATCTTCTGAGCAACCTCTGTCATTTGTGCTGTCCACCATGCTAACTCTTGTTCCTGTCTCCAGATTGTATATACGGCGAAGTGTAGTTGCTACAAACTTGGTGTCGACCGTACTTGAATTGCTCCCCTAAGGCTTGCCATATGATCCTTGAGCTGCTGAACCTCTTCTTCCAATCATTCGATGCGTGTCATCAGGACTTGGTTTCCTGCATTGCTGGCCTTCAACTTGCTAGTTGAGCCCTTGTGCTTGAAAATGGACTTTTCCAAACATTTCACCTGATCTTTCAAAGCGTTATTTTGGTGTTGTTCCTTCTCAATCTGCCTAGTGTGGAAAGCCTTCAAATTCTTCATTTCTAAGGTCAATGCGAGCACCTGGTCCTTGTGCTCATAATACATTCTCTTGTAGTCCTCAGCTCGTGCTTTTTCTTCTTTAAGTCGGAGTTCTAACCCCTCGCTTGGTCCTCCTTCTGCGACTCTCTTACCCCTGTTCAACCTTTTGAGTTTTTAAATATCTTCTTTCTCCAATCTGAGCTCGAGTTCTAACTCATCTTTTTTTTCTTTGTAGACCCTTAATTAACCCTTCAAAATGTGTCTTCTCTAGTTCGTGGTTAAATTTCTCTTGGCGGGCCTCTTCTTCAAATTTAAGGTACTTCTTTTATTCCCCCTCCAGTTGCTTCCTTATCAACTCGGCTTCGGTGGGGAGTGTGGACAACCTCTCTTCCATGGAACTTCCTCTATCAGAACTCAACTGAGGGATATTGTGGTTAACACGCTTAAACTGCCATGCCTCGTATTCCGAAGTGACCATATACGAGGCATTTACAATCCTAACCCGTCTGGCATTATTCCATGTCGAGGAAGCATTGTACACCATCGTCCTTATAGCCCTTCTCCTTTGAGTAATCCAAGTTGAACTCATTCAAACCCTTGGTGGCTGGCACGAACTATTTTGAGCCGTACTGCTGTAGAACTAGTAGAGGCGCATATGCAGTATGCCTCCAGATGCCAAGTAGGGGTACCCACAGATGCTCTCCGCATCTATAGAGAATGTTCTTCACTAATAACCACAGTGCTCTCCAAACTACATCTTCCTCTTTTAAACTCCTGAGAACATCCTGCCATACCTCTTCGAACCTGCGGGTTGGCTAATCATCCTTTCTAAGGACTTCTTCTAGAGGTGAGAACTTACCGTCGTAAAGGGGCCTGGAGAAACTGGGGTCGGTCCAAAGATGGTTGTAAAACCAGACATTCAGAAGTTGTGAGCACCCTCGAAAGTGCCCTCCACCATTTTCTCGACAAAACCTCAAAGATCGAAAAGTTTTAGACAAAATTACGGGTATTGGGTTGGTCCCACTACTCAAACGGTCAAAAATATCTAACACTGATGAATCAATGAGTCTCAGTGCTCAAGGGAAGAGTACCAATCCATAAATTAACAATGCAAATAGGTTATGCTGAACCCGACCCATAGGATGTACAGAGGCTAGGGCCAAAATCCCCTCACATTTGAGATAATCTCTATGGTTCCAAGTAGTGACCTGCTGTTCAACACAGGTTAGCAACGTGTCTAAAAATTTCTTTAGCTTACCCCGAAAAGCCTTATCTTACTTGGCTTCGAGTACACCTGATCCATGTCAATCCTTTTGCAATTTATAAGGTCTCGGTATTCCTCGATTGTTGGGGTCAGGTCGACGTTACCAATGGTAAAGCAACTGTAGGCAGAGTTCTAAAAACCCGCTAAATCTTGCAGCAGTGCTTAGTCAACTGGAAC
This sequence comes from Hibiscus mutabilis, assembly GCA_019671005.1. NCBI lineage: Eukaryota > Viridiplantae > Streptophyta > Magnoliopsida > Malvales > Malvaceae > Hibiscus > Hibiscus mutabilis. The sequence goes on along the minus strand of CM033715.1, from coordinate 8,859,182 downwards.
CTCCAGCAAATATGTGATGTCACCATATACTTCCTTGAAAGTATTCTTTGTTTCTAAGTCCGAGCTGTTCCAAACCAACTTCAGATTAAATACATCATTAAACCTGGTGTTCATGAATGTCGTGGTTGACATGGCTGATCTGAACCCAGTGGTAATACTATCTCCCTCATGCAGCTGTTCCCCTTCTGGACATCATAATTCTTTTTGTCACTGTTGTGGACTAAATCTCTCATTGATCCAGTCTTTAACTTCAAACTATTTCTAACTCAGTATGCTCTTCATGACATGATTCAAAACAAAAAGGTAAAAGGAAACGAAAAGAAAACAAAGAGAAGTCTGTTAATCATAAGATAAGTAATCATTTTGAAAAACACAAACCAATTAAGCAGAAGGCAAACAATTAAAGCAAGAACCTTAACCGCATGAATTCTAGTTCACTAGGGTTATCAGCATAGCTCTAACGGGGTGGGCTTCTTAGATTCACACACATGGGTTCGGTTCTAATTAGGGTACCTGAACCTATCTCATCACATACTAAGGCAACAAGAACCCCAATTCTGGCCCATTACAAGCTTACGAATTGGTTGTGGTTCGAGGGAAATCACGACCAAATGACGTGGAGGGCTGCTCACGTGTCAAAAGACGTGGATTCTGAAAGTGAATTACCGACCCGTAGAGGGCTACTCACGTGGGTATGTGGCGTTTCACTCCCACATAAGGGACAGAGCTCGGGTATAGAGCTTAATGAAATGGTGCAACACATGTCGGTGATTCCTTAGAAATTAAATGAAAAATTAATTTGAAGGCCACCAATTTTCAAAGACCGTGTAATCTTAGTCACATTTTCAAGAAAGGATCGACCTTACTAAAATCAATTGAAATTGCAACAATTTTCCATCATTAAAAATGACAAATATTTTATTGGCCTAACTCTCTCTTGTTTTATAAAAACAAACAGGGTCCCCAGCGGAGTCGTCGTGCTATAGTGACATTTTTTTTCTTTCCTTTTTATTTTAAAATATAAGTGTGGTTTTCTTTTAGAAAATCTGTCGATATGAATTATCCCATAATCACTTTTGAAATCTTAGCTTAAAGGAATCTCTCTTTTTTTAAAAAAAATAGTAATATTTTGAAAATCGATAAAAAAACTTGGAGTCGCCACCGACCACTTGGATAAGGTAGGCCGGACACCACAAAACCAGAGATTCAATATGAAAGGGTCCGAGAGTTGGTTACGCATGGGGAAGGATTAGCACCCCCCATCACGCCTGGAAATCGGTACCAAAATACTTGTTGCTTTTAATCAAAGAAAATTGTTGGAAATTGAAAAGAATTTAATTCGATATCCTTAATTGAAAATTAGCCTTAATTGAATGGGCTTTATCAAAATTGGCTGGTTCAAATTAATTGGACATTTAATTAATAAGGTTAACGATACATCGGAACATAGATTAAACCAACATCGAATAAGCCCGGCTGTCGTGTTAATTTATGGTTCGAATCCCGCACGTCACCTTTATGCATGATGCGAGCATTTAAAAATATGATGCAGTGATTCAGTTAAGTTTTAATTTTACCTTGAGCCGGTAAGGATTAATTCAAATATTTAGTCAACATCCTTTAAGCTCGGACTGTCGCGACACAAATATTGGAATTAATGAATACCTCTCTTTTTATGATTTAATTAACATGTAAATCAAATGGGCCAAATGATGACAAATGAAGATGGATGTCACAAAAAGGCTTGAAAATTAAACACACTAAGGTCCACTAAAAGTCCTAACCTAAAAGGCCTTCATTATGGAATTTTAATTGGTGATCCAATTATTTAGCTAGGTGAATCTAATATTAGCCTAGATTAACTAAACCCTAAAATCTAGAAGACCCTAATAAGTTATGGATTATCTTGTAACATGGTAATTAATTCGATCGGTTCTAGACTAGTATCCCAATAAGCCAATAACACTATTTAAGAACTAATCAAGTTAATCGTGGCCTTAATTAAGTGCCAATCTAATCTCCATATTAATTTTATCTTAAAGGCAATTATGAAGTCGTTCAACTAACATAACGAACTTAACATTTACCCCAATAAGACTATGACAAATTTAAGTTGATTAAGCTAGTTCAAACTTGAATTCTAACTAAGGCTCTAGAAAAATTCTAATCCTAAATTAATTTAATTAATTTACAGATCATGCCCCTATAAGACGAGCACGCGATTTTAAATTAGTTAAACTAATTTTGCTTAATCTAATCTAAGAGGCCTAATCTAACTAACCCAAAGCCTAAAAGACCAAAAAGCCCAAGTTTCCAAACTTAGCCCAAGAAGAAAGACCCAAATCACCTAAACCTACATATACTATGTTTGAATTTCAAGACCTAACTATGTAGACTTTAAACATATCATGTTTAATTAAAAGAAAATTTTAATATCTATATGTCTAAAGTAACATGCTTTAAGTTGTTTTTTTTCTTTTTATTTTAAAAAAAGGTAATCATATTGCATTAAAACACGCATGTAATAAACCCTACATAGGGCAAATATGTATAACGTAACAAAAGACAAAGTATAAAATCTAATAAGCACATTCAAATAGTAAAATGAAGTGTTGATGAACTAAAGCCATAGGCAAATTGAAATAAAATTCATGCATTAAAAGGAAATTAAACACTGAAAGGGACCAAATTATAAAGAAACCAAATTCCAAAGGCAAATGTAAAAGAAAAAAAATGGGGTGTAATTGCGAACTGGTGAAACTTTGGAGGACCCAAACGGTGATTAAAAAAGGCAGAATGGCCTCTATCCTGCAATTAGACAATGCAGAGGGATCAAATGGGTTATTTACCCATGCGGAGACCCTCTTGGAGCAATTATAATGAGGCGGAGGGACTCATAACGTGAATATCCCAAAAAAAAGATGGGCTTTGTATAAAACTTAACGTTTTATAACATTTTCCCTTTTGGGTATATTTCTCAGCCTAAAAAACCTCCACATATTCTTACTTTTTTTTTCCAGATCTGGGATGAACACCGTCGTGGTGTTCATCCCCAAACCTAGAAACCATCTCCATAATTCGGCTGTGCTCCGCCGCGTTGGTCGCCTTTCGCTGGCGGCCGGCGACCTTTGATATACCCCCAAACACTTATCTCTACTTCATAAACTCCGATCTAAACCTAGTTTCAACATAATCAAACGGAAACCCTTTCTTCCTCAAAAGCTGAAACAAAAAACAGCCCCCTTTTTGAAACGAGACTCGAAACGATGCCCTTTCCCCTGCCGACTCACCGTTCGTAACGTCAGATGACACTACAAGGCTTGTTATCGGAAGGGAAAATAGGCCCGAAGGTAAAATCTAACCCTAGTTATCTATCTATATGCATGTTTTTTTGAAAGATAAAGATACCTTTGAAATTTTTTTTTTGTATTGCTGGCTGGAAATCCTTCTCTGTGTTACATGTTTGTTGGGTTCCCTTTTATATCCGAGGGTTAGATTCATTTGAAAATGAAAATAAAAATCCTATTGGCTGCCTGTTTGATAATGTTTTTGCTGTCTTTTGATTTGGTTGGCGGCCTGTTATCTCTAATGCTCCTGCCTTTGTTTTCTTTGCCCGTGAGCCGTGACATCCAGCTATGGAAGAGGACGGTCAAATAGAGCGACGCTCGTCCCTTGGAATGGCGTGGCAGACTGAAGAGGGGAAGGGACTAGAGTGAGAAAGGGCTCAGTGAACGAGGACCTCTAGGAGCCGTTGGATATGTCTGTGTGTCGATTGGAGCAGATGATCATTCATCGCGCGTGGAAATGAAGGAGCCGTGCGAGACTCCCACGCGCGCGTGGATGTTCCTGAGCAGTCGCGCGTGAGGCTATCTGGAATGTTCTGCGTGTGTCTCAGCCGTTCGATCATCATCCTGGATCCAATGGTCCAGGATCAGCTGCACAGAGATAAAAATGATTAAGGTTTGATGTATTTAGGGCCTTGTTGGGCCAGCTGTAAATTATTATATTTTGTAAATGGACTGTTTGAATAAAGACTTGGGCCTCTTTTTCTGTTTAAATACATTAGGCTTTCATATTTAATTATTTGATAATTGTAATACTAATTATTATAACAATAGCATCTTATAGTTCGAAATAACAATGTTAAACTTACGTTTCCCATATATATATTTACAATAGACAATAGTAGTATTATAAGATACTAGTTATATAGTAAAGGCAAATGGTAATACTAATTCATTAATATTAATGAAACCCTTATTCAAGAATGTAAAAACTACGGGTTAATTCCCTGGATAAAATTAGCGATTACAATAGTGTCATAAAAAATAGAATGTTGTTCTTCCTATAACATTTAAGTTTAAGTAATATTGTCTATATGTTGTGTGTAAGTTATATTTAAGGTTAAAATTGAACATATATTATTAGGGGAGGTAAAAGATAAACACCATCTGTAGCGATGTCCCTCTTCTTTTTACTTCTCATCGCTAAATAAAAACGAAGATTTTTGGAAAGGTGTTTTTGAAAGGTGTTTGTGATTTTTTTGATATAAAATATTTATTCCGTGGGGTTTTAAAAAAACCGCATTTTATTTAAAGATTGGAGTCGCCACCGGCCACTTAGGTAGGCCGGACACCATAAAACCAGAGATTCAAAAATGTTGGGTTCGGGAGTCGGTTACGGATGGGGAAGGATTAGCACCCCCACACCGCCCGAAATTGGTACTTTAATAATTACCGCTTTATTAATATTGGATTTTCCGGATTAAAGTGACGATTATTTTAAAATTCGGTTATAATTGCGAATTAATTTTAAGGGCCCCGTTATCCGAGAGTAAACGCTCAACCACTATCACTACGCCTGATACTGGCCCCGTTTACGCTCGGATAAAAGGGCACCGCATTAACAATTTATATATCATATGCAATCTTAGTGGCAAAAATATAAAACATGGCAAAATATTTAAATGCAATAAATATTGACATAATGTAAATACTAATCTAACATAAATGATATACTAGACTAAAACATGCATATATACATATTTTTCTAAACGATAGATAAAAACAACTTTAACAAGTTAGAACAACAATGTAGGAATAATTACGTCATATGTAGACGAACAAATATTTAAAAAGACATACATGCTATTAATAAAACATATTTCAACATATACGAACAATACATTATACAATAAAGAAGACACACTAACACGTAACCTAAAAGCCAAGGAAACATACAATGTGTACAAAAATACAAGAACATGTTGTTTTACGAGTCAGATAGAACATAGCATGCTTTAATACGAATAACCGGATAAAAAACATGACTATCATTTTTAACACATATATACATATAAACATAAAATACGAGTCATATATGATGGACATAAAATAAAATAATAGAATATCAATATATATATACGATTATAACACGAACATGAATATTTACAAAGAATACATGACTGAAATGAAAGAAAAACAAAAGTCAATGGCAGAAATTAAAAAACAATAATATGTAATTTAGGGACAAAATTGCGAAACAAACAAAACCTAAAAGGACCAGAATTGTAATTAGACCAAGGGGCAGACCCAAAATGAAAAATTCAAAAACGCGGGATGGTTAAGGGCGTAATTTTACCATTCAGAAACTGATTCGGTGTAATTTAGGGACTAGATTGTAAACTTTTGAAAGATCATGGGGACTGGGATTGTGATTATACCATGCGGCAAGACAAAAATGAAAATATTGAAAACGTGGTGGGATTAAGTGTGTAATTTACTCATTTAGCAAAATAATAATAACTATATAAACCCTCTTTTTAGGCCGAAATCAAAATTTTAACCATTTGTTTCATTTTCTGATTTTTACATAACCTGTGTTCTTCTTTTTCTCTCGTTTGTTCTTATAAAACCCAGAATCTGGCGGCCGGCCGCCGCTAACCGGCGTCGGCGAGCCTCCAAAAGACACCAAAATAACCCCCTTTCGTCCTCAACACGAATCCTAGGTTGGATTCAGAGGATATACTTTTATTCGCCCTAGATCTAGAAAATACGAAGCGAAATTTTTTTTTAAACCAAAACGAAACCACAAGGAGTCTTCCCCTCCGTTTAGTTCACCATCTATGGCTTGTAGAAGCCGAAAGGCTTATCACTGAGAAAGGGAAGACCCACAAACGACGCCGGTAAGACTACTCTCCTTTTTTTGTTTCTATTTTTTTCGTATATGCATGTAAAGAAAACAAGTAAGAAAAAGAGACAAGTGTTTACCACTGGATTGTCTTTTGATTATCACTTGACTGGTTACAATTTTTTGTTTCTACAAGATCTCTGTTCTCTCTCCTTTTTTTTGTTACTACTCTTGTTCTTCTTCGTTACAAAAGTTCCCGTTTCATATATATTATTGTCTCTGTTTTGTTGCAAGTTGCCTCTTGCTTTTTTCAGATCTGAACTGACAATTTTGGTTGTTGTCTTGGGCATGTTCTGAACACGGGGACTGAATATCGGCGCGGTGGCGATATGGACGATTCGCGCCAAATGACCAAACACGTTCTCGGCCGTTAGATCGGATCGATCTAACGGTCGAGATGGCTTGAAGAACGATCGGCCCGGATGAAGCCTCGATTTGATGAGACGGCTCCGATCTTGACACGTGGAGCTCCGCAATGAGGAGTCGAACGCGCGGGATCTTACGCGCGCGTGGGATATTAAAGCGTCGTAGCGCGTGGACCACACACGCGCGTGGCACTCGAACGGTCCATACGTGTGGAACACGCGCTGGCGATATTTTTGACTTCTGGTTGCATCGTGGCGTTGGATCGATCTTGATCCAACGGCCCACGCTACCCAATACATTGTAATTAGATAAGATTTAGATTTGGGCCAACCGGGCCTTGTAATTGAATTTGTAATTGGACTTGGACTTTATTTTTATTTGGGTTTAATATATTTAATTTTTTTCATTTTACCAGCCCAATATGATTATAACAGCAATATATATACATACGAAAATGTATACTTATATTATACAATCATTAATCAATATAATATTCTAGCATACGTACGTATAATCATACATATAATTAACATAACATCTATATATTAATCAAATACGCTCATACTCTAGATACATACATGACATACATACACCCCTAATACGTATACATAGCTTATACATGCACACACCACCTTATATTAGTAACATTCATATAATATAATAAATATACATGCAATATTAATATATTTACAAGTGAAAATGAGTGATTACAGTTGCCCCTCTTTGCTTGTTCTCATGGAATGGGAAACAAAGCAAAGATTCATAAGCACTCATTTTTATCAGACTTCCCTGTTTGTAGCTTTGGAAAAACGAATTCTTTTGGACATCTCCGCTCTTCCTTGGCTGAATCTTCAGGCTCGTAAGTTCTTCCTATATAGAGCTTCGTCACCTTCCGATCTTGGAGCTACAGGCTCTTCCTATATAGAACCCTTCGCTATGAAATCCCGAATTATGAGTCCTTCCTTTCACTTTGAGACAGTAGAGCTTGGAGTCCTTCCTATATAGAACTCTTCGACTTCAACGCTGGTTTCTCCTATATAAAACCTTTTGCGCCGCTGATGGATTCTTCCGACTGGGAGTTCCTCCTATATAGAACTGCTAGTCTTCAAATCCTGGAGCCGTCAGTCCTTCCTATATAGAACTTTTGGTGTTTGAAATCTTAGAGCTATAGGTTCTTCCTATATAGAACCTTTCGCTCTAAGACAATGAAGCTCGGAGTCTTTCCTATATAAGACTCTTCGCTTTCGACACAACATGTTTCCTATATAACCCTGTGTCATAGGTGAATTGCTTCGACTGGGAGTTCTTCCTATATAGAACTGCGAGTCTTCACCTTGGAGCCATCAGTCCTTTCTATATAGAACTTTTTGGCGTCTGGAATCTCAAAGCTACAGGTTCTTCCTATATAGAACCTTTTACTCTAAGACAATAAAGCTCGGAGCCCTTCCTATATAGAACTCTTCGCTTTCGACACAGCAAGATTTCCTATATAATCTTGCGTGTCATGGGTGAATTGCTTTGACTGGGAGTCCTTCCTATATAGAACTGCGAGTCTTCACCCTGGAGCTGTCAGTCCTTCCTATATAGAACTTTCAGCTTCTGAAACCTCGGAGAGAAGGATTCTTCCTATATAGAACCTCTCTCTGGAGCTTGAAAACATGTGCCTTTTGTATGTAAAAACATTGTCTTCTCGTTCGGGATTAACACCGCGATGGCTCTCGATGTCTCTTTGGATCTGCAGATACCTGTTTGAGATGAAAACAAAATGCTATGACAAATGAATTGACATGCTCCTAATCCTAGTGATGTCTGACTATTCATGATGCATGAGTGTCAATATCTTGGTGGGCTTGTTTTGATCCTGATTTGATCTTGATGTTCGCTTTCTCCTTTTTTACAGGCATCGATACTCCGCCTCACTGTCAGGTTCAACCATCTCAACCTTTCTTTTTCTCCAATTATGATTTGGAATTCTAAAGTGCCCTTTCGGGTTTTCACTTTAAAGAGAGTTTTTTTTTAGGGGGTGCCCTTTTGGTTTTCACCCAAGAGATCTCTTTTGTTATCTCGTGTGCCTTCCTTGAATAGATAGGACATGTGCCATTGGTCATCCTACCTGGTTGTTTAAAGCTTATCACCTTCCCTAGCCATTATGTAGGGAACTGGAGGACGGAGTTAACATCGTTTTCTTTGATCACCTGCATTTTCAAGGTTAAATCATAGTAATGCTCCGAAATCTCTTGTTTCATTATAAGCCTATGTTATCTTATTTGACTGAAATTGACAAGAAGGCCAGGAATGGATGCTCAAAAACACGGTTTTATTACGATTAAGGGCTTCAAGATATCTTAAAAAGAAAGGTATGACACACATGAGTTAAGTATGAAAATACAAGATCCCTCATTATCTTCGATATGAATGATACATGACCCTGTCAACCGGTGTAGAATTTTTTATTTTTTTTTGCCTGAAGCCTTCTCTTCATAATGTTCATGAAGATACCCTTCTCTTCGGATATTCAACTTTTCAACTTACCCGAGCCGCCCTTTGCGGGTTTTCAACTCGAGTCCTTCATTTGCTTCAAGACGCCCGGTTTCGGGTTTTCGTCCTGAGCTCTCCATTTTTTTAGAGATAGTATTTCTTGACGGCATCAGAATTTACGGGATTTTTCAGCTCGTCCCCGTCCATTTCTGTTAGGATCAGGGCTCCTCCTGAGAAGGCCTTTTTTACGACGTACGGTCCTTCCCAGTTGGGCATCCATTTTCCTCGAGAATCTTTCTGGATATGGAGGATTCTCTTGAGTACCAGATCCCCTTCTTTGAATTCTCTTGGGCGCACCTTTTTGTTGTAAGCCTGCACCATCCGCTTTTGGTACATCTGACCATGACAAATGGCCTTTAGTCTTTTTTCGTCAATGAGATTTAGCTGGTCGATTCTGGCCTGCACCCATTCAGCTTCTTCCAGTTTTATTTCGTTTAAGACCCGGAGAGACGAAATTTCTACCTCAATTGGGAGTACTGCTTCGGTACCATACACCAAGGAGTAGGGTGTTGCCCCTGTTGATGTGCGAATGGGCGTCCTATAGGCGAAAAGAGCAAAAGACAACTTCTCATGCCAATCCTTGTAGGTATCCGTAGTCTTCGCTATGATCTTCTTTATATTCTTGTTTGCTGCTTCCACTGCTCCATTCATTTTAGGACGATAGACTGTGGAATTATGGTGTGTTATCTTGAATTGAGTGCACACGTCCTTCATCATTTTGTTGTTCGATTAGGCGTTGTCGGTGATGATCCTCTCTGGCAATCCGTATCGACAAATAATTTCCTTCTTTAAGAACATACAAACTGTAGTCCTGGTGATATTGGCGTAAGACGCTGCCTCTACCCATTTAGTGAAGTAGTTTATGGCGACCAAAATGAAACGGTGCCCATTGGAGGCTTTCAGATGGATCTGCCCGATGACGTCCATGCCCCATGCTGCGAAAGGCCACGGAGAATTCATGGTGTGTAAAGGCGATGGGGGTGCATGAATCTTGTCAGCGTAAATTTGGCATTTGTGGCATTTCCTGGCGTAATCGATGCAATCTCCCTCCATTGTCAACCAGAAATAACCGTATCTCATAATTTTTCGGGCTATAGACAGCCCGTTGGCATGCGTTCCACAGATCCCGTCATGTACTTCAGCTAAGATTTCCTTCGCCTCCCGGGCATCCACACATCTCAGCAATGTTTGATCATGACTTCTCCTATATAGGATTTCCCCATCTAGGACATATTTTGTTGCCATTTTTCTGAGCGCTTTTCTGTCATTGTCGTTTGCCCCTTCTGGATACTTTCGAAGCTTGACATATTGCAGGATATCATAGTACCATGGATTTCCGTCAATCTCTTCCTGTACATTACAACAATGAGCAGGCTTTTCAAACGTCTGCATCTCAATGAGCTTCATTTTTGCCCCGGTGTTTGTTTTAAACATGGATGCCAAGGTTGCCAATGCATCTGCCATCTGATTTTCTTCTCGGGGCAGGTAATTGAAGCTGACCCTTTCGAACTCTTTGGTAAGCTCTTGGATCAATTCGTGATATTTGACCAACTTCGGGTCTCTGGTTTCCCATTCCCCTCGCAATTGGTAAATGACTAAGGACGAATCTCCGAACACTCGAAGTTCCTTAACCTTTCTCTCGAAGGCTGAGTTCAGTCCCATGATGCAAGCTTCTTATTCAGCTATATTGTTTGTGCAGAAAAATTCCAATATGCTGGTGAAAGGATAATAGACGTTCTTAGGTGAAATTAGCACTGCCCCTATCCCATGTCCGAGGGCGTTGGAGGCTCCATCGAAGTAAAGTTTCCATGACTTATCATCTGAAATCTCTTCTTCGGTTGTAATGCACATCAAGTCTTCGTCTGGGAAACTAAAGTTCAATGTCTCATAGTCATCCGAAGCACGACTAGCTACGAAATTCGCTACGGCACTCCCCTTTACGGCTTTCTGATTAACATATACGATGTCAAATTCGGATAAGAGCATCTGCCATCGGGCCATCCTTCCCGTTAGCGCTGGCGCTTCCATTAAGAACTTTAATGGGTCTAGCTTGGATATCAACCGTAGTATGGTATATAACATGTATCAGTATGAGCCGCTTGGTAGCCCAAACTAGAGCACAACACGAGCTTCAGACCTTTGGCGGGTACCGCGTTTCGCAATCATTGAATTTCTTGCTTAGGTAATAGATGGCTTGCTCCTTTTTTTTGACTCATCGTGTTGCCCCAAAGACGCATCCCATTGAATTCTCAAGACCGTTAAGTAGAGAATTAGTGGTCGACTGTGCATTGGTGCGACTAAAATTGGAGCATTTGTCGTACTTTTGATCTTTTCTAGGGCTTTTTGACATTCTTCATCCCACACGCCAGATTATTCTTTCTAAGAAGTCCAAGACCGGGTCGCATTGGTTGGTTAATTGGGAGATGAAACGAGAGATATAATTCAGCCTCCCCAGGAAACCGCGGACTTCCTTCTGCGTGCGGGGTGGTGAAAGGTCCTGGATGGCTTTCACTTTATCCGGATCAATCTCAATCCCTCTTCTGCTTACTACGAACCCTAGGAGTTTTCCAGAAGTAACGGCGAAGGTACATTTAGCAGGATTGAGCCTCAGTTGGTACTTCCGTAGTCTTTGGAATAGTTTTCTCAAGTTTTGTAGGTGCTCTTCCTCTGTTCGAGACTTGGCAATCATATCGTCCACGTATACTTCTATTTCTTTGTGCATCATGTCATGGAAAAGAGTCATCATTGCTCTTTGGTATGTTGTCCCTGCGTTCTTTAGTATAATGTATAAAGAAACTCAAAGTAAAAACATATTACATCCCAAACATTTATCGTTTTTAATAAGTTTTAAAAAGTAAAAAAATATATAATATAAAAACTATATTTGTATTTGTAGTTGAAACTAATATGACGTATAATTTTTTTATGAACCACATATATCATTATATATCCGTTTGACGGATCATAAAATAATTTTGTCGAATTGGATAGGACTACAAGGACGGCAAAGCTCTCACATCAAAGCTTTAACATTGTTGTATTTTCAAGGACTCAACCCCAAGACCTTAGTTATGCTAGGATAACTAATGTCAATTGACCTAAACACTTGGTGGTTAAATGATATACAAGTTTAAGGGTAAATATATATTTTGGTACATAGAGTTACAATTTGGTATCTAAACTTTTTTGGTCCAATTAGTACTTGAACTTCTCTTTAAAGTTTAATTTGGTATCTAAATTAATTTTTAGTTCAATCAGGTAGTTGAACTTAAATTGTTGATTCAAATTTGTACATGAACTTCAGCACTCACAAAAAAATGGCTTATTTGAACCATAAAATGAAGTTCAATTACTAATTTGAATCTAAAAGTCAAGTTCAAGTACATAATTGGATAAAAAAAATTATGTACCAAATTAAACCTTAAATTCAATTTCAGCTACCTAATTAGATAAAAAAAAGCTAAATATCCACATTGATGTCAGGTTCATATATAAATATATTTACCCTAAATTTATCAAATAAGGAAAATCATGAAAAATTTACTTAAACCGCATGCATATAAGTAATCATTTAGGCCAAAAATTACCCAGAACACATACAAAACAATGTACTAAGATGCCTCCGCAAGTTGATTTGGTAAGGAGCAAATTTCAACATTATAAGGACTCATCCATCTAATTGTATATTCAAACCATTATCCTCCAACAAAGTCCATCTTTTGAACTTACGAGTCGGTCAAGAAAAAATATGTGATTAATGATTTAGAAAAAAAAATTAATAATTTTTTATTTCAAAGAAAAGAAAAGGAAATATACACTTGTAATTATATATTTATATATTATTTTACATTTTTTATAATTTTGTTGACTATATCATTGAGAAACAACATTAAATGAATCTAACAAGTGTCCTGATAGAAAAACGAATGATGTTCATCATAAGAGACACGTGTTCAAATTAAATGATTAAAAATATTTATAAACAGATACTACATTATAACCACCTTTAGACTATTAAAAAATAATTTTGATAATATAAGAATTACTAGATTTCTATCATTAATTGTTATTTTACTTTTCAATAGAATCTATTAGAATGTAATTAACTACATTCCTAAAATATTAAACATCATTTATTCAAGGTGTTTAATGTAATTAATAATCATGTAAAAGGGTTTAGGTGTGTAGGGTTTATGATTTATAATTTTAGGGTTTTAGTATTGTTGTATTTTTATGGTTTTTAGGGTTTAGGATTTATTGTTTTAGGGTTTTAGTGGTGTTGTATTTTTATGGTTTTTAGGGTTTCAAGGCTTTAGGGATTATAGTTCAAGATTTAGGGTTTATAGTTTAGGATTTAGGGTTTATAGTTTGGGATTTAGGATTTATGTTTATAGTTTAGGGTTAGGGTTAGGGTTAGAGTTTAGGAGATAGAGTTTAAGTTTTATGATTAGGGTTTAAGGTTTAAAGTTAGGGTTTAGAGTAAGGGCAGGGTTAGGGATATGGTTTAGGGTTTATAGGTTAAGATGTTCTATTAAACACCATAAATTAATGATATTTTATATTTTAAGAATACAATTAATTATATTTTAATGGATTTTATTTAAAAGTAAAATAACAATTAATGAAAGAGTCTAGTAGTTTTTTATACACAATCCTAAATAACAAAACCCTAAAAAAAAGCAGCATTAAATAAAATTAGAATATAAATCTTAGCAATCTCTTTTAATATCTTAAATTAGAACTTTCTTGATTAAAAAACAAGTAAAACGAAAAGTCTAAGAACCTCATATAATGTTTAGTTTAATGCAACTTGTTAAATTAAGTAGCTCATTAATTTACTCTTGGAGGTCCAAATGCGATTCATGAAATTAGGTAGCTAATTGATTTATTCTTAAAATATTGATAATTATATGCATATATATATATATATATTCGACCGTAATTTTGAATTCTTGCCACAAAATCGTGAGGACTTTGGTGTTTTAAAATACTTCAACTTGCATCATGGGTCAAAGTTTATAAATGCGAAAAAATAGGGTTCAAAGCTAGGCCTAGACGCCAAGGAGAAGACCTTGACCAATCTTCGATTACACTAATTTTATCTTAGGACTCGAACAATGATATTAATTAATCTACTTAGTACTAATTTGGAAAAGGAATCTTTGACGATTTTGATTTGGTTAATTAATAAAAAATTATGTTTGAAAGGAAAATAAATTTATCTCATTCAAAAGTAAACTTATGGAACCCTTCTAATGGTCCTAATTAGGGATGGAGCCATGTAGAGCTTGGGAGGGTGTACCCCTTCTAAATTTTTAGGAATAATTGTATTTGAGGTCATTTTAATTTAAATAGTAGTAAAATAAAGTTTTTGCTCCTCTTAATTTTTAGATTTAAAGAGTTAATAGACATTTTCTCCTCTTAATTTTTAAATTTAAAGGTTTTATAGACATTTGTCCCTCCTAATATTTGATTCTAGTTCCGTCCCTAGTCTCAATTAAAAAGTGAATGTTATTTTTAAGAGTATAGAGTTCAAGTAAAAATTAAATAATTTTTTTAACAAAAATATTGGCTAAAATTGTGCGTGAATTGTACATAATGAAAATTAAAATAAAAAGAAAAGTGTAAGCGCGGAAACTAAATTTTTTATTATGGTGTCTACTCTTATAGTCTATTTTCTTATTCTTGTGATTCATTCTTTTTTTTTTTTTTACCCCTGCAAAAAATTAAATTATAATATAATTTATTTATTTTGATATCATAAAATATTTTTTTATTTTAGTTGTAAAATGTACAAGTGAAAAAAAAACTTGTTTTTATTTGAAGTCAATTGTTTAAATCATACTACATTTTTAATTTTTTTGGATTTTTCTATAACTTTTACAGTAATATTTTATTTTCGGTCCCATTAACTTTTAATTTCCGACTCCATTTTTGACTCAAAATGATATACGAACTTCGTATCGATCCGCACGGAATTGGATGATGTGATACAATTATGGTAAATATTTGTCCGGTTTAGTCCCACTCTCAATGATAGACCGAGAGGGTCTGGTTGGCAATTACACCCTTAAAAATTTTAAATCTTCTTACAATTTAGGTGTTTTGTATTTTTTTTATTTATGATCAAATTTTGCATCCCTAATTTTATAATTTTCTACTCCTTAGATTTTAAATTAACTTCCTAAATGTTTGCACTCCTGACCTAGAATCTTGTGTACATCCTTGCCGCTCTAACTTTTAAAATTTTTATTTTACACATTTATAACATTTTATATATTACGTTTATATCTTTAGTGTACATGCAAAATGTATACTAAAATTATTATGTGACATTATTTATACATATTATTTATATTTATATGTAACATATACCATAATTATATGTGTTAAATTATGTTCATACATAAATTATGTTGTAACATCAAAATAAATTATAACAATAATATATTACACATTTTACAATTTCAGGCGTTCACAAAATAGTTATGTAGACAGGGGGAGTTAACAACCAGCACAAATTCTATATAAAGCCATGCAGTGTACAACACGAAACCACAAAACCAAATATTACTGTGGTAAACATATTGAGAAGAAAAATGGAGAAACATGTATTTGCATCGGCAATGATATTTCTCCTCGCCGTAGCACCGGCCTATGGCCAATACTACTCCGAAACCGTCACGCCACCTCCTCGGCGGGAGAGGATGACCCGACTCCACTTCTTCCTCCACGATATCCTCAGCGGCGAAAACCCTAGTGCTGTCTTGATAGCCCGTCCCAACATCACAGGGTCCGCTGTTTCATTCGGCAGCTTGTTCGCAATCGATGATCCCCTCACTGTAGGGCCTGAACCGACGTCGGAGGTCATCGGAAACGCTCAAGGGGTGTACGTATCATCGAGTCGAGACCCCGCCATGTTTACGGCAGTTATGTACGCCGATTTTGCGTTTACGAGTGGCAGGTTCAATGGCAGCTCCTTTAGTTTGTTCTCGAGGAATCCGTCTTCACCGCCGGTTCGTGAATTGGGTATCGTGGGAGGGAGAGGTGCGTTTAGGATGGCCAGCGGGTTTGCTTTTATTCGGAACAGCTATTTGAATTTGACGACCGGCGATACTATTGTGGAGTTCAATGTTACTTTGTACCATTACTAAACCAGATTGCTGTGTACGAATATCTAATAATAAGATCAGTAAAGGAATGTTGTACACTCCTTAGACTGAAGCATACAGCTAGTGATACGATATTTGATTATACTATTTGTCTGTTCAATAAAACTCATTTGGCTTAGTAAACAAAAACTACTGCTCCTTTGTCCCACCAATTTTGTACAATGCTCCTTCTGTCCCACTAATTTTGTCTAGTATTGATTTTTAAAAGTCAAAATTTTTAACTTTGACCACAATGATTTTAAATATTTGAATTAATTAAATTTTATAAAATATATATTTTTAAACTACTTGATATAAGGTTTTTAAAATATATTTTTTCATATTTTTACCAATATATTTTACATATATAAACAAACAAGATAAAAATTATGACAAATTTAATGAGCAACGAATTCTTTTAATGAGCGCGAGTCGAGCAAAATTTTATTGAGTAATGAATCAAGTCGAACACGAGTCAAACAGTTTTCGAGTAGAGTCGAGCAATGTTCTACTCATGACCGACTCGCTCAATAAGCACCGCTAGTTACTCTCCACGACTACCAACCTATATGTACTTAGTAATAAAATTTATGACACTCTTTTCCTCATTTGTAATCACTAATTTTGTCCGGGATAGACCCGTTTCTTTGTTGTTGTTATAATAATGGGCTTATATACTATATAAATATACACATTGGGCTTGTTTATTTTGTCCTTTATTAAAACTTTAAAACCCTAAAAATTGGTTAATTACTAGTGTTATGTTATTATTTATTTGAAAAAAAACCCTAAGTATTACTAAGTATTACATTATTGTCATTACTATCATATTACCTTTCTTGATTGTTTTGTTTTGTTTATCTACCATTATTATCTACCATCTTTGTTATCTTTAGTATCATGTGTGGCTGTCATTAAAATAAAAAACAAAAATATTACTATTAATATATGACATTATATTAAGTTTAATAAATATATGTTTATTGTGTATGTGGTATATGTAGTATATATGAGTATGTTTATATATTATGTAATAGGTGTATTGCTGGCATGTATTTATTATCATTTTCATGTTTAAATATGAATGTGTGTACATATTATCATCGTGTTATTATGCTATTAAATGTACAATATGTATATGTAATGAGTATTAATGTGTGTTTATATATATGTGTGTATATGTCACGACCGTTTTTGCGACCGGGAAAAGAAAAGGTGTAGAAAATTGTTCGACGATCGATTCTTTTGAAAATCGGGATTTCTGTTCATTTGAGTTCACTTAATCTTGAAATTAGGTTTTTCACATTAAAACCTTTATTTAATTTCAGAAAATAATTTGAAGTCGCCACCGATCACTTTGGTAGACCGAACACCATAAAGACAACCAGAGATTCATTTTAAAATAATTTGGGTTCGGGAGTCGATTACGTGTGGGGAAGGATTAGCACCCCCACAAACGCCCGTTATCGGTACCCTTTTAATTCCACGTGGCATTTTGGCATTTTTTGAGTAATAAAATGAATTTAATTTGATCATTAATTGCTAATTGAATTTCTTTCTGGATGAGGATATCTTTTTGTAAGAAAATACATTTTAAACGAATACAAATTTTTGAAGTGTCCAGTTACATTAGGAAACTTCGATTCATACCCAAAATGTATCTCAACACAAAAGGTTTAAATGCGTGACAAATTATTTTGTGGTCAATTTTAAGTAAAAATCTAATTAAGACTTCAATTCATTTAATTAATTAGAATCCTACGAATATTATTAATTTTTGGACTTGTGTGATAACGCCCAAATGATTTGGGCACTACCCATATTAGGCCCCAAAAATAACAACAGTCTTACTATTAATAATGCTAATTACTTAATTATAATCTGAATTTTATTGAACTAGCTATCTAATTATATGAATTATCATATTCTAGGTTTAAATGAAATATTAAATATTTCACCAAAATGCCCCCTTTGGATAACATCACATTACAATGTGACACTAATCAACTTAAGGCATTAAAATGATCATTTAATATCCATTTACTTTCTACAATGATCTTCTTTATCAATTTCAATTAAATCAATTAAAGAACTTATTCCTAAAGGCTCTATTTAAATAAATATTCTAAGTGATTAATTCCCTAAACAAATATATTATATGACTATTTAAAACATGCATTCACACAAACAATTAAATAAATGAAATTAAAAGCTATTAAGATAAAGATATTGAACTGCCCAGGACTAAATTGAATAAAATTGGTAATTAAAAGGCTGAATTACAAGGAATTTGGTGACCAATTTGTAAAACAGAACAAACTGAAGAGCCCAAATCTAAACCTATTAAAAATTCGGTTCAAAAACCGGTCTAAACAAGTCGAACCAGCCAGTTTAAACCCCAAACGGGTCAAACCGTTATAATCAGGTCCTAAGTCGGACCACAGCCTCGTGTCCATGCCCGTTTCCAAAACACTTAGGTCATTTTGACCCGGTACCCAAAACGACGTCGTGTCGACTCGGCCATAAATAGGCCATTTCCGAGTTGAATCAGTTATTATAACGTTTCACTCCATCTCTCTTCTCTCTCTACCCCTCAGACTCTCTCAACTCAAACCCAGAAAACCCAGAAAAATAACCCTATTTTCGATCAAAACCCCATTGTTCATCCTTGTTCTTTATTCATTCTTCATATTTTCCTTCGTTTGATTCACAGAAAGACATAAACACCTCTCTTTTCCTGTTTCTCCCAAATCAAACCCACCATTCCTTTAAGAACTCAACCCCATTTCTTCCTACCTTCATAGCTTCAATCTTCGACCACCATCAAACCCTAGCCCCGGCCTGTTTCTCAGTCGCTGGATATGACGCTGACCATTAGTTGTCGTCTCCGGTCATCCCTTCCAATAAACCTCACCCCTCCGGCCACTGCCAGGTCTAACTCTGATCATCCCTAACCTTCTTCCAGCCACCATGCTCTGCCGCCAGAATAATTTCTGGCCACTACAAAAAAACCCAAAAAACTCTATTTTCCTTTTTTCGAGCCTAAATCCTAATCTAACCCTAGATTTATCAGAATTAGCCTCATTCTCTCATTCTTAAACTATCAACCCAAAACCAGAGACCTTTCTATATCATTTTTTACTCCATCTTAAAACCTAACTCACCTCTGTCTTCAATCTCACCCCGGCAGTGCTCACAGTGGCAAAGGCTCAAGATAAGTGTTTGAAACCTTCTTTCAATTTCTGATTTCATTTCTATTTTTAGATTTAGTGTTTTTTAGGCCACTGACTTTAGATTTGGGATATGTTTAGGTTTATGACACTACTATTACTGTTTTGAAAGGTTGAGGCCTGGATTTTGTTGCTTTTGTTTGTTTTAGTGCAGGAAAATAAAGAACAGAGATGGAAATATACCTCTGAATGTATATCAATAGCTCCGGCGAATCTTTGGCGGTGAAGCAGCTACTCCGATCGTCTTCTCTGAGCTTCCCTTCCTTTTGGTAATCTCTTCGGCTCCTCCTTCTCACTCCTTTCAATTATTGCACAATTATTGCACAATCATTAATTATTTCTGACTTTCTCTCTCCCCTTTTATAGTAGGTGATGTGGCTGACGTCAGATATGCCCTTAATCCATGTGTTGGGGGCTAAGGACCAATCCAGTGGCTCTATGTGGTCAAATTTGGCGGGATCAAGAAATACATTTGTGTTTCTTGGGCTGGTGAAGACAAATAATGGGTGAGAATTTATTTGAAAATGGGTTGTAAAGTTTATAATTGGGCTTTCAGATTTGTAGAGCAATTTAATGTAATATAGACTATTTATGGATTGTTTTATTTAATATAGTCATTGGATAATTATTTTTATTTAATTGACTATTTTATTACTTAGTATTATTTAGCCATATGTATAGTGAATTATATATATAAGAGAAAATCGGATAAAATTTGGGTATTACAGCTGCCCCTCTTTGCTCATTGTTATGGAACAGAGATAGGGCAAATATCGAAAAGACAAATTTTGTCTGCTTCTGTCAATTGTTGCTCTGAGTCACAGGACTTTATTCGAACCCTCTTCCTCTTCTCCTTCTCTGAGAGCTTACTAAGTTCTCCTCACTTAGAACTTTATCTTCGCTTATCGAATTCTTCTCATTACGAATTCTTCCTTTGCTGGGGATGAACTCTTCACTGGGTGAACTCTTTATATTAAAAGTTCTGACTTTACTGGGTGAACTCTTTACATTAGGAGCTCTATCTTTGCTGGGCGAACTTTTCACATTAGGAGTTCTGCCTTTGCTGGGCGAACTCTTTACATTAGGAGCTCTACCTTTGCTGGACGAACTCTTCACATTAGGAGCTCTATCTTTGCTGGGAAAACTCTTCACATTAGGAGTTCTATCTTTGCTGGGCGAACTCTTCACATTATGAGTTCTATCTTCGTTTCCTGTCAAGACAAACTAAAATGCATGTATGAGGGTTATCATGGTCCTAGTTTCTATATGATGCTTGAATCATATCTCATTGAGATCAATCAATCAGCTGTCACTCCTTGGGTAATTATCTTGATGCTTCATTTCTCTCTTTCATCTCATGTTTAGGATTAGCCATCAACAACTCCCTCCTGCATTTCTGGATCCTTTCTCTAAAGCGCCCTTTTGGGTTTTCACTTTAGATTGTTTTTCTCAAAGCGCCCTTTCGGGTTTTCACTTTGGTTCTTTTTCCTTCTTTTCCTCTTTTTCCTCAAGGCGCCCTTTCGAGTTTTCACCTTAGTTTTCTCTTTATTTTTTCTTTTTTTCTTTTTTAAAACAAATTATGGAAAAACGAAACAAACTTTCAACCAATTAGCATTTACAATCTTGCCAATTTCAAAAGCCTTTACAAAATAATGAATCAAATTTTCATTCTCAACATAAGAACATGAAGCCATGCTTATTTGACTCAGTCTGGGAAATTGAAGAACGGTGAAGGCTCCCAGTACCAAGACATCAATGATGTTCTATTGACTCTTATACTAATCACGTCATCCTGAGCGCCCTAAGACTGATCTTCAGTGATATCCCTTATGCGCTTTCTATCTCGTAAGTCCATTGGTGGTACCTTTTACTTTATACACTCTTCTTCAATAACCCGTAATGTTAAAGTTCACCTGTATCTTTCAAAACATGGTAATACCAAGAAATTATCTGCTTTATTCACTATGTCCATCATTTAATGATGCTTTGGAATAAAGAAATGCTTAGAAGAGAATACACGATCTTTATTGAAGTTTATTAATACAAATTTGAATGGAATTTAACAAACAAGTCATGGCAAACTAAACAATAAAATCAAGAAACTATATTAGGTTTTCAAGCATTCATAGCATGAAAGATACATTTACCCCATCAACCAGAAATAG
This sequence comes from Hibiscus mutabilis, assembly GCA_019671005.1. Lineage (NCBI taxonomy): Eukaryota > Viridiplantae > Streptophyta > Magnoliopsida > Malvales > Malvaceae > Hibiscus > Hibiscus mutabilis. The sequence continues at coordinate 8,837,543 of CM033715.1, read as the reverse complement.
TCTTAAGCTCAACCTCTGTCCAATAGGCTTCGAATGTTGTCTGGATGGTTACAGATGTGAAATCCCTTCTGAAATACCGGGTGGTGTACGAGAGGTTTCAACTGATGGATGCCTATTCTTAAACCATATGGGTCGCCCTTTACGGGTTTTCAACCCAGACCCCCAGACCCTCCTTTGGTTTCAAGACGCCCTTTGCAGATTTTCATCTTGAACCCCCTTTTTATTTCTTTTTTCTTTTTTTTCTTTTTTGAATATCTATAGCGCCCTTTTGGGTTTTCACTACAGATGTATTATTTTGCGAAGCGCCCTTTTTAGGTTTTCACTCCTTTTTTTTTCTTTTTCTCTTCTCTTTCTTTTTTAATTCTTCAGGCATAATACTTTTTGACTGAATCAGAGTTTACTAGTTTTTGTAATTCTTTACCATCCATGTTAGTCAGAATCAGCGCTCCTCCAAAGAATGCCTTTTTAACAACATAAGGTCCTTCCCAGTTAAGCATCCATTTTCCTTGATCATCACGGTGTATCTGTAAGATCTTTTTCAACACAAGATCTCCATCTCGAAATTCTCAGGGTCGAACCTTCTTATCATAGGCCCGCATCATTCTTTTCTGGAATATTTGGCTATGACAAATAGCCTTCAACCTCTTTTCTTCAATCAAGTTCAACTGATCTATCTGAGCTTGTATCCATTTTGTATCGTTCAACTTTACTTCTGATAAAACTTGGAGGGATAAGATTTAAACCTCAATGGGAAGTACTGCTTCTGTCCCAAAAACTAGAGAGTAAGGAGTTGTCCTAGTTGAAGTTCGTATCGAGGACCGATATGCAAACAATGTAAAAAGGAAGCTTCTCATGCCAATCTTTGTATGCCTCTTTTTTCTTTGATATGATTTTCTTGATGTTTTTATTTGCTGCCTCAACTGCCCTATTCATCTTTGGGCGATAAGTTACAGAATCGTGATGTATGATGTTGAACTGCTCACACACTTCTGCTATTATCTTATTGTTGAAATTGGTAGCATTATCAGTAATGATTCTTTCTAGCAATTTATATCGACAAATGATCTCTTTCTTCAAGAACTTGCATACTGTTGTTCTTGTGACATTAGCGTAAGAAGTTGCTTCCACCCATTTAGTGAAGTAATCAATGACCACTAGAATGAAATGATGACCATTAGAAGCCTTAGGGTGAATCTACCCAATAACATCAATGCCCCAAACGACGAAAGGCCATGGTGAATTCATCGTATGAAGTGGCACCGGTGGAGAATTGATTCTGTCTGTGTATATATGGCATTTATGACATTTCTTTGCATATTTAATGCAATCTCCTTCCATGGTCGCCCAATAGTATCCATAGCTCATACTTTTCCTAGCCATTGCGTAACCATTTGTATGCATCCCACATATCCCATCGTATACCTCTGTCATGATGCTTCTAGCTTCATTAACATTAACACATCTCAATAAGATCTGATCTCTGCCCCTTCTATACAGGGTTTCCCCATCCAGCACGTATCCTGAAGCCATTTTTCTGATAGTTCTTTTATCATTATCATTTGCCTCTAGAGGATAACTTTGAAACTTGAGGTATTGCATGATATCGTATTACCAAGGGTTTCCATCTATTTCCTCTTCTATGCTACAATAGTGAGCAAAAGCATTGTAACTATGTATCTGGATTGTCATCATGTCTTCAGGCTTATTAGCTAAGAAAACTGAAGCCAATGTAGCTAAAGCATCTGCCATCTGATTATCTTCTCTGGGGACGTATGTGAAAGTAATATCTTTGAACTCTTTTATAATCTCAAGAATCAGTTTTACTCAATCAGTTTGGCATCTTTTTCCCACTCTCCACGAAGCTGGTAAATGACCAATGTGAAATCTCCATACACTTTATAACTTTCCATTTCCTTTCAATGGCGGCTTGCAATCCCATGACACAAGCTTTGTATTCTGCCATGTTATTGGTACAAAAAAATTCCAGTCTACTTGTGAAGGGATAATGCTCGTTGTTTGAGGAAATCAATATTGCCCTAATTCCACGTCCTAGGGGAAATACAACTTGCAATCCCATCGAAATACAACTTCCACGTTTTATCCTCAAAGATTCTATTTTCTTTCGTGGATATATTTATCACATCTTCATCGGGGAAATCAAAGTTCAATGGCTCGTAATTCTCTGAAGCACAACTTGCCAGGAAATCGGCTATAACACTCCCTTTTATTGCCTTTTGACTTACATATATAATGGTAAATTCTGACAAGAGCAACTGCCAACGAGCCAGTCTTCCGGTCAGTGCTGGTATCTCCATCATAAACTTCAATGGGTCAAGGCGAGAAATCATCCAAGTAGTGTGATACAACATGTATTGTTGAAGTCTGCGAGTTACCCATACCAGAGCACAACACAACTTTTGAATAGGTTGGTATCGCACTTCACACTCTGTAAACTTATTGCTTAAGTAATAGATGGCTCTTTCTTTCCTCCCCGTGTCATCATGCTACCCCAACACGCATCCCATTGAATTCTCATGAACCGTTAAGTACAGGTTAAGTGGCATGTCTGGGACCGGTGTAACCAGTATCGGAGCATTCATCAAGTACTTCTTAATCTTATCAAACATTTCTTGGCACTCTTCATCACATTCTCCTGGATTATTCTTTTTAAGCAGTCTGAAGATTGGGTTAAACTTGTCCGTTAATTGAGAAATGAATCGAGAGACATAATTCAACCTTCCGAGGAATCATCGAACTTTTTTCTTATTTTTGGTGATGGTAAGTTCTGGATTACTTTTACTTTATCAGGATCTATTTTGATCCCTCTTCTACTGACGACAAAACCCAAGAGTTTTCCCGATGTGACTCCAAAAATACACTTATTTGGATTGAGCTTTAACTGGTACTTTCTCAGCCTCAAAAACAACTTTCTCGAATTCTGAATATGTTCTTCTTAGGTCTGGGATTTGGAAATCATTTCATCGACATACACTTCGATCTCTTTGTGTATCATGTCATGAAACAGGGTCATCATTTCTCGCTGATAAGTTGCCCCAGCATTCTTTAACCCAAAGGGCATCACTTTGTAACAGTATGTTCCCCGTAAGGTTATAAATGTTGTCTTGTCCATGTCTTCTGGACTAATCTTTATCTAATTATACCCTGAGAATCCATCCATGAAAAATAACCAAGAATGTCCTGAAGTATTATCCACTAATATGTCTATATGGGGTAAAGGAAAATTGCCCTTTGGACTAGCCTTATTTAGATCTCTGTAATCCACACACATACGTACTTTCCCATCTTTCTTTGGCACAGGAACTATGTTGGCCACCCATTCTGGATACCTAGATACTTCAAGAAAACTAACATCAATTTGCTTTTGCACTTCTTCATTTATCTTTAGTATCATTTCTGGCCCCAGCCTTCTAAGTTTTTGTTGTACTGGCTTACACTCCGGCTTTATGGGAGGTTTATGCACCACTATATCGGTATTCAATCCATGCATGTCTTGGTACGAACAGGTGAAGACATCTTTAAATTCTCGCAGCAGATCAATCAACCCTTGTCTAGCTTTTGGAGAGAAGGTTGTTCTTATTTTCATATCATTTCTGATTTCATCAGTTCCCAAATTAAGAATCTCCAATTCTTCTTTATGGGGTAGGATCTGCTTATCTTCTTTTTCCACCAACCTCAGTAATTCTTCAGGGATTTCACATTCTGTTTCTTCTTTCACCTTATTGATTTCCATTAGACACATTGGTCGCTCAAGATCTACTCCAGGATTAGGTTCAGGATTATTCATGCTATCAACTGAAAACCTGCAAAGGAAATTATAGTGTATATATTTGAAAGGAATGTGAAAAGGAAAACAAGAAACATGTTTGCCATTTGTGAATCAGCATTGAAAGCATCTTTATTTAAATGAATTGACATAGTGGCCCTTTACAGATAACACTCTACACTTGCGGGCAAAATTATAGAGCTAGTTCTTGATATTTACTCTATTTTATTGGACACAACATCAAATTCCTCAACTGTCCAATTTCTAAGACTTTCATCAGGGAGACACGGATGAATTTTCTCCAGGAACCTCCCAAGTTGAGCTTCTTCAAAAATTCCTCCGACGAGAAGTCCTTCTAGCTCATTGCCAAAGATTTCTTCTTCGTGCATTCTCGCGGTCTCCAGGTTGACCTCTATGAGCTGTTCCTCAACGTTCTCAAACCCTTTGGACTTAAAAATACAAGTCAAATCCACAAATGTATGGGTTCGGAGGAGGCTTCGGATCCCAGCAGACGAGCTTTCCTCTGTTCTCTCATTCTCTTCAAGTCTTTCAACCTATCCTTGACATTGGGTATGAATCCTAGTCCGAAACGATCTTTCTTCATAACCACCTATTTTGGATGCAAACATCCATGGAGTCGCTTGCCTAAGCCTTTTTCTGTTCTTGCACCTCTTCCCAAGGTTTCTTGTACAGTCATCTTGGTGCAGTTTGATAACTTCGATTGTGGAAAAGGCTTGCCCTCAACAATGAAGGTAGCATTTATAAACTCCAAGGCCCTGAAAGAACATTCAAGGGCGTTCTCATTGGCCTCAATATAGGGGGCTCCAGTGGTTACTGAAGCTATGATATCTCCTTCTGCTCCCACACTGACCAGCTTTCCTTCAATCACAAATTTCAACCTCTGATGTAGGGACATGGTACTGCTCTGGCCGAATGAATCCATGGCCTTCCCAGCAAGTAATTATACGTGAGTCTTATATCTATCACCATAAAATCCATGTTGTAAACTGTCGGTCCAATTAACAGTGACACTTCAATTTTCCCGAGCACCTCCTGAGTAGTCACATCAAAAGCCCTTATTGTATTCTTATACACCTTCATGTGTGATTCATCAATGGGTAACCTTTGTAGTGTTACCATTGGCAGAACCATTGTCTATTAGTACTTTTGGCAGTACATACCCTTTACAATGCGTGGTAATGTTCAAGGCCTTTACCGATCCTATTCCTCCTTCGGGAATTTCATCATCAGAGAAAGTGATATAATTGTCAGCAGTTATATGGTTCACTATCATGTCTAGTTTGCTTATGGATATGTCATTTGGTACAAACGTCTGATTAATGCATTGTAAATTAAAAGTTCAAATAGATAGAGTATATTTTCGTTTTATAAAGGCCTAATTTTTAGTTTTCGCTTAGGGCCCCAAAAATATCCGAGACGACCTTGTTTAAACCCCTCTTTTAACGGCATGTGGTTCCTCTCCAAAACCTAGAAGGTGTGTACGATGTATCATCCAGAAAATATCTAAATCCATCTAATCTAGACTCTCGAGCTCATGTAATGAGATGAATATTAACCTTGAGAAAAATTGAGATGGATTGACTTTCAAATAATTATATACTTTTTCTTTACGTGTAGAAAAGATGTAAAAATTTACCTTGAGAATAAATAAAATGAATTGACTTTATTGGCTGAAACTACAAATGACGTACTAAACTAGTACCATCTAATAATTTTTCTATATACAACAAATAGCTGCAGGTGGCGGTGGATTTAAACCCCTTTTCAACGGCACACGGTTTTTCTCCAAAACTTAGAAAGTGTGTACGATGTATCGTCCAGAAAATATCTAAATCCATCTAATTTAAACTCCCGAACTCATATAATGAGAAGAACGACTTTGAATCATTGATTCCCACCTTACGTATTGACGATATTACTTTAGAAATTGATTATTTGATTTTCTTTTTAAGTTTTGAAAATTTAAAGTCCGTTTATTTTCGAAATTCAAAATAGTAAAATGTTGTTTGGTATATAATTTTCCAAAATAAAAATAACAAGTAATTATTAAATAATTAAATTAAAATATATTTATTAAAAATATAATAATAATATGTTGATTAAATAAGTTAGCATTTTAAAATTAATAAAAAAATTGACATTAGAAAGATTCGAACCTGAGTTAAATAAAGCTAAACTTAAAAAAACATTGTTTTCATTTTTTTTCACTTTTCTAATACAATTTTCATGAAAATACTGAAAACAGTTTTTTTAGGTTTTCAAATTTTTACTCATTTTTGGTTTTATTTTCTAGAAATTATTTTATATTTTTACAACCAAACATTATTTTTTAACGTTTTTTATTTTTTTTAAAAATGAAAACGAAAATAACCTTAATTCTCTAAAACTAAACGGACCCTTATATTTTCAATACAAAAGAACAAATAATTTGGAAAAAGAAGAATGACTAAATTGATATATATATATATATATATATTAATATGAATGATTAAATTTATTAAATTATTTTAAATTAGGACTAAATATATAAATTTTAAATATTAAAATTGTCAATATACCAAACTTTGTTAGATATTTGTTTCTATTTTAAGGGATGAGTAATCCAATCGTAACTAGAGTCTAATTAAATGACCGATTATAAGTTTTAGTCTAATAATTGAGTAAAGTGTTTATAATTTCACTAATAATTCCCGATAGAGTTTTTCTTAAGAAATAAAATATATGCAAGGAGGGAGAAGGAACATGCGGGCGGCGGCTATACGAGACCCGCGGCCGCGGGTAATGGCTTGACCTTCAGTATTTGTTTTCTATACAAAAAGAAAAACTCTTTATCTGGTTTAACACCCACCCCAAATTCTATATAAACCCCGACGGTGTTAAGAAGCACCAAACCGATTACTATTGAGGTAAACTAAACATATTGAGAAGAAAAATGGAGAGACAGATTCTATTTGCATCGGCAATGATATTCCTCCTCGCCATAGCCCCCGTCTATGGCCAATACTACTCCAAAACAGTAACGCCACGTCCTCGGCGGGAGAAGATGACCCGACTCCACTTCTTCCTCCACGACATCCTCAGCGGCCAAAATCCTAGTGCGGTCATGATAGCCCGCCCCAACATCACGGGCTCCGCAATCTCATTCGGCAGCTTGTTCGCAATCGATGATCCCCTCACCGTAGGGCCTGAACCGACATCGAAGACCATCGGAAACGCTCAAGGGATGTACGTACTATCGAGTCGAGATCCTACCATGTTTACTGCAGTTATGTACGCTGATTTTGCGTTTACGAGTGGCAAGTTCAATGGCAGCTCTTTTAGTTTGTTCTCGAGGAATCCGTCTTCGCCGCCGGTTCGTGAGTTGGCTATTGTGGGAGGAAGAGGTAAGTTTAGGATGGCCAGCGGATTTGCTCTGATTCGGAACAGCTTTTTGAATTTCACGACGGGCGATACGATTGTGGAGTTCAATGTTACATTGTACCATTACTAAATCAGGTCTCCGGACACGAATATCCAACAATAAGAACAGTGAAGGAGTATATTACTTGTACTGAAATATAGAGATTAATAATTGTTGTAATTCTGTGAAGCATTATTGGCCTGTATTGTTATGCCATTCGTCTGTTCAATAAAGTTCATTACCCTTAAAAAAAACGAAACTATTTATCTCCCCCACAAATAATTTGTGTATATAACCTGATCAATGGTGACTGATGATTTTTTTTTTTAAATAATGATAATCAGGGATTCGGAAGGCTTTGTACATGAATCTCTGTCAAGAAGGAATTTGCATTATAGGATGGTAACGTCGATTATGGACTGTGGATTATAGATTCGGATATTTAAAGACATCTAATTTATTTTTTTACAAATTTGTGAATGTTGTGAACCTATATACTATTTCAAATGTTAAAATTGTTATATACAGTTTCGAGCAAAAGACACTCATAATTATTCATTATCTGAATTCACATCATGCTTATATGGATGTAGATTGCAAATTTAGATATCATAATCCAACTTTGGATAAAAAAAAATTAAAGAATATGTTTGCTTCAAGGAGATTAGAACCTTGATCATCTAGAATTTTATCGGATTTGAATATTTTATGTATGGTTTATAGTTTTTGAATTTAAATTTGTATAGATTCAAATATCCAATTAATAATAGTATTTAATTCAGAATCAAATGGTAATATCGAATAGAAATCCTTCACCTATTTCCTGTGTTCATTTCTATGCCGCATACAAAAAATAAAGTTTAGGGTTTAAGGCTAAGATGTAAGGTTTATGGTTAAGGTTTAGGGAATTAAGGGTATTTTTAGGGTTTGGAATTTAAAATTTAGAGATAGGGCTTATGATTTAATTATTTTTAATATTAAGACCTAGAAAATGGTAATAAAAAAGGCAGATAATTTTTTACCGTATTATTTGGCTAATTTATAAAAAAACACTGAAAATATTAAATAAATTTACAAATTTTGGATTCGGATAACCCAATTAATACAAATATTTAACTCAGTGCTAAATAGATAAAATATTTATTTTAAACTTTGTTTTTAAAATATAAAAAAAATATTATATAAATAAAAACAAGTAGAAAATTTTATTAAAAAATTACTATTTATATTATTTTTTAAAATAAAAATATTTTTACTCGAATTAAAAACTGATATTCAAAAGCAATATACAACATGTCGAAATCAATCAAACTGTTAATACAAATAAAACTACTTAGTATGATTATAAAATAATATTTATCTATTAATTTTAAATCTTTAATAACGTAGATAAATCGTACAAACAAACTACTTAAACATATACCTAAAGATAACGAGAAGATTTGACCGTTCTAACATAAATATAAAATTCCAGCTTCCACATGACAAGTAAAAGTTTCAATAGCAATTTATCAACCCCTTTCTCGTTTTCAAAGTTCAATCTTGTCAAGTTGTCATTAAGTAAACGCTTCGCTAGCATATCTTTATTAATTTATTTAGTCAACTCAATCATTTATTATAAAATATATTTTAATATTTTTATTAAATTAACTTTATTAATATTTTATTAAGTAACATTAGTATTCAATATTATTTATTAAGGGATTATTTAAAATTTTATATTTATGATATTATTAAAAAATTATATTTTTGAACGAACTAAAATAGAATTTTATTAATATTCCGATTTTTTAAAAAGTAAATTTTTATTTTTTAAGAGTCATGACCCACTGTCTCACTAAATTCTGCCCCAATTTACAAGTATCTTTCGTAAGAATTTTAGTTTTACAATGCAATTACTATATTACAATTTCTAGAACGCTATTATTCCAAATTGACTTCCTTTATTCAAAAATAAAATGTAAAAATACTTAGACTAAGATCCTTATACATACATGTATTCTTTTAACTCACCAAACTATTCCAAACTATTTTTTTGAGCGTTGATGACCGGTTAGTTAGAGCTGCTTACCTGCTTCATCCCCTTTCTCGTAGGTATTGGGTTCAAGACCCGACAGAAGTATTTTTTTCCCTTAAAATTTTTCCCACGAATCAGTTCAAAAACTTAATTTAAATGATTAAAATATTTAAAATAAAAATAATAACCGTATACCATCGTTCAAAAACTTAGAAAAACAATCCATTAATATTCAGAAGGGCACGTCATCATACAATTGACTGGATCAATTAAATCAAGTCAATTGTGGATCAGTCTTATCTATGGACTACAATTATTTTCGTTTAGCATACCATCTATAATTTTAGTCCAAGTCCTAATACAACCTACTGCATTTTGTAGCTAATTAATTAATTCTCGAAGTCCAATGTATTTTATATATATACTTATATATTTTTGGATAAGTTGTATTTGTATTTATCTAAGTGAAAAAACCACTACAAAAAAATAAAAAGAAATGACACTTATAACACGTGACCTATGAAAGTCCCTAAGCTATACAAAGAGATGAGCAAATGTTTTTATATCTATGTAAATCCCTATCTATAATTTTCATATGTGCAATCTCTTTCACTAAATAAATAATTTCGTTAGCCGTTCCGGTGTGGTTTGTGTATCTCCTCTTGTTCCTTTCATCCCAAATGAAGTAAATGGTAGCGTTCCACGCGAGTTTTAGGATAAAAGCCAATAGCGTTTTACCCTTCGTGTGCCGAATAGCCCAGATCACTTCTATGTCCCATGCTCCAGTGTGTCTATGGAAGGCACACATAAATAGGAGAGAACCCCATATACATGTAGAGAACGGGCATTCGAAAAAGAGATGGTTTCGAGTCTCCAGAGAGGCGGAACAGAATTTATAGGCGCCTTCAAACGCTATTCTCATCTTGATTAGTCTATCCATGGTAGGAAGCCTATCATGAAACGCAAACCAAGTGATGATACTATGTTTGGGGACTCGTTGGGGAAACCAAACGATATTATGCCAGTCAACTCTTTCTTTTCTATCTCTTATCTCAGACCAAATAAGATGTGAGGTTGCTACATTATGATTTGACAAATTAGAAAATAAGGCAGCAGCTTCAGGTCGGAGTTTGAGGAGCTTTTTCAGAGTCCAACTCATAGTGTCTTTGCAACCCACGGACCATAAATCTTCATTTTTAATGCAATCTATATCTTGTTTTCTAGCATTTTAATTCGTATCATATATATACCTCGAATACGTATCATATAAAAAGAACAATGTCATTTTTTATCATTAAGACTATTTAATGATTTTTAAAATTTTAATTCTTAAAATAAGGAACCTTTATATTCATTTTTATAAATAAGATTTTTTTATCATCATAAATAATCAAACGAAAATGACTAATTATTTATCCAAATAACTATTGAAAAAGTCAACATAACCTCTGACATTTCATCTAATTTTCTTTCTCGCTTTCTGGTATTTCAATATTTATTTTTAAATTTTTTGATTAAATAGAGATATTTATATTTCAAAAACAAATAACAGAATATAAATTTATATAAAATTAAACAGCAAAAATATTTTTTTACTTAATCAATTATTGGATCTCTTATTTTTTTCAAACTTTGTGTCTCTTCATCCGTTGTTGCAAGATAAGTTTTAAATCATTCATAATAGAATTGAATTTATTAAAAAAAACTTCAAAAGAATAGAAAAACAATGTAAGATTGTGAAAATACATGTCTCGTATAAGAAAAAAATTAAAAACAATATTTTCTTGTCTAGAAAAAATAAATATAATGACAATACTATGAGGACCAAAATAATCGTGTCATCTAAGATAATTTTAAATTTCATTGTGTTATACACAGCTTTAAGGACTGTATATAAGAACTACCACATTCTTATTATTAATGTTACTTTTTTTACTTTTTAATGACATTTATTAGAATGAAATTAATTACATTCTAAAAATTAAACATAATTAATTTAATTTAGGTGTTTAATATAATTAAAAATTATGTAAAAAGTTTAGGCGTTTATAATTTAGGGTTTATGGTTTATGGGCGGGTGGGTTATTGTTTTAGGGTTTATAGTTTATTTGTTATGATTTTTAGGGTTTATGATTTTAGTGTTAGATTTTTATGGTTTTAGGGTGTAAGGTTTATGTTTATTTTTTGGGTTTAGGGTTTTAGGGTTTATGTTTATTTTGTGGGTTCAGGGTTTTAAGGTTTTAAGATTTAGGATTTTAGAGTTTGATTACATTAAACACCCTAAATTAATCTTGTTTATTTTTTAGGAATGTAACTAATTACATTCTAATATATTATATTGAAAAATAAAATCAACATTAATGATATGAATTTAGTAGTTCTTATATGCAACGTTAGGGTTGTGTATAGCAAAATCTTTTATAATAATTCAATTTTTGGTATTTTATGAAGAAAAAAATCTTCTACGCATGTTTTTACAATTTTACTGTCGTTTTTTGTATTAAGTAGAGATGTATTATATTTATATATATATATATATATAAATGGTTGAATAAATATAACATTCATGGCAATTTATTAGTATTTTTATATATATAAAGTATAAACTTAAAATATTTCTAAATAATAAATATAAATTGTTGAATTAAATAAAAAATCAACTTCTAAACTATACATTTTTTACATTAGTAAATATATCTAAATATTAATTTAATATATTAATAATTATTATATTTAATATTATTATAATATTAAAGTATTTATTATTATTTATTATTTTTTAAAATATTAGAATATTAAATTTTTAACAATCAATTTGAGTTAAATAATTAAGGGTAAAAAATAACTTTATCTTTAAAAGTGATTTTCAATCCCAAAAGTTAAAAATTTTAGCTTTTGAAGTTGGGTGGAAAATCACTTTCTCAACTATGATTTCACACCCAATTTGTAGGGTTTTGACATTGCTTATAGGTGAAAAATTACTTTTTTGAGCAAAAAGGTCTTTCTTAAGCAATGTCAAAGAAGAAAGTAAAAAAGTATTATGGGAAAAATATGATTAAACTTAAAACGGGACACGCGACTTTTTTTCTTGTTTAGCAGTTATAGTTTAGGATCTCTTTATAGAACACATAGGGATGGCTAAAAATCGGAATCTGACGGGTTTTGACCCGATCCGATCCGGTAAAGTTAATTTTTTTTTAATTTTATGTTTTTTGGGTCGGGCCGAGTTTTTAGGGAGTTTGAAATGGGTTGGTTCAGGTTTAGGATAAAAAAATTTCGACCTTCCACGATCCGGTTTATTTATAAATAAATATTTATATTTATTATATTTTATATATTATATTTAATATTTTTATTTTTTGGGGGGCAGGCGGGTTTAATCGGATTTTTTATTAAAATTTTAGAATCAGATCCGAGTCGAGTTTTACTTTTAATATATCGGTTCGGGTCGGAACGAGAATAAAAATATTTTAAACTTAAAGCGGGTCAGGTCAGATGGATTGCGACTTTAAATTTTCGGATAAAAAAACCCACTCGTTGTCATCCCTTAGAACACATGACAATATTCGTGTCCTACTTGTGGCATGTAGGAAAAATGTATTATTACTTATTAGTGCATAAAATAATCACTCTCCTATTTTTATTTTAGTTAAATGTTATATTAATTTACATTTATATTATGTAATTTACATTTACATAAAATTTAAATCTATAACAAATACATTTTGATTATAAATCGTAATTTAAAAATATATTAATAGTCTGTTTAAAATTTAAATTTGTAATAAAAATTTAAAATATTAAGGGTAAACTACTTCGGTGACCATCCAACTATTTAGCCCGTCTTATTTTGACTACCCAACTAAAAAAACTGAAAATATACCACCAAACTATTTAATTGGCCCTATTTTGACCATCAACCGTTAAAATCTAAAAGAGAGGTGACTTGACAGTTAACAAAATGTGTATAATTACACATTTAATCATTTTTAGTTACCTATTATATTAATTTGATCCTAATTTTAATTAAATTAAATTAATTAATCACTCTATTAGGTGCCAACACGTGTCACCTAATTGAATGAGAAAAATAAAATAAAGAGCACTTTTAACTTGGCTTAGAATCGAACCCAAAAGCCCCTAGGAGTAAATGACATAAGTTTGCCACAAAACCAAGTGGTCATTTGTGATACAAAGTACAAAATACAATATATGTTTTAGTTTGTTATTAATACGAGGAAAAGGAAATAAATATGGATTAAGAAGACTCAAACATGACATACTTGAGACGCATAAAAAATATTTAAACCACGATAGAGATATAATATTTAAATTAAAGTCAACAACATTTTACATATTTATATATATTAAAATAAAAATTATATAAATATATAAAATGTTGTCAACTTTAATTTAATTATTATATTTTTACAATGATTTAAATGTTTTTATGCTTCTCAAATATGTTATGTTCGAGTCCCTTAATTCATATTTTATCTTTCTTGCATTAACAACAAACTAAAACATATATTACATTTTGATATTTTAGATCACATATTTATTTCTTTTTCCTTGCATTCACAAATGCTTTTTGTTTTATTTTTCTCATCCAATTAGGTGGCACGTGTCACCACAAATGTATTAAATAAAAATAATTAATTAAATTCCTCTAATAAGATAATAACACGTGTCGATTCCTAATAGAGTAATTAATTTATTTAATTAAATTAAAATTAAGATCAAATTGATATAATCGATAACTAATAGAAATCGAATGTGTAATTATATAAATTTCTATAAACAGTCATGTCACTCCTCTCTTAGATTCTACTGCTGGTAGTTTGATTAAGATCAATTAAATAGTACAATGGTCAAATTTTTAATTTTTTTAGTTGGATGGTCAAAATAAGACGGACCTAATAATTGAGCGGTCACCCATGTAATTTACCCAAACATTAAATATTTAAATTAAAATGATATTCATGTTCAAAACAAAATAAAATGATATTTTCTTGAAATGATATATTAAATAGTCTGTCTCAAATGCAGAACTTTGGGCGATCTTCGATGGTCTTGATCATGCATGGCGATTGGAGTTCAAGAAAGTAGAGGTGGAATCCGATAATCTTGAAGCGGTAAGTGTGTTGCGAAAGACTGGTTCGAACCAGCGTGAAAACGCTCTCATTGTAGCTATTCAGGATATCCTTGCGAGGAATTGAGAGGTTAATTTGCGTTACATAAGTGTGGTGACTAAAAAAATTCGAAATATTTCACATTTTATAAAAAAAAATAGTTTTAGGACGGATTTTAGATAAAGCTTGTATTTTTAAAAAATACGATTTAGAGTCGTTATCGGTCACTTGATTTAGATAGATCGAACACCGAAAAACAAAACTAGAGATTTTAAGTTCATGAGTCGATTACGTGTGGGGAAGAGTTAACATCCTACCACGCCCAAAAATTAGTACCTAAAGGGTTCGTATCGTGAATGCAAAGAAAAAATAAAAATTCAATTTATTTTAATATCTAATCCCTAAAATGCAGGAATGCATGGTTATACAAATCAAATGTAATCTAACTCGCAACTCACTATACCAGAAGCGATGACGCCTGAAAATTCAGGACGACACTCCCACTAAAATATCGGTACTTCAAGTACTAAACTAGATTAATACAATTAATTAAATTTAACATTTTAACATGTATTAACAAAACATAGGCTAACATAAATAAAAAAATAACATGTATACATTAAAAGAGAAACACATAATATATAATAAATAAAGAAAACATATGCCATAGTATACTATATGTATTTAGTTATAAAAAACATAATAGGGGCCGACATATAAAATAACGTAACACAAATACATGCATATAAAAATTAACGTATAATATACAATTTAATTATAAATAAAAAGATGATTTACCTATGGTTATAAGTAAAACTTGTTAAATATATGTAAGTAATTTTGAAAAGAATCTAAGCTATAATTATATTCATACGTGTATATATAATAGTATATAAATATAGGTAAATAAGTAAATAATATATATATATATAAAGTAAAGAGAATACATGGTAAAAATAAATAGATATATAAAGATACAATCATACTAAAAAATTTATATTAATAAATATAAATATATACCATATAAAAATAAATCAAAGCAATTAATTATAAACATACCATAAATGTAAATAAAGGCAGTAAAAGAAGAACGAAATAAAATAATAAAAATACAAGGGGATGGATTAAATAGGTGAAAAAAATACCATAAAAATCGGACCAAATCAAAAGAAAAAAGGGACGAAACTGAATATTTTTAAAAGAGTGAAGGACTGCGGAAGGAATTTGGGTGAGTTGGAGAGGTTTAATGAAGGAATTAAGCCATTTTTTAAACCGTACCACATATATAACTCAAAAACAGAAACACATCAATTTAATTTTAAAACCAAAAACAGATTCAAAACCAAACTTCAAAATTTTCTGATGTGTTCTTTATAAAACCTCTGAGGTTCATCATGAACCCAGAATTCGGTGAAAAATCAACGCCCCGACCGTCGCTCGCTGACGCCTACGACTCAACACTCAATCCTAAAAGCTTCGTTTCTCTTTTTAAAATCTGAATCTGACCTTAGATTTTGGGTTGGGTTAGATTTAGATAAATATGAAGTGTATTGTGTGGCCTGAATTGACCCAACCCTTAGACAGCTCTAAGTCTCTAACTATTCGATTTTATTAATTCACTTTTGATTTTGGGCCTGTTGACAAAGTTGATTAAAACATATTATTCTATTAAATTAATATATTTTGAAAATAGTTATATATAAAATTCAAACTCAAAATATGACTTGTTAAACAACTTTTTTAAAATTTATGTTTTAAACAATATTCTTTTTAAGAAAAATATGATTTAAAATTAATCTTTTTAATAATGTTAATATTACATAACAAATCATGTCACTTTAATCGAGTGTAAAAAATATATAATTAATTTATCATATTTGAAATATTATATTATTAACAAAAATTTAGTTTGATCAAAGTATCTACCACCGATAACAATGATAATCTCTTTGTTGTGGATGATCTCACAAAGAAGTAAACGGTTGTAATGAAATTTACTTCATTCTCATTTTATGCATTCATTAAATTTGTAAATTTTAATAGTTAATTTCTTGTTTTTATGCATATATAAAATTGTATTAAAATATTTTATGTTTATTATTAACCTTTTTTAGAAGAAATATTTCATTTTTTTTAATTTAACTAAAGGTTTATAATTGATTACTTTTATTGTCAATGAATTTTAATGTAATTATATAATATTTTTAGATTCATTTTGTCATTTTCAACAATTAAATTGTTTACATTTATTTATTTATTCACATTTTTAAATTTTAAACATTATCACATGTCTAGTTATAAATTCGATTTTTTTACTTCAAATCGAATTTATATGGAGTAGAAGATCAAATTCAAACTCCGATTATTATGACTTCTTTTCGGGTTCAGATAGCAAAGCCAATCACTTCATCAATACTAGGGATGGGTACGAGATTCAGACTCGACAGGTTATGATTTGGTCATATAAAATTAAATTTTTTTCAAAATATTTGAATCGGACTGGAAAAAAAATTATTAAATATCAAATTAAATTTGAGCTTATGGTGAAAAAATTTAATTCGCCCAATTGTACGAATCTCTGAATTCATATAATTTAGATGTTTTTTTTTATATTTTTATGATTTAACTTTACATCTTTTTAAATTTTTATAATTTCACCCCCTCTAAATTTATGATATAATAAAAAATTTACCTACTTCCCTGTTTTTAAATGTACGAAGACGTAAAAATTTTGCCTACCTTTTGTTTTATTTTTTACTATTATTGCACTAAAATAAAATGAAACATAATTCTATTTTATTAAAAATTATTACTTGATGTTTAAAAGTCAACTAATATTCCTTAACTACTGTCATCCCAAACCTCATTGGTTGAATTAAACTCAAAATCTCCCATCAACGTGGAAAATTCTAGGATTTTGAAGTGAAAAAAAAAACCCTTTAACCCGCACCATGGCTCAAAAATTTAACGAGAGTTGGTCCAAGCAGTAAGTAATTTAGTACCACTTGATCATATATCGAGTTTAAGGTTTTGTGTATGTATAAAATTTTCGTTATTAAAAGTGTGATGTGAATCGAACCAAATTAGTCAAAGACAAAACCTTAAAATAAAACAGACAATCAAAAAAATTCAATACGCAGAAAATTAAGCCTCAAAGCAAGTTCTAGACGCCTAGTAGAAGACACTGACCAATCTTCCAATCTCTAAATTTTCTCTTTATGATTCGACAATGGTGCCCAAAGTATTATTAGGGTGGTCCAAGTCTTTCGATACAAATTATTCATCTATAATTCTGCTCATCTTTAAATTAAAAATAATTTTGCTCGTGTGGTTCTAATAGTGAATGATGACATTGTTTTTTAGGCAACCCGAATTTAAACAATGTAATTTATAAATGTGCGTAAATTTATTCAAATTTAAAACTAGACTAAGATACTACCTTATAATTTTTTGAACAATTTCTACTTAGCGGATGGGAAGAGGAGATTGCTCCTATTGGGATAAGAACTTAGGTCCTAGGGGAAGAAATTGAATATCAATAAAAATCTTTAATCATATACTCCAAATTATGTTGACAGATACTACCTTATAATTAAATTAAAATATTAAAAATAACTACATTTAAATATAATAAACACACAAATTTCAACCTATTGTAACACTAATAATATCAACAAAATTATTGCCTAATCAACAAGGTGGCCCAAGTCTTAACATTGAAATTTTTTTGTTTTATGAAAATGAGAATTAATACCTTTAGTGAGATCAAACAATATGATCATGTGCTGACGGAGACTTATCTTTTAAAAATGTATTTATTTGGATAAAAATTTTGAGAGTCTTTCATTAATATTTACCGCCTAGTAGCGGTCGATACTAATGAATGTACTTTTAATACACCCGGTTAAACTCAATCACTGCTAATAATTTTTATAAACGTTAATAGTCGCATTCATTTCGACTATATTTCAAAATATTTTATGCGTAATTAAAGATTAATCCATAATCTACAATTAAAAAAAAACAGATTAATCCATAATCTAATAGTATATTAAAAAAACTCAATAAATGTTCTAGTGGAAAAACGAATGATGTTCATCTTAGGAGATATGGGTTCAAATTGCTCTGTCTATAAGGTGTATGCTCATAGTCAAAGAGTTTAGAATATGTATGAACATATACTACCTTGTAATCACCTTTAGACTATTCAAAAAATAGTATATTAAAAAATAAGATATATATATATATAAGTTATATTTTGATTGCTTAATGCATTGTCCCCTCACGTTTATTATTTTTCTCGTCTTGGTACTTAACGTATTTTTTGAGCTCGTGTCCCCTAACGATAGAGACGTTACTCAAATTACCCCAACCTTAAAAAAAAGATCTTATCTATTTTTTAAAATTTTCAAATAAAATAAAATGAATATATTAAAATATTCATTAATTTTATTTTATTTTCCTAAAACTATCCCACCCCTCTTCTCCAACGCATCCCCACACCCCTTCCATTTCCTCAACGGAGCTCCAAAGAAAATAGAACCAGTCCCTCAACAGCTGCCACATAAAACAAGATTTACTTGGACACCTCTTAAAAGTTTTACTTGGAAACGTTGTAATCAAATGATAATATGTAGAGACAAGAAAACCTAGAAACATAACCAAAAATGAACATCGCGGCAGAAATCAAACAGCTTTTGCTATGAAAATTTAAGAAAATAATGATAAGAGAAAAAGGGTGGCGCGATATGATTGGTCACAAATCTTTTTTTAAACAGTTCGAGTAATTTAGGTAACATCTTTAACGTTAGGGGCACATTAGCTCAAAAAAAATACATTAGGTACCAAAATGAGAAAGATGGTAAATGTTAGGAGGAAAATGGTGTATTAAGCCTATTTCAATACAAGTTGTATAAAAAATGGCTTAAATGAAAATATGTGCCTAAAGTATACTCTTTTGAATTTTAGGTGTCTAAAGTATTTTTTTGTAAAAATATGTGCCTAAAGTTTTAACAGTTATATTTTAGGTGTTTGACCGTTAACGAGGTGTAAAAAATTTCAACCAATCAATGCTCGACACGTGACACTAATTTTATTTTTTAAATTTTTTTAAGGAAAAAACTCAAAATTTTTAATTTTTTAAAAAATCCTAAAACTTTAGAAATTTTGCAAAACAGCCCTCAAATCCCTAAAATTACCCAAACTCATACCCCAAGTCGTCGTCTCTTCTGTCGCCGATTATCGTCTTTGTTTACATCCCTTTGGTCGCCGAACTAAAGCAGTCATTTCTCTCAACAGGCGTCGCCAAAAACGGCGAATGGCGTGCTAATTGAACGTCGATTTCGCATTTGACATTCGACTGCACGTCGTTTGCCATTTTCGACGGCGTGACGTTGTCTTGGGAGAAATGACCGCCTTGGTCCGGCGACCAAAATTTTAAAAAAATTTGGGCACCTAATTTTTAAAAATTTTGAGTTTTTTCTCTTAAAAAATTTAGAAAATAAAATTAGTGTTATGTGTCGAGCATTGATTGGTTGACAATTTTTTAACACATCTTTAACGGTCAAACACCTAAAACTATAACATTGTAAACTATAGGCAAATAAAATTATAACGGTTGAAACTATGAGCAACTATTTTAAAAAAATACTTTAAGCACCTAAAGTTCAAAAAATGGGCACCTATTTTTCATTTGAGCCTAAAAAAATTACACAACCCCTTCATATTTAAGCTATAAAATCTAAAACTTAAATTCCTAACTCTAACACCTTAAAACCTAAATCTCTAAATCTTAAACTAAGTCCTTAAACCATAAAACTATAGCGCTTGAGCGTATCAAATAATTATCTATAGTATAATTTTGTTTTTATGAAAGAATATAATTCTCACATTTAAAAGGGTTATTTTTATTTTTACCGGTGAAATTAAGAAAACTCTAGTGCCAAGGTAGAAAAGGCCATTTTTATTTCTCCAATCCTCAAATTCAATATTAGAAAAAGGCAAAGTTAACATCCAACACAAATTCTATTTAAAGCCCTACCCTATACCACAAGAAGCAATAGGTAAAATTTATTGTGAAAGTTAAAGAAGATGGAGAAACACAATATATTTGCATTGGCAACGATACTTTGCCTTTCCACATCACCAGTCCATGGTCATTACTGTTCCGCCTCCTCGGCCGGAGAAGATGACCCAACTCCATTTCTTCTTCCACGATATCCTCAGCGGCGAAAGCCCCACCGCAGTCTTGATAGCCCGTCCCGACAATTCCACGTCCCCATTCGGCAGGTTGTATGCAATGGATGATCCCCTCACCGTAGGTCCCGAACTAACATCGACGGTAGTCGGAAACGCCCAAGGCCTCTACGTATCACTCACTCGTGACCCTTTCGTGTTTACTGCAGTTCTGTATGCGGATTTTGCGTACACGGGTGGCATGTTCAATGGCAGCTCCTTCAGTCTGTTCTCACGATATGCGGCGACGGAATACGTCGGTGCAACGGAACCGGAGCGTGAATTGGCAATAGTGGGAGGGAGAGGTGCGTTCAGGATGGCCAGAGGGTTTGCACAAACTCGGGGCATTTCTTCAAATGCCACGACCGGGGATGCTATTATCGAGTTCAATGTTACTTTGTACCATTACTAAAATTCAATAATGAGACCAAAAAGCGAGTGTATTCCCGAGGTTGAAAAATATAGATTAATAATTGTTGTAATTCTGTGAAGAAATAATGGAGGAATAAAGCTAGTGATTTGATATTTAATTATATACTATTTATCTTGTTTTTCTCGGATGCTTCTGGTGTAATAGAATTATTTGGAGGTCAGGTTGTTTATCCAATCTCGAAGGTTCGTTTTATATTTAGAGAGATTCGAATAAAAATATTAAATTCAAAAATGAATTTGAGTAAAAATAAAAGGTCTATTTTAAATTTGAGTAGAGATTACATTGATTGAATTAACATTATTTATCAATGAGATAATTTTGAAATTTTAAATTTAAAAAGGTCAGTCAAGAATTATATTTTTAGGGATTAAAGAACAATTTAACCATATGATCTTTTATTTTTATATATTTTTGTGAGGTGTTGACCCACTAGTCTCTATTGTGTTCCGCAACAGAGAGCGTGAATTCTAATACTCAAGTCTTTTATTTTTATATATTATATAATATTTTAGCAATATATTATACAATTTATATCATATGAAAATTAAATATGTTACAATAACATCTTAAAAAAATTAACTTGTTTCTATTTAAAATATTAATAAAAAATCTAACGAGTTACTTTAGTAGTACAAAAAATGATTTTTATTTTAAGAGATTAGATTCGCGCACATGTTTATAAGGTGTATGTATATATTCAAAATGGCTAAGAAAAAAATATAAAAAAAATATTACTTTGCAATCACACTAATAAAATATACTACTATATAGTCACACTAATAAAAAATATGGGTGTTCGTCTAACATCTAAATATTTAATTGATCGTTGAAGCGGCAGTATTATTTTGAAATATTTTCTGTTTAATTAGAAATTTGAGACAAATTTCCTAATAACAATTTTAAAAACTACCCATTTGTACAATAAACATTTAGCCAATAACAGCCTAACATAGTTTTTTATTGTTGTTTTCAGGGATAAGTTATTTAGTGGTAGAGGTGGCAATCGGGTCATACGAGTGGGATCGGATCGAAATGTTTTGGTTTAGATTTAATTCGGATAGGATCGAGTCTGATTCAGATTTTGTTTGTTGTTTTGGGTTGGGTATTAGTTCGAGTAAATATCGGATTAGTTAATTTTCAGTTTTGATCAATATCAGATTAATTGACTTTTTGGGTCGAATTAATATCGAATTTGTTAATTTTCGATTCGGGTCAGTATCATATCAGTTGCTTTTTAGGTCATTTTAAAATAT
Organism: Hibiscus mutabilis; assembly: GCA_019671005.1. NCBI lineage: Eukaryota > Viridiplantae > Streptophyta > Magnoliopsida > Malvales > Malvaceae > Hibiscus > Hibiscus mutabilis. The sequence continues at coordinate 8,815,269 of CM033715.1, read as the reverse complement.
CGGATCGATTAAATTTTGTTTTAGTTAATATATGAAGATGATATTTTAAAGGAAAAAATGATGTTAAACCATTAAATTATTACTAAAGGTTGTTGTTAATTAGTAATATAATACAAAACGAGAATAAAACATATATATTTGAACAAATTAAATTCGGGTTGATTTTAATTCGTATTGATTTTCAGTTCAAGTTGTTTTCAGTTCAGGTTAATTTTTGATACGAGTTACTTTCGGTTCAGATTGATTTTTGTTTTCAATTTCGATTCATGTTGATTTTTGGTTTAACTAATTTTGGTTTAACTTTAGTTCGAGTCTATTTTGGTTCAAGTTCGAGTCAAGCTTAAACTATTATGTTTAAATTTAAATGTTTGATCAAATAAATCAATTCAGGTCTCGAATAAAATTTACTAGGTCTATTTAGCGAATGAGAGAAATTGTTGTCCTCTTAAAAAAAATTGTCTGATTTTTTTAATTTAAAAGCTTAAATCCCTCGTAATGGTTATTTTTCATGAAGTTGCCTTTGAAACTTATGTAATATTAACGATTTAAATATAGCAAGACCCTTTATTAATTATTACAAAAATACCTCGGAAAACATAGCAATACATGTTATCCAAATCAAAGCCTCCTTAAAAACTTGGTCGTCCGAATTAGTCCGGGTAAAGCTCTAAAAACCTATAGAGCAACCAAAAATAAATGGTTAACTGCCCTCATTAAGTAAAGTATCAATACATAACATAGTAACATTTACACTGATTATTTGTAATTATTGGTAATTCTAGATTACATAAACTATAACTGGAAGAAAAAAAGTGTGGACATTGCAATCAAGCTATCAAAGTTTACAAGATGGGCCTCTATGTACAATGCATTTAGGTGGGACTACTTTTTAACTTAATTAGTCCCATTTCCTGCAACATTCTAGTCTTCTAGCATAAATTATGAAGAAACAGCTAAGAAAAAACCATGAACTAACAGCCATAGAAACAAAAGGATCAACAAAATTCAAGATGTCTGACTTATTGCATTACTCATCAAAACAAGCAGTACTCATCAAAACAAGCACAACAGGGAACAAAAATATCCTTAAACAAAATAGCTAACCAAGAAACTACAATCACTGTTAAAGAAGGGCACCTGAAGAAATTTCAGCATATAGCATCTTAAAAAATGTCCTATAACCGCATGTAGAACCCAGTTTTCATCGTTGTCCATACTGCATCTGTTGGGGAAAAACGAGTAGCTTTTTCAGTAGTGGAAGGAGAGAAATCAATGCGAGCTGAAGCTGTTCCGAGCTGTTTATCCGTATGCTGACTTGTCCTGCACCTCTGTTGTTCAAGTTGGCTCGTGCTATTAAGTTGGTAGACCGTCCAACGGGAACCTGCGACTGTATATTGCATCCAATGGCAAGATCTCCGTGCCAATCCATGACAGAAAGACCGAGTGTAGACGAGGAGCGACCCAGAGGGTAATCTTTGTCCCTCAATTGTGCTTCCAAGCTGCCCCCGAAAGCAACATCACCACGACTAGTCATGGCACCTCCTGTCATGACAACCTGAAACCGCTTATTAGCAATCAGTTTGTCTTCAACTTTCACTCCAGCTGATAATGTATCACCTAATAGTGTAACCGAGATACCAGCATTTGCCTTGTTCTTCCTGAAATTACTAAACCTTGTCTCGCCGCGTAGAGTGTAGGCCAAGTCCTTTCCAACAGTCTGCATGTCAAAACCTAAAGAAGTTGCTTTACCTTCCCCATGCTTCAAAGAACTAGCTAGTTCCATTTGGACATTGGCATCCTTTTTGTCCTTTGTAATCTGGCCAGAAAATGAAATAGGAAATTTATCTTTAGCAACAAACAATCTTTCCACATTAATACCTTCATAACCAACATCATGATCCCAACCGTGAGTATCTAGAACAGGCCTCACAAGCCACGGGTTGGAGGAATCAAGGTAACGATATCGATGTGTAGGGTTATCAGAATCAAAAGAGGCAGGCAATGCCAAATCTGGCATGGGAACCGGAACGGAAGAAGCACCACTACTTTCTTCTCCAGCACTGTCACCATAATCACTTGGCAGATCCTTTGCTGCAGCACCCATTTTCTTCATCATCTTCCGCTGCCTTTTCTCTTCCTTCAGTTGCTTTTTCATAAAAAGTTTTTCCCTATATTCTAACTCATCAAAGTATGCCTTCTTTTGAGCTTTTGTAAGCTTAACTATCTGTGCTTTAGTCAAACGCTTGAAAGGTGGTAACGCATCATATTCTGATTCATCCTCAGAATCGGATTCAACCAAATCATCATCTAAATCATCCTCATCACCATACTGCTGCTCTTCAGGCAGCTTAACTTGTGGTCTTGACTGAAGAAGAGATGAGAGAAGGAAAGGTAAAGGAGGTGTCCTTGATCTAGTAGCAAAAGGCTTTCCAGGTGGTGTATCTTGCAACTTCAAAAGTGTGTTTGCTTCAGCCAGAATTTTAGATGCAAAGGAAAGAAGCAACAAATGAGGCTTCCAAACCTGACCATTTGGCAAAACTCTTTGGCCTGCCCTGTTTGTTCTACATGCAGAGTGGTTCTCCACTAACGAAACGGGATTCATGAGCCGCATATCTCCAGCTGCTTGACGAATAGCCTGCTGGACAACATGAGTGCGTTGAGTGACAAACATGTCATAACTAGAAGCTGTACCGTTAGGGCCATCAGGTGGAGCAGAAGCTGCATGAGTCAGAACCACGATTGCATTAAACCATATAGAAGGACCAAAGATTTCAGTGATGGTGCGCAAGAGGGGCATATCACCAAGATCCCTGGTTTGCATGTCCAGCCTATCAAGGTACAACACGATATCTGGGGGTGTTTTCTTAATGAAACGCTTAACAGAATGAAGGGTCTTCTCATTCTGGCGTTGGTCGGACCAGGAAGGCAGAAGGCCTGGTGTGTCAATTATGCGAACCTTAATACCATGCACAGTACCCACAACATCCTGAACCTTCTTTGTACCAGTCTGGAAAGCATCAGTACCAAACTTAACTTCATCAAATATCGAATTAATAGTAGCACTTTTGCCAACTCCCGTCTTCCCAAGGACCATAATTGTACAAGAGAAATCAAGAGGTTCATTACCAGCTGCCTCAAGTTGTTCTGCCATAGCATTTGCACGGTCAAAGCTAAAGGCACCAACACGGCCCCCATTTCTCCCATGTAGCTGCTCAGCTAATCCTAATCTGTACAAAACCTGTGCTACAACAACATTATGAGGACCCTGCCCAAGCCTATGTGCAAGCCGTAAAAACTTGACTCTAATCAATTGAAGCTTTTCACGAGTTTCATCACTCTCCTCGGCTTCTCCACTAGCAGGATCTTCATTTCGTTGTGAATGTGCCTGGGAGACGGTGCCATTTACACGAGGCTGTTGCACTACTCTTGGTGCAGGCTCCAACAGTGGAGCAGCACGACCAAGGCCAGCAGGATGAGAACGAGTAGCAGAATTTACAGATTTCACAGATGATGAAGGCACTGGAGAAGGTGAAATTTCAGGTTCTTTAACCACGGGAATATTTTGCTTCATCTCCTGAACTATATCAATTTTCTTTCCAGACTCTTCAGCTTTTGACGAAAGAGAAGATGCCGGAGCATGTTGTTGCACTTCCTGATCAATAGTCACTTTGGTACTTGGCTTATCTTCCTGATCTTTTTCTGCTTTCTTTTCAGGTTCTTCAGTCACTGAATTAATATCTTGAAGTTTATCCACCATTTCATCAGGGAGCTGAGATTGAGAACTATCATGTACCTCTGATCTCAAATCAGGCCTACCAGACTCAATCGTCTCATTCTTCTGATCTCTAAGTTTCTCTGGAGACAATAAGTCTCTAAATTCGGGAGCAACTGTCCCTTCAACAGATCTACTCAGCTCAGATGGATTATCTTCTGGTTTATCAACAGCACCATTATACTTTATTTCCTCTGCATCTGATGAATCTTTAACCTCTCCATTTGTGTTATCTACAGTCTCCACAGTAGCCAAATCCTTATATGCTTTTTCACCCTCATCTCCAGCATCCACTGAATCAATATCAGCTTTGGCGTCTTTCACTTCAGCAATCTCTTTTCCCTGATCCCCTGTATCAAAACTAGCTGGCTTGTCATGTAACACTTTACTTTCATTCACAATCATGCCTGCGGAAGTATCAGCAAAACCCCCAGCAATTTTATCTTGAAAATCAGTAGCAACTGCACCCTTCATTGATTCATCACCCTTATCAGCTTGAGGCAAAACTTCCAACTTCGAATCCATTTTAACATCCTCTTCCACCTTAGCAACTTCCGGAGTTTCCAAAATTTTGTCAGCCAATGTTCCTACTAAATATTCTATATCAGCATCACCCTTATCAGCTTGAGGCAAAATTTCCAACTTCGAATCCATTTTAACATCCTCTTCCACCTTAGCAACTTCCGGAGTTTCCAAAATTTTGTCAGCCAATGTTCCTACTAAATATTCTATATCAGCATCTCCATTCACATGCTTCTCAATTAATGTATCCAATGTTTTGTTTCCCTCATTCTCATCCCTTGGGACTTCGGTTTCTCCCGTATGACCAATTTCAGGTAGCTCCTTTCCACCACTCAGTTCATCAGTCCCTACTCCCATTTCAGGTAGCTCCTTTCCGCCACTCAGTTCATCAGTACCTACTCCCATTTCAGTCTCTCCTTCATCGATCTTATCAGACACCCCACCTCCACCAACATTCTCCCCGCCCAACAGTTCCTCCTCTTTCTGATCATTCACTGACAGTCCGACATCCCCCTGAGCTACAACTTCACTTTGACTCACATTCGCCTGAGGTCCGACATCGCCTGGAACTACATCCACCATAAGTCCGACATCACCTGGAACCACGTCCACCTCAGGTCCAGCCTCACTTGGCACCACATCCTCCTCAGGTCCAACGTCACTTGGCACCGCATCCGCCTGAGGTCCAACCTCACTTGGCACCGCGTCCTCCTCAGGTCCAACATCAGTTGGAACCCCAACTGCCTCTTCGAAAGTCTCAGTTTCAGATTCTGAATTTAAATTCTCCTTAACTTCATCTAAACCAGAGTCAACATTTGTCTCGCCATTTCCAATTGCACCAGTAACTCCACTGCTGTTATCCATTTCAGAACTTTCTATCAGCTCCAGCAGAATCTCCTGTCTTTCAATTGCCTCCTCAAAAACCTCATCTTCTTCATCCTTTGTTTCATCGGAACCCCCAGCAACCTTTTCCTGCACGTTCTCATCGGCAACTCTTTCATCCATAATCTTATTGTCTACCGTAACAGCACCACCAACCATTCCTGTCCCATTCTTCATCTTAACAGATATTGATTAAAAACCCTAAACTCACCAAAGCATAAAAAACTCCAATTTTAACCAACATATCATCAATGATTAAATAAACAAGCAGCAAAACAATACAGAACAATCAATCAAAAAGAAGAAGTACCCACAAACAAAAAAACCCCTTTTTCTAAAACCCAAACATAAAAAGCCAATATTGATCGAAATATCAATAAAAAGTATCGATTTTTCTATATTCTTACAGTCAAAACATCATTTCTCCAGAAATACCAGATCCCAAGGGGCAAAGTCCATACTAAAGATTCTCAAGATAAAATCAAAAGCAACAAATACTATAATGAAGTAGTAATAAAAAAACACCAAAAGAAATATTACCAGGTCTTTTTTATGCTTTCTGACAGAAAGGAAGTAGAACTGTAGAAGTATATCTGGGGTTTTTGCAGCCTAATGAGGGAGACAGATTACAGGAAGAAAGGATCTTTGATTAAATGTGCTCTACTTTCTCTTCGGCTTAGTAGAAGAAAAGGATAAGAGATGATCAACGGACGAAAACCGATTTGGGGTGGGTGTTGTGATCAAACGGTGGAAAGACGGCTCATTGGTATCATCGTCCGAATCGTGGTGACGTGGACGTTGGGAAAGGAACTTATGGCGAAAGGGTTTGTATCGCGTGATCATAGTTAGCTGAGATTGTTACTAAAATGATGTCGGGTTTTAAATTGAGATGAGCAACTGCACAGGACTTTTAATAAAAAAAATATTCAGTTAAATTAAATATTTATAAAAAATATTTAATGTATTATATGAAATAAAAATAAAAAATGATTTTAAAAAAGAGTCCATAATATATTATTTTATTAATATAAAAATATTTTTAAAAAATTATAAAATTTTGAGATTATAAATTAAATAGTCTTATTTTAATAAATTATGACCTTTTGAATCACCCCGGTTAAATGACTTCATTTGGTTGTTGTGTGATATTTGGAAATGGAATACATGGCCACATGCGGAATAGTTCGATCCTAGGGATTTCAACTACTTCTGGTGAGGCAAAAATAAGGATGAGCATTTTATTCCGACCTAATTCGGTTTGATTGGGTCGAGGTTTTTTAATAAAAAAAAAAGGTTTGAATTGGGTCGGGTTTAGGATAAAATATATCTTACTCGATCCGACCCGAACTCAAAATTAATTGTGTAATTTTCTCTTAATCTTTTAGAGATATTTATAATAATACTCCCTCTTTATATATATTTTTATAATTAGGTCATTAAAATTTAATTTTATTTATAATTTAATCTTTAAATTTATAATTTTTACGCTTAAGTCCCTTAAAATTATTTAATACAACTAAGTCCCTAAAAATTATTTTTTTTCTATAGATCGGGTCGGGGTCGAGTTTAGTGTATTCATTTTCAGGTCGGGTCGAATCAAATTTTTTTAAAGGATATGTTCGAGTCAGGTCGGGTGCGAGTGTAGAGTTTATTTTCGAGCCAGATTTGGGAGCCGGATTCGGGTGGGTCAAAAACCCGACCCAACCTGACGCATGCCCATCTCTAGGCAAAAACACTTCAATCAATGATCCATTGTTCTATAAAGTTTTTCAATGCAAGAACACAGTAACATTTAGGGTGATTGTGGCAGGCAAAGATTGTTTTTCAACTGTTTACAAATCTAGATCGAGTAAGATAGAGTTATATTATGTAAAAAAAATTAAATTTTATACTGATTTGTGATCATAGGATGAAAATAAATTAATAATTAAAAATAAAATTTTATACATTCACATTACCCATTTCTATTTTTTATGAATTTCAGTCATTTGTTCATATTCACGTATAATTTTAAATCGATGTAAAATTAAAATTTATACAGTGTAATTGAACCTTACATCTTCTGAATTAGATTAAAAAAAAGTAGTTTTTGGACATTGTAGTTTAGTGATGCTAGGTGGGTGGGGCTATCAAAGTTGATATGATGAGCCTCTAGATCCAATGCATTTTTGGAGTTGCGGGACTGCTGCTTGACCTGGTGTGCTTGTAAGGTATTGGGTGGAAGAATTTATGGAGCTAGTATTAGAGATTGTTTTTAATAAGTTGGACTTCTGCTATTTGTTTTTTTTCCTCCAACAAAATGGATCTAATTGAAACAAAATTAATAACACCCAAATTTTCATGTTATATTTATAGAAAAAATATCTCATGTACGATAGTGAAAATATTTTGTTTTCACAAACGTCTTAATTTTAAGGGTTAGAGATTTAATTTAGAGTTTAGTGGTTTAGAATTTAAAAAATATTGTTAGAATTTAAGGTTTAGAGGTTAGAGTTTAGATTTTTAGGATAATATGTAAGAGATTTAGGTTTTAACATATAAATGCTAAATTGAAACACATTCTATAAATCATAAGCACATCAACCTAAACGTCTAAACTATAAACCTTAAATTAAATCTCTAACCCTAAAATTAGATCGCACGTAAAAACAAACAGTTTTCCGCCACCGATACTTTATATTTATTTTGTTAATTATAATCATACAATTGATATATAATATAAAAAGACACTTAAAAAATAATCGTACATAACATCATAATAATTTGACAAGTGGACACTTCCATTAATTGACACAACAGCTTTAGAAAATATACTAGTCTCATAATTATGAGAAATTATATTATGGGACATTCTTGTTACATTATTTATGGGACAAATCAATCAAATGTATATATTTTATTAATTTTTTATCTCATTTTTTACCAAGTAAATATTCAATTGGTAAAAACTATTTTTAAATTTAATTTACAGTAAATATGAGTGAAGATTCACTCTGTAAAAAGATAAGATGAAAAATATTAATGAAATAGATGTATTTGATTGGTTGATCTCATAGATAACGTGGCGGAAATGACCCATAATATAATTTTTCTATAGTTATATATAAAAAAAACTACTAAAAGTAATGTTCAATTTTTTACCGTAAAAACTTAATTTTATAAAAAATATCTAATTTATCTATTAGAAAACTTTATATCATTAAATTTTTGTTTTAAGAGAAAAAAATTTATTTTATAAGAGTTTCATTAATTAAAATTTTATTAAGTTTAGTGGAGGAGAATGTCACGCCTGGAAAGAGAAAAAAATATTAATCTCACACCGAAAATATAAACTGTTATTAAGATAAAATATAACGTGTTAATAAAAATTGTTTTAAATTATTATTTTTCTCAATCTGAATTTATTATTAGGATATAAAAAATATTTAAATGGTACTATTCAAATTAAATATACCATAATCTTAATTGTACGAGATAAAAATAATGATGATTATTAAATCAGTCTATGGGTGATAATATATTAAAATGATAATTTTAAAATTGTACAGGATAAAATAACACTAGCAATTATTAAAATAATTTTATAAAAATCCGATTATAATTATAGGAGATAAAAATGTTTATATTATAGTTCTAATAAAAAAATACTTTAAATCGTGTGTGATAAAAATGTTGATAACTATAATTTTAATCATTTATATAGATATATATATATATATATCACTTGACATGTATGAAGTAATAATTTTTTTGAATATATGAAGTAATATTTTTAAACTTAATATAAAATTACTATTAAATTTAGTAAAGATAATATTTTTTTAATCTCAATAAAAAATATATTTTAAATTAAATAGTTACGTGGAATACCAGTATTACCACGGTGGGTACAGTCGTACATAGCAGTTGAAGTTTATTAAGAGTTAAAATGAATGTCTTAAATATAAAATAAGTGTTTAAAGTATTTTATTTTTTATTTTTGCGTTTAAACTTTTTTTGATGTAATAGGTGTTTAAAATTTTTACTTTCATCTAAATACGTACCTAATTTTTTTTAGTTAAATTACGTGTTTAAAGTTTTAATTTTTGTCTAAATAAATGTCTAACTTTTTGTAAGTTTAATTTTTTGGTGTGTTAAATAATAACTGAGTGTCATATTTTTTTAATTGGGCACTTATTTCAAAAAGAAAATTAAACACTTATTTTATCCAAAAAAATAAACACTTAAATAAAAATTATATAAAATATTTTCAGCATTTATTTTATAATTAAGTCTTTAAAGAATTTGTGTACTGGAAGTGATAAAATACATATATACTATGCAGGTATATTTATGAATTTGAATTAGACTAAATTAAAATAAAAGATAAAAACTCAATAAATGTAATAGTAGTGACTAGTAACTAATACGTAGGCCAAGCATCACAAGACAACAAAAACATAAAGATATGAAAGCAATTAGGTCACTAAAGATATTGGAGACCCTACTTAGTGAGAAATTATAGTAGGACCCTCTTCACCTCGTCATTCATAGTTCCGGCTAGTAAAAATTATTAAATTTTATATTTTTTTGTTAAGTAAATTTTTATTTGATAAAAAAATTATTTTAATTCAATTTACAATAAATATGAAAGAAGATTTATTTGGTAAAAATATAACATAAAAAAGTAATAAAATAAACATTTTTTTATTGGTTAGGATCATGAATAACGTGATAAGAATGGTTTATGATATTTGGGATAAATTTTTGAAATATCGCTCGTTGATTAAATTCCTAAAAATTAATATTGTCATGGTCGAAATTTTCTATCCCAAACTTTTTGAAAATCGTTGGAAAGTTCAACATCTCAAATGTTAATAGAGACTGGTTCGTATGGGGTTTAAATCACAATCTATACGATATAAATCATTGTTTTATAATTATATTATCACTTGAACTACGTGTGAATCAGTTGATCTAGTGAGAATTAATAACGAGAAAATGATGAGCACGGAAAGGCTTCATGGTTCCTCAAATTTTTAATAATTTAATATTTAAACCTTCAAAGTTAAAAATTAATAATTTGACCTCTCGAAATTTTAAAAAGTTTTATCAGGTTCAAAGTATTTGAATATTTTTATTTAAATCCTTTTATAAATTTTAAAAATTACCGTTACTAAACCTCTCAAAATTATTAAGAAATTTAGTTAGGCCTTAATTAAAAAAAATTAAACCATTGCAAAATTTTCAAAATTTTGTTTTAAATCTTTACATATTTTGAAAATTTAATGTTGTACCCATGTCTCTAACCCCAATTTTTTTTTTTACCTTTATAACATAGAAAAGATTTTTAAAATAGATTAATTATGCATTTGCTCCACTCGCTTTTTAAATATTTAGGTTTTCTCCCCAATCCTCAATTCTGTCTCCATCAATATTGTATCCCATACTCTTTGACAAAGTTCTGCTAGAGGCGTTAAGGTCACGAGTTTAAATATTGACATAAGAATAGAGTAAATTAGACTATAAAAGTTACTTCATAATAAACTTTTATAATACCAGACAAATTAAATAGTCATTATTATAATAAAAAACAACATTTTCAAAATAAAATAAAGAGTCAGAAGGTTCAACTATGATATACTCAAAATAGCCACCTCGTTACGCAAAATAAAAATAGAAAAAAAAATGGAACTGAAACGACTTCAAATCTAGTCATCCAATGGAATTTTGGTTTGCTGCATTATTTATATAATTTGAATATGATCGGATAAGATCCAGAAAATTAGAAAGAAAAAAAGTCTTAGCAAAATCCGAAGACATGAAACTAAATTTCCTTTAAACGTGTTCTTGAATTTTCCTCCAAGAAAAGCGGATGGAATCCAAAATTTTCCAACATTCGAGGATTAAATTTCTCCAAAGTGGGAGTAGGACCAATCACTAAGCCAAAACCAAAGTCTATCCACATGACCTGTCGTATGACTCAGCTCCATGGATAAGGATTCATAACAACATAATAATAATCAAGTCGACCAAATTGGTTTAATCACTTTTCTTCACCTCCATTATATTAACCCTACACATCCCTTGTTGTTACCTCAAAACCCTCAGCTTTATTTTTTTCTGTTCAACTTTTGGCCTTTAGCATCCAACCGGAGATGGCTTCATCGACATTCTACGATGTCCTCGGCATCCCGACGACGGCCGACGGGACCGAAATCAGAGCAGCCTATAGGAGACTGGCAAGAACGTGTCACCCTGATGTTGTGTCCATGAAGAAGAAAGAGATGTCAGCTAATCTGTTCATGAAGATCCATGCTGCGTATTCCACGTTGTCTGATCCTAATAAACGTGCTGATTATGACAGGGATCTTTACGGTTGGAACGGCAATCTCTTTCGTTCAGCTGCAACAATGGCTGCCGCGGCAGCGTCGGGGTTTCCTGGATATAGTATTCGTAAGAATTGGGAGACTGATCAGTGTTGGTAGCTAATTAATTAATTAATTAATAGGCAGCCATTTTTGTTCATTTCTGGAAAGAACAGAAACATGGTAATGCTGTTTGTATGTCTGGGAAATGTAAATAACAAGGAAAATTTTTATTTCATCACTTTCTTTTTTTTTCTTGTAAATTAAGTATTTCAAGTAATGTATAGTTTCTTTGCTTCTTATGCGTATGTTTCATTCTTTTATGTTATAAATTCCATGATCATGTTCTTTCGATTAATCTACCTTTACCATGTGAGGTGGCATTGGATAAATTTATCCTCCACGACTACTGACTTTTTAATGAAATGTGTTTTTCTTTAATAACACTTTCTTCTTTTTTTTAATAGAAATAGTATATTTTTTTGCACTTCTGTAGTACAATTTCTTTAGGTTTAGATCTGATGGAGAATTTCCACAAATATGACGCACAATTTCCCCCCCCCCCTCAAATATGGTACAAACTATTTTATTTCCGTAAATATTATACTTTTTTACAGAAAGTGAAGTCAAAATCATTAAAACTCGACTAGGAACAATATTTCAATTTTTCGAATAAAAAGTTGAAGTTGGTGGCAAGAGATTCCGACTTTGAGCAGTAAAAGAACATGAAAGTCGGTGGCAAGAGGCTCCGACTTTGAACAGTATTTCTATTTTTTTTAATTTGATAAATTAAATAATTATTCAAAGACGGTGAGAAATGATTTTGACTTCACTTTTACTATAAAAGTACAATATTTGTGGAAATAAAATGACTTGTGATATATTTGTGAGAAAAAAAATTAACTGCAATATTTATGTAAAGTTGCCAGATTTGATAATTTTTTTAGTAAATTTGTCTCGTCTCACCAACAAGGTGAAAAAATCTAGAACCTAGAAATAACATGAAAAACACCTTTAACAAAATATCCATACATTTATTTTCTCCTATTAATTGCTATTCAAGAGAAATATTTTTTTATAAAAAAATTTCAGAGAACACCCCGAACAAAAGAATAATATAAAAAATACCCAGAAAATACTTATTTTCTCATATTTGTTGTTGTTTAAGAGAATTTCCAAGAAATAGAGTGATTAAAAAATACCCAAATTACGGCCAATAACGGTAACTGTTAAACAGAACACATATAATAAAAAAAAATGATGAATAAAGAACAAAAGAAATGAAGAGAAGAAGATGTAAGGATAGATGAAGAACAAAAAGGAAAAAAATGAAGATAGGATAATAGGAGGGGAAAGAATTGAAAAATGTTGAGAAATTTGACCTTATATATAGTAACAGTATTATAAACATGATAAACATATATATCTTTAAAAATATTTTGAATCGGATCAGAGAATATTTATTTTAAATTCAGAATCATCTCGACCTGATTTTATTATCACTCTAAATTTTAAAAGAAAATTTGATATAGGGTCGAATTGTTTCAGATAATTTTGTTATTCCTAGTCGTCTAGTCGCGTTTAAGTTGATTTTATTTTTTTATTCTCTTTCAATTCATCCTAACTAATCTAGACTGACCCGCGTCGCACACCTGATTTTGGTGGGTGAATCTCCCAACAAGAATTTTCTGCATATACAACGCTTCAAATTCAAGATTTACTTAAAAATAATTAAGATGCTTACTACTTAGACTAACCCTATTAGTATAATTTTATTATTTAGTGGTTGGTTCGTGTTCTCCCATTGTTATATGAAAAATGACTCCTTTATATGGTTAGTTTACCATATTTTTATAAACTGTTCTTTCTTCAATTTGTGATTAATATTCTCTTTAGTTATTTAATAAAATTAATCATTATTACTTCTTAGCAGTTCAAATAATTAATATAAAACATTAAGAATTCCGTACATTAATCAACATGACCTTGGCTTTTTTTTATGAGAATTCATAAAAATTGAAAGGATAAATATTGGGAAAAATTACACGTTTGGTCACCCAACTATCATCCTTTTTGTGTTTTGGTCACTCAACTAAATTTTTTTGTCAAAACCGTTACTAACGTTTCGTTATCGTTTTAGTCAACGACCATTAAATATTTAACGGAGATTGTGACATGACATGGTTTAACAACAATTTTAGTCCCTAAAACTATTATATTATATCAATTTAATCTTAATACAAAATAGCTCATCAAATATTTGGACTAAACCCCAAATTCCTCGCCCATTTCTTCTTCCTCTGCAACACTACTCTGAAAATTTAGCTGAATTTTCCAAAAAAAAAACACTTCTTTCTAAGCTCTAGAAATACATATGCACATATGCATAAGAGGTGAAATATATAAAAGCAACAAAAGAACATAAATAAAATATATAAAAGGGGAAATAAATAAAACTAAATGACATACAACTACAGTTACTTAGGTTTTGCTTGATTGCTGAGAAAATGGGGGGGGGGGAACAAATTATGTATCTGGAAACTTGATTAATGTACTTAGGCCTTGATATAGAAATTTACAATCAGTCTCTTCGTTGGCCTGATAATCGATTTGTTACCTAAAGTTTAGTCTTGGGTTAGCATTAAGAGATAAGATTTGATTGTAGTGCAGAATTGTCAAATATGTTAACTCGTTCACCAATCTCTTTGCAGGCTGCAGATGCTGTATTGGGGGCTGTTGGTAGCAGGTGGACTGTACCATGGACAGCAGAGACCATTCTGCAGGTTGGTTTGTTAGTTTATTTTACTTGGTATTCTGTAGTAATATTTGGCATGTTGATCAGCTTGTTAGCTTGTATGGATTATTAAGTACATTCAGTCGATTAACCATAAACGAGATATCTGGCCTTGTGTGTGAGATGTATTGAAGTGCCTCAACTACACTCCTGTATAGCTGCACAAATTATACAGACATAAGAGCTTAAGGTCTATAAACTCTTGTCTATGACCATCCTGTGAGGAAAAGCTTCCAACTGGGAGCTGCAGCCTAACATATCTTTGGTGTAGGTTTAGCACCTGCTGGTAGATCACAGACTGGAATAATTTTTTGTTTATTGTTTTATATCTAATAAATTGGCATTTTGATTGTACATGATATTAGTGTTGAAAATGAGTTTAATCAACAACAAAAAGTAGAAGAATATTTGATAAGGAGATAAAATCATCACATCTGATGCTAGATGTCACTAAACAGTTATCTATGTCAGTGTTTCTGTTACAGGCCATCTATTAAAGCATGTAGTTTGATAGTTGAGCTGTTAGCCTTGCAGTTATGATAGTTGAGCTGGTCAGACACGTCAGCCCTAGTTGTTAGTCTGTTAGCCATGCAATTAGGCTCTTTGTAAACTGCCATGGTTAGTCAATAAATAGGGAAGGTTCTCCCTATTGTAAAGTACCTCTTTGATCAATGAAAAACTTCAAGATTACTATTTAACTCTCTCAATTAAGTTTCATGTTCTTTCCTTTGTGTTAACATAGTATCAGTCGCCAAGTAGAGGTCTGTGCTTCCAGATTCAATTTTCTCTCATTTATCTTCTCATCTATTTTATTCTCCATTGCTGCCTTCGATCTTCATTTCTATTCACTATCATGGCTCCTCCAGAAGTTCCATTGCTTTCGGCAGAAGAAGAACAAGTTCTTGAGGCGCAAATATTTTCCAAAAAAGGATTAACGTATGCCTCAATGAAACCAATTACCTGCTTTGAAAACAACAGGTTGTTCTCACGATCAGAGGGCTTGGTCTTGAAGGATATCTTGATGGTTCTATGCCCATCCCATCTAAAATGGCACGCAATCGAGCAGGTGAAGAGATTCTCAATCCCTTGTACATTCGGTTCCTCAAACAAGATAGCTCCTTAGCATCTTGGCTATTGTCAACTGTTAGTCCTCAAATATTTCCTCAACTTGTGGGATCTGAGACAACGGTTGTTGTCTGGAAAGCCGTCACCAAAAGATACTCTAGTCTTTCTACTACTAAGGTGATGAAATTTGCATTGTCGCCTTCGATCGATGAAAAAGGGTACGCAAACTATGACTGAGTATACGATGATAATCAAACAAACTTGTGACCTATTAGCTGCATGTGGCAGTTCCATTTCGGATGCTGAGCACATTGCTACAATCCTTAATGGTTTGCCCATTGAATATGATCCTTCGATTGCTGCTATTATTGCGAGCAAAGAATCGTACACTGGATAATATTGTGTCCATTCTTGTGGATGCTGAGTCAAGATTGGAGGATTCCACAAGATTTTCAGCTGGAATCAATTACACTCGGTTCAACTCAACGCAAAATATAACCAACAATGAGTCCGCCCGTCAAGAAACTACTCAATCATCAAACACTAGTGCTGGCAGATACAACAAAGGCAGACCAAGGTCCCAGTGTCAACTATGTGGGAAGCTGGGACATCTTGTGGATAGATGTTGGCACAAATTTGACAATAACTTCAGAGGAATATCTCAACAATCTCGACAGTCATCACCAGTCCAAGTGAATACTTGTACATGTTGCAATCACAATCAAAATCACAATGCAGCTGATGCTACCTATAATCTGTTTGTTAATGAAGAAGTCCTAGAAGATGAACTAGAAGGGGACATTCAAGTGAACTCACTCATGGTTGATGGACCAACAGCCTACTCCAAATGGTTTCCAGACTCAGGAGAAACTCGCCATGTAACCAGCAACATCTCCAATTTGCACTACAAGACAACTTACACTAGAAAGGGTAAGCTTCACCTGGGTGATGGAACTGCTCTTTCTATTAATCATATTGATAGTTCGATTATTAATGGAGTTGACAGATCTCTTCATTTAGATCAAGTTTTATATGTGCATGAGATTACCAAAAATCTTTTATCCGTTGCTAAGTTTTCCAAAGATAACTCTGTATTCTTTGAGTTCCATGCTAATCTTTGTTATGTAAAGGACTCAAACACTAAAGACATTCTGCTGAAAGGGAAGCTTGATGGTGGACTATATAGTTTTGATTGCTGCTTTCCAGATGGATATGCTTCAGTTCATCAAACTATCGCAAAGAGTGATGCTGAGTTTTGTTTATGGCACAACAAATTAGGCCATCCTGCTAAAGATACTATTAGAATGATCAATAATGTAGCACCTTTAGATAAATCCAATGTATGTACAGCCTGTCAAATGGGCAAAAGCCATGTTTTACCATTTTCCTTATCACATACTGTCTATAACAAGCCCTTTGAGCTTGCAGAAATTGATGTATGGGGGCCTGCTCCAATTCTTTCTAATGGATTTTGGTATTTTGTTATATTTGTGGATATGTATAGTAGAAACACATGGTTATATTTACTGAAGAACAAGCATGAAGTCACAACTGCTTTTGAGATGTTTTCAGCAATGGTAAAAACTCAGTTTGACACTTCGATTTTGGCTCTTCAAACTGACAATGGTGGAGAATTCAAATTCTTGGACAACGCAGTAGCAAAATTGGGAATCAAACTTTGAAAATCATGTCCACACATGTCACAATAGAACGGTGTGGTGAAAAGGAAGCATCGCCATGTAGTGGAAATAGCTCTAACCCTGATGGCTCAAGCATCTCTACCCCTGAAGTTCTGGTCCTATGTTGTGCTAAGCTCGGTCTTTCTTATTAATCGACTGCCCCTCGGGTCATTGGATCGAATGTCATCTTTTGTAACGTCCCCTAACCCGGTCTAGAAGATAAACCGAGTTAAGGCACGTTAAAGACAAACAAGCAAGCAATCCTAATTGATTGAAACTCTTCTTGTAACAAATATATGTAGAGAAATCAGAGAGGATTAAAAACTTTTAATATACTTTACTTAATCAATTTAAGGTTCACTCTAAAAGTTAGAAATATGATCAGACTTATGAGTAGTTACAACTATCTTAACTCAGAAGCAGGGATTTAAAAAGCGTTCGTGGTCACGTTTTCGGTCGCGTCGCGTTTATCACGGTTGCGGACATAACGGATTCTATTGCGGTCACTGTGGGTGTTGCGGTCGTGAATTTTTTTAAAATTCGCACAACTTGTCTAAAAACATTATAATTATAATTATAAGGACTTATTTTTAATAATTTCTAGGGTACTTTCTAACATAAAAATTATAATTATAAACATGAAAAGTTAGATTATTGAAATTAAAGGACTAAATTGAACAAAAAATTAAGTTTACACTCTAAATAAAAAGAAAATCAAGGATTAAATTAACAAATCTCAAAGTGGCTTTTAAATGTCACAACATATTTAATGGTATATAGGTCAACCAAATCCTATGTTAATCGGTACAATAATTAACTAGTTTGCATATTTAGAATACTCTTTTTTCGAATCAATTATACATTCTTTTTTAAATTTGCACAAACTTATTGTATAAAACAATAATTACAATTGTAATTATTTAAAGTTACTTCTAATGATTTTTAGAGTACTTTCTAACACTTACAGTAACACATTACTAAAATTAAACGATTAAATTGAATAAAAAGTAAACTTTACACTCTAAATTAAGAAACAAATCAAGTATGAAATAATAAAACTAAAAGATGTCATAGCTGAAATGAAGATTTACCCATCCCTAAATTGGGGGTTGGATTTTTTCAAAATGATTTAAGGACTTAATTGAATAAATATGAAAATTTGATGGTTTTATAGTGTAATTTTGATGTAGGGATTTAGTTGAATGCGGTAGAATATTTAAAAAGATCTGGTCAAATTATTCATTTTCATTGTTATTATTTATAAATTTTACACAAATTATTATAAAACATAATAATTATAATTATAAAAAGTTACTTTTTATGATTTTTAGAGTGTTTTCCAACACTTATGAAAGGATTTAATTGAAAGGAAATAAGACTTAGAGGCTCAATTGGAAGTTTCATTATGGATTTAAAGACTTAATCGGAATAAAACAAAACATCCTAATTAAACTAAAAATCTGAAAGGACTAATTTGTAAGCGGAGTGAAACTTTTAAATCTCTCCAAAAAGTCACTAAAACTTGAACTCCATCCCCGCAATTTACCCTTTTTAAACTTCATCATCTCCTTCCCCCTCACCCGCCTAATTCTGCAAATTTTTTCCCTCCCCATTTTTATCTCCGCCCACCAGGCACAACCTCGATTGTTTTGATAACGTGGATATCGTCCCGTTATCGCCGTGACAACCGCATTCGCGTTTTTCTCGAGTCCGCGACAGGCCGCAACAGTCGTGATTTCGTTGCCCACCACAAAATTTGCTGAATGCGGTTTCGGACGGCGGCGCGGCCGCTATTTCGCAGCCGCAATCGCGGTAGCGGTCCGCGATTTAGAACCCTGCTTAGAAGATAAACAGGATATTTCGAAGAAGCATTGTGACCTCCAGCATACTTTGTTAATATTAAACTTGTTATATATAAGGCATTAAGAAGGTAACCAAATTTAAAACTCTTGGTCCGGTTACTTACAGTACAAACAAGAACATTAGACATTTCATTAAACTAAGGACATTCTAGGTTATAAAGACTTTTGATAAGAAGTCCCATGCTTCCAAATTCGAACAACAAGACCCCTAGGTGTTACCGACCTACAAGAGCCACTCACCTTTTTAGAGATAGTCAATTAATGATAATTAATCTAATCACAACAGCAGAGACATCATTCAAGACATGTTAACTATTTCATGTATATACTAAAGGCCTATAAACATGCTAAACAACCCGATCAAAAGCAAGAGATCAGTAAATAAGAATTAACGGCCATTATTAATACAACTCATTGCTCCTTAGAGCTTCATAATCAAATGAATACAGACTCTCAACAAAACCCACATGCTTATGCAAACACCTAAGTGCCACCATCTTAGGAGTAAACAAGGGATTGAATCGGACCGAATGAGCTTTCTAGCATTCAGGTTTAGCTCGGAACAACCTAAAGTCAGCAAACCTGCAAGGAATTAAGAGAACACAACATAAGCACATGCTTAGTGAGGTAGGGATGACTTAACTCGAAATGGTTCCCTTAGTCTAAATTAATCAGCTTTTAGGAGTACAACTAGAGCACTTGGTATGTTCCTCGCTAGTTATGTAGTTACTCAATTCAGTTAACAAGTATCAACATTAATGTTCTACCATGAAATACCACCTTCTGATCATTTACCAGATATTTACAATAAATCAGAAATATCCAAACTTTATTCGGTTATTAAAATGTTTAATCTTCAGGACATTGCTTGTCATAGCAGTGTACCAAGATATCCTATTGATCCTAGTTTTAGGATACGATTCCTTTCAAGTGAATTCCCATATCATATATTGCTCTTATTATAAACTTTTACTTCCCCTAGAGGGTGACATCCAAACCATTCCCATACTAGACGAGTAACATAATCTTTACAATATGTTATAAACTTTCTTGGATTTGTCTTCTTCAGGAATTGTTTTTACCAATTACTAAATTTTAATATGTCAATAGATCTTTAAGGATTAAACTATCAGGCCTTGACTAGCTGTTAACCTAGAAACATTAATTCAGACGAATCACTATCAGGCAATGGTAGCTTAACACCATTGAAACATAGAATCTCTTCAATTTATTCAGGGGTACCTTAGTACCATACAGGGGACCTTAGTCCAGTTCAGACTGAGCTCAGAAATTTCTATTGGCATGCCAATCAGACTAGGTTTAACACTAATCAAGGCTCTTAGAATTCTAAATTAATTCACTAATACACTCTATTGACACTTCTAGTACTAACTTCATACACAAAATGCTGTGTTCAGCATAACATAGAACCAGTGCATATCAAGGTTTGAATACAAATCAAACAAAAGTCCATACATACCTAGGACTCTTGCCTTAACAAGCATTAGCAACCTCAAGCAGATATAGGCAGTTTATGCCTCATAACATAATCAAGCAATTCAAATAAGTTTAACAATCTATGCTTACTTATACATAGTTACACTCACTCAGTTGCTAGGTACTTTTCGCAAGAGCACATACCTTTGATCTCCAACTCATTCGCCTTATTACATAATTTATTCAGCGGGTAAGTAAATTAAGCAATTGGAAATACTCAGGATGGATTTCTCCTATCCCGAGGCTCTAGACTACTCTCACCTCTTATCTCGATGTTACGGGATACCTGAATCCTCAATTATCTTCCTATTATCCCAACTCTTCCTAGCTTCATCTTGGTCTAACATAGCAAAACATTATAACTACATATTAGCATCAAGACAACCCTTAATATGAATACACACATTCATTTTCTCAAGAATAGAGCAGAAAGCTGTTGTGGAAGAAACCGAACAACCGAAATTAAGCGGAAGCACAACCGGTGTTCTTTCTCTCCCTATAACTCATGTCAATAATTATGGCAAGCACAATATTACAAATATGTTCTTTAGCAGCAATAATCAACCACAAATTTTTAATGCAACCACAACACAAGTAAATCGAGACACCGATATTTTTACGTGGAAAACCCCTCTAAATCAAGGGTAAAAACCACGGGACTTTAGAGTCCGATCAAAAGCTCCACTATAATCAAATGTTCAACTACAAGACTACAATATCCAACCTACAACAAGCATTCAACTCCAACAAGGCTAATAACAAGTAGTCTTTAACAAAAGAGAGTAAAATGAGAGAATATCACCAAAAACGCAGTTGCTGTAAAAATGGGGATTTCGGAAGCTCTGTCTCTCGGATGAAAAATCCGACCGTACAAAGTTAAGATCACCGAGTCGCCTAGCTGCTGTCCAAAAATCAGTTATGAGCTTTTTTCTCTCGAACGTTATGAGCTTTTTTTCTTCAATCTCTCAAATCTTGCTATATTAAGTCAGAAATCACCGCCCACACACATTCTTCAAGGCAAAATAAATGGCTTTTAATGCCAAAGTCAACAATGGTGTTAGAAGAATTACTAACCCCTTTGAATTTTGGGGTTATAACCGTGAAGGGTTACCCACATAGTGGGACCCTCACCCAACAAATCTCCCCCCCCGCTATGTGGGGAATGTCTTCATGCCGCCCATCAAGCAAAGATGCTTCAAACTTCCCTCTTGGTAAGGCTTTAGTCAACATATCAGCACCATTATCATCAGTATGAATCTTCTCAAGCTCTAACAATTTAGCTTCAAGAACATCTCGTATCCAATGGTACCTCACATCAATATGCTTAGATCTAGCATGAAAAGTTGAGTTCTTACCAAGATGAATCGCGCTCTGGCTATCACAATATAAGACATACCTCTCCTGAGTAAAGCCAAGTTCATGCACAAATTTCTTCATCCAAAGCATCTCCTTACACGCTTCGGTCGCTGCAATGAACTCTGATTCGGTGGTGGATAAGGCAACGCACTTTTGCAATCTCGATTGCCATGCCACTGCTCCTCTGCGCAAAGTGATCAAGTAACCTGAAGTAGATCTCCTCGAGTCAATGTCCCCGGCCATGTCTGAATCTGTATATCCAACAAGAACAGGTTTTTCATTACCAAAACAAAGTTTCAAGTTGGAACTGCCACGAAGATATCTCATGATCCATTTCACTGCATTCCAATGCTCTCTGCCTGGATTAGAAAGAAACCGACTAATCGTACCAACAAATATAAGCCAAGTCTGGTCTCGTGCAAACCATTGCATACATCAAATCGCCTACGGTGAAGAGTAAGGAACTTTCTGCATCTCTTCCTTCTCATTTTCTGTGGAAGGACTATGCTTGACACTCAATCTGAGTGACTAGCAAATGGAGTATTCACCGTTTTAGCTCTGTCCATACAAAACCTTTGAAGTACTTTCTCAATGTACCTCTCTTGTGATAACCACAATTTCTTGGCCTTTCTATCACGTGTCAACCTTATGCCAAGAATTTGCTTTGCTGGCCCCAAATCCTTCATCGCAAAGGATTTACTCAACTCTTGCTTCAACTTGTCAATTCTGGAAGCATTACGACCAACAATAAGCATATCATCAACATAAAGTAAAAGGATAATAAAATCATCACCAGAGAATCTCTTAACAAAAACACAATGATCAGAAGTAGTCTTCTTGTAGCCTTGCTCCCCATAATGACTCAAACTTCTTGTACCATTGCCTAGGAGCTTGCTTCAAACCATACAAGCTCTTCTTCAACCTGCACACGTAGTCATCTTTTCCCTGTGCAACAAATCCCTCTGGTTGCTCCATGTAAAGCTCTTCTTCCAAATCACCATGAAGAAAAGCTGTTTTCACATCCATTTGTTCAACCTCTAAGTCATAACAACAGCAAAAAACCCAATATAGTTCTAATAGAGGACATCTTCACAACTGGAGAAAAAATATTTCTTCAAAATCAATCCCCTTTTTTTAGTATAACCCTTGACGACCAATCTAGCTTTGTATCGTGGAGATGAAGACTTTTCTTCTTGCTTCAACCTCAGTAAACCCACCGATTCTTCAAAGCTCTCTTGCCCTTAGGTAGTTTCACCAACTCAAAGGTATGGTTATCATGCAAGGATTGGAGTTCATCTTTCATTGCTTCAACCCAATGATCTTTGCATTCACTCTCCATAGCCTCTTCATAACATTCAGGTTCTCCCCCGTCAGTCAAAAAAACATATTCATCGAAGAATACCTGACCAAAGATCGTCGTTGTCTAGAAGATCTTGAAGTGAAACTGCTCTGGTGGAGCTATAGGTGCTTGTTGTTGATCATTCACAACATCATCTATGGGAGCATCAAAGTCACCTATGTCCTGCTGGTCATTATTAACATCACCTTGTACATCATCTTGAATAGGATTCGGTGAAGGGTCCAGGGGAACTGGATTCACATCGGTCAAGTCACCACTGTCTTGTGAATCCTCTTTCACTGTCTTGTCAATGTCATCAATGGTCTGATCCTCAATGAAGACAACATCTCGGCTTCTCACGAGCTTCTTCTGAACTGGATCATAGAGTCTATAACCAAACTCACCATCTAGACCATAACCAATAAAGATGCATTGACGAGTCTTGACATCCAACTTCGATCTTTCATCTTTTGGAACATGAACAAATGCTTTACAACCGAACACACGCAGGTGATCATATGACACGTCTTTACCAAACCAAACTCTGTCTGGTATATCACCTCGTAAAGGAACACTAGGAGACAGATTAATCACATGTGCCATCAGTATTCAAGGCTTCACCCAAAACGATCTTGGCAACTTTGCATCTGCGACAAACATCTGACTCTCTCAATCAATGTCCGGTTCATTCTTTCAGCTAACCCATTTAACTGTGGAGTCTTTGGTGGTGTTCTCTGATGTCTAATTCCCTTTCGCATACAATACTCATGAAATGGCCCTGTGTACTCGCCACCATTATCAGTACGAATGCACTTTACCTTCTTCCCTGTTTCTCTTTCAACTGACGCTTGAAACTGTTTAAATGCCTCAAAAAACTTGGTCTTTCGACTTCAAAGTGTAGACCACAGCTTTCTTGAACAATCGTCAATGAAAGTCACAAAATAAAGTGCACTGCCATGTGACCTTACCTTTATCGGACCGCAAACATCTGAATGAACCAACTCTAGCAACTCTGATCTTCTATGAGGAGGATGACTTCTAAAAGAAACTCTTCTCTGCTTCCCCGCTAGACAATGAGCACAATTCTTCAATGTGGCATTCTTCAACCCAAAAAGTTTATTCTTCTTGGCTAAACAATTAAGCCCTTTCTCACTCATGTGACTAAGCCGTTTATGCCACAACTCAGTTGAGTCATTTATTGTCACATTCACAAAGTCTCTCGGAAGTCAAAGCATGCATCAAGTACAAATTTGAGCTCTTCTTTCCTCGAGCCACAACCAAGGAGCCTTTAGTCACCTTCCACCCTCCCTCATTGAAGGTGTTACAAAATCCCTCATCATCAAGCTTTCTGCGAAATCAAATTCAAACGGATATCCGGTGCATGTTTGACATCCTTGAGAATTAACTTTGTTCCGTTATTGCTCACCAAGCTAACATCTCCCATGCCAATAACCTGGAATCAAACCGTCATTACCCATCTTCAATACTCCAAAATCACCAGGAGTATAAGATGTGAAGAAATCCCTCCTCGACGTGACATGAATTGAAGCACCAGTATCAATCACCCAACTAGTCTCATCGCATGCTAGGTTGACCAAATTCTCAGAACAAATGACCAATAGATCTTCACGAGTAGCAGTAGCAATACGCTCAGATTTTTCATCATCATTTCGATCGTTTTTATCACCACCGCTTTTGTTCTCTCTCTTCCACTTGTAGCAATATTTCTTGATATGGCCTTTCTTACCACAATGATGACACTCAAGATTTTTATATCTCAATCTTGACTTGCTTCGACTTTTATCTCTACCCTTGCCATCTTTTTCTCTGTTTCTCCCCCTGTTCTCGGTAACCAACACCTCGGACTGTGATGTAGAACCCTGAGATCTTCTTCTAACCTCTTCATTCAACACACCACTCTTAGCCAAATCCAAAGTAATAATACCATTTGGAGCAGAATTAATGAGTGAGACCCGAAAAGTCTCCCAAGTGTCCAGTAGAGTAGCAAGCAACCAAAGCCCTAAAATCTCATCATCAAATTTGACACCCATACCAAGCAACTGATTCATCACACTTTGAAACTCACTAACATGGTCAGCTGTAGACGTTCCTTCTCTGTATTTCAACGCCATCATTTTCTTTAGCAAAAACAATTTGTTATTACCCGACCTCGAAGCATACAAGCTTTCAAGCTTCTCCCACAATGTACGAGCATGTGTCTCCTGATCAATGTGGTTGTAAACATTTTCTTCAACAAATTGTCGAATATAGCCACATACTTGTTGATGCTCAAATTCCCATTCCTCATCACTTTTTGAATCCGGTTTTTGAGTAGCAAAGACCGGAAGATGCAAAGCCTTTACAAACAACAAGTCTTTCATTTTATTCCGCCAAAGTTGATAATTCGTGCCATTCAACATAATCATCTTGCTTGTATTAATCTCCATAATTATCTGACACAATAACCAAGCTCTGATGCCAATTTGTTGTGGAAGAAACCGAACAACCGAAATTAAGCGGAAGCACAACCGGTGTTCTTTCTCTCCCTATAACTCATGTCAATAATTATGGCAAGCACAATATTACAAATATGTTCTTTAGCAGCAATAATCAACCACAAATTTTTAATGCAACCACAACACAAGTAAATCGAGACACCGATATTTTTACGTGGAAAACCCCTCTAAATCAAGGGTAAAAACCACGGGACTTTAGAGTCCGATCAAAAGCTCCACTATAATCAAATGTTCAACTACAAGACTACAATATCCAACCTACAACAAGCATTCAACTCCAACAAGGCTAATAACAAGTAGTCTTTAACAAAAGAGAGTAAAATGAGAGAATATCACCAAAAACGCAGCTGCTGTAAAATGGGGATTTCGGAAGCTACAGGTCTCAGATGAAAAATCCGACCGTACAAAGTTAAGATCACCGAGTCGCCTAGCTGCTGTCCAAAAATCAGCTCAATCGAACCACGGATGGACCTCCGATCGAAGAGTTGATTAAAACTGCTCAAAGCTGGAAATAGTTTTTCTCTCCTAATTTTTCTCTCGAACGTTATGAGCTTTTTTTCTTCAATCTCTCAAATCTTGCTATATTAAGCTGTAAATCAGCTGCCCACACACATTCTTCAAGGCAAAATAAATGGCTTTTAATGCCAAAGTCAACAATGGTGTTAGAAGAATTACTAACCCCTTTGAATTTTGGGGTTATAACCGGTGAAGGGTTACCCACATAGTGGGACCCTCACCCAACAAAAGCATGTAATCACATGAATCAATCGAATTTCACATCTATATGCACATTCTTTCAAAGCTGGGTAGCAAGCATGTATGTTGACATGTTATATTACAATCAAATTCACATACATATACATTTATATTTTTATCAATCAGCCTATAGTATACGAACATACTCAAGATAGTCTAAAATCATATGTGTTTATATATATATAATTTCAAAACAGTTTCCCTACATTCATGTTTTCCATGATATTTTCTAATATCTTATATGGTTGTTGCTGCCGGGAAGACTGTACATTCCTCAGTCAAAACTTCATAACTTCCATTCCGTACATCAAAATTTTGAACCGTTTACACCGTTGGAAAGCTGACTCAACTAGCTTTCTGACCATATAGGCCTTGTATTTTTACTTCTTATGAATTAATACAGATTTTAATCTAAAGATACACCTAATTCTGCCACCAGGCAGATTACACTGTCTTTGAACAATTGCCTCTACAGACTGTTATAAAACTCAAAATTCAGTTTCGTTTGTTTTAAATGAAACTAGACATGATAAGCTTTCCAACCACATAAATTATAGGTTCTAATTCCACCAGTACAATTTATGGCAATTTTTCAAAGTCACAGCTAATGCAGATCTTAAAACTGTTTACAAGGTACAAAGCAGGGCAGTTTCTTCATAGCTCATTTCCAGGCCTTATTTTTCCTTCTAACAAGACTTCCAAATACCTTAGTTAATACTACTATCAAACCTACCTAATATAGCTTTTAAATCCAGCAAAACATTCATTCAAAAACCACCAAAAACAGTCTCAATTGTTGCATATAAAACAGGGCAGTCCCCAAACTGTATTAAACTAAACTTAAACAGTCACATATGCATCTCTAATTAACAAAACAGCTTCTTTATCCATATGGACATATTTTAGGCTCATTTAGATATTAAAAAAAAGGTTCTAACACAGCCCAAATTATCCTAACAAAACAGTTTCCACAAGAGGTTATATTTCCAGCGAGTACTAATGTGTAACAAGTCATATTTTCACAATTTCAATGTCATTTGATGTAAAAATCCTTAGCCATAAACAACCAACGTGACCAATTAAAATTATAACAGTAGGTGCCTTAAATTAACATGTTGATCATAATATTCAAACACCACAAACCCACATTAACCACCATAATTTCCAGGCCATACATGTTTCGAATACTACTTCATTGCTACATTAACTTTGTAAGAAATTCTACAAGCATTTTAGCAAGCCCCATGCATAACTACATTCTCAAAACATGATTCATTCAAGCATTCTATAGAAGGTTCTTATCATGAGTTTATCCCCTTAACTACCGTTTCTATAAGGCTCAAGACAATTTCACCACCAGCTTCAATTTAAATCTGAAATTTGAAGAAAAGAGAGAGCAACTGCCTTTAAAAGGTGAATATCAAGTCTAAATAGCCAATCTAGGATGAACCGTTGCTACCATCTTCTTCTCATTAGCTTGAATTGTGAGACATGGTTCTCTATCTAGAAATTTGGCTATGGCAAATGGAATGAGAGAAGAAGAAGACTCTCTCCCCTAAACCGAGACCATGAGGACACCTAATTATGGTCCTACAACTTTTGTGGATTTTACATGCAAACATTCAAGTTTGCTTAAATGAAAATGTGGTCCTTAAATTTAATCACTCGATTTAGGGAACTTCTCAAATTAGTCACTTAATTATTAATCTAACTATTTTAAGGTTTCCATATTTCCACTTACATTCTAATATCCTACTGAGCCCCTTTTTGGGATGTTACACCTTTCCATAAATTATTTCATATTGAACCAGATTACAACTTTCTCAAGGTTTTTGATTGTATGTGCTTCTCACCACATCTTCGACCCTACAACAATCACAAGCTGGAATTTACGTCAAATGCTTGTACATTTCTAGGCTATTCTCATACTCGCCATGGATATCTCTTCATGGATAAGAGTGGACGAGTCTTCATATCTCGCATTGTGATATTTGATGAAAAAGTATTTTCCTATGCAAAAACAGAAACAGTGACTCAAGAAGATATGCCAAACATGAGTCAGTCAAGGTCCATTCCTATAATGCAATGTGACCTCTTTCCTCACACTATTATTTTTCATTTCAATAATGAAGTAGAACAATCACTATCTTCTATGGATAATGACAGCAGACAAAAAGCTGATCCGCTTGATCAAAGAATTGATCCACATGAACATTTAGCTCAGTCTAAAATTCAAGCCTCGTCATCAATCACAAGTGCAACATCTGAATCAGCTCATAATCAAACTCCCACATTGGTACCTGAGCAGTCTGCTCAAACTGATCATCATGCAACAATGGAGGAAGTTGACCAGTCCTCTCCAAATATGACTTCTAAAGAAACTAGAGTTGTGCATGAAGAAGAAGAAGATGAGCAAGTTCAACCCTCAGAGATACATGCTCCTGTTCCTCAACCACATAGTAGAAGACAAACATGTGAAAATACATATCCTATGATTATTAGACGAAAGAATGGAATTTTCAAACCAAAAATTTGCAATCTACAGCTTAAGAAAGTACCTAAATCCATTCAAGAAGCACTTGAAGATGATGGGTGGAGGGTTGCAGTCATGGCTGAATACGATGTATCATGAGCAATGATACGTGAGATGTTGTAGAATTACCTGCTGGAAGGAAAGCAGTGGGTTGTAAATGGCTTTTTCGAGTCAAGAAGAATGTTGATGGCTCGATAGAGAGACTCGAAGCCAGATTGGCGGCCAAAGGCTATTCCTAAGTGCCTGGCTATGATTTTCTGGACACATTTAGCCCAGTGGTGAGGTTTTTTACCGTTAATGTGTTGCTTTCATTGGTTGTTATATGCAGATGGCAGATTCGACAAGTGGATGTCAATAATGCATTTCTTAAAGGGGACTTGGGTGAAGATGTATACATGCAGCAGGTTCTAGGTTTTGAACAAATGTCAAATGATGGAAAAACCTTGGTTTGCAAGCTTAAGAAAGCCTTGTATGGGCTTAGGCAAGATCCACGAAATTGGTTCCTCAAATTGAAGGAGTTTTTATGTCACTTAGGGTTTACAGCTTTAAAGGGAGACTCATCCTTGTTTATTCTCAAAACTGATGAGTGCGTTACATACTTGGTGGTTTACGTTGATAATATTCTCATAATAGGAAGTTCTCAACAATTCATAGACAAGATTATTCAAGAATTGCACAACAAATTCTCCCTCAAGGACATGGGACAACTAAAGTTCTTTTTTGGCATAGAAGCAAGAAGGTCAGATTGTGGATTGTTTCTAACACATTTTTTTTTTTATCTTGGAACTACTTGAGAAGGTTCATTTAAATGATTCCAACCATGCTACTACTCATATGCCCTCCAACCTTAAGCTAAGCAAGTTTGATGGAGAGCCAATGAAGGATGTGCAGCTATACAAGAGTGTAGTTGAGGCACTTCAATACATCTCACACACAATGCCAGACATCTCGTTTGTGGTTAACAAAGTAGCTCAATTTCTACAAAATCCAACTAAAAGTCACTGGCTAGCTGTTAAAAGAATCCTAAAATATTTACGAGGTACCACAAAATATGGCTTATGGTTTCCAGTTTAGACTCAAAGTGCAATAAGCCCCAACGCTTTCTCAAATGCAGACTGTGGAGAAGATGTGGATGACCACATGTGTTGGGAAATGTCGGTACACCTCGTGGCGCAACGAAAAAACTATCCAATGTAATCTACCAGTGATCCATGTATAAGGGATGAATTCGGGGTGATAAAGATGAAAGCATTACCTTAAGTAATCTGGAATTCCGCAGCGAGTATAGGAGAATCCAAATCAAATCTCAGTCATCACAACACCGTTTCAGCCTCTACGCAGTCCACCCGAATAAAACAAACAATTTTTCTCTTCTCTAACTGATAGAGATGATTTTCGAAAAACATTTGTTGGCTACTAGACCTTATGTCTTTATATAGTATTTAAAAACCTAATTCTAATTAAATTCGGATTCTTTAAATAAACAATATATTTAACCGACTATAATTAAATATGTAGAATCTAATTCTACTTTAATTAGGTTTCTTTTAGAGATATATATTTAATAGTATTTGATAATTACAATAACTTATCAAATATTAACATATATATAAAAACGAAATTATCCATAATTACAATAATTATAACAATTTCGGTTTCTCACTAATTACGTGTACAACAAGTTTGTACACATGGTATCTAGTTGATATTTGTTCATTTCAATCATAGGGTGTGACCCTTGTAGGTTCATGTAACGTTAGCAGTAATATCCAGAACAATTCTAATATTACAAGCAATGAGTGGCATCTAGCAATACATCATTGCTACCTAAATTATATGAAATCGTGGTTCAATTTAACCTTTTTTCGTGATTAACTTCTTTTATGTATTTCATCTTTTTGTCCTCACATCTAGATCGGACACAAGTCATGGATTAGTCACACTTGTATAGTCCATCTAATGTTTCTTGATATATTGAGTAGACTATTATAAAAGAATAACTATGATATCCCATATCAATTTATTCGAGCATGGCCATGCATTTTCTAGTCTCACTCAATCAAGTGGCCTATGATATTACTCCTATTATGTAGGAGGGACAAATCCTATCTTGATCAACCATATTTCGCTACATGGATTGTGACATATTCAATATCAGTCTTTATAGTGTAGTCAGTTACGACACACGTTTGGCCGTATCAAAATATGTCACTCACGATGTTGAAATAATGATGATCTCAAGTATGAGGATCATACATGTAGTTATCACCATGAGCAATGCTGTGAATGTCACATAATAATCCAAGAAACATGCTCATAGTGGGTCAGTCCAGTATGTAGTTCCCTAACACATACTTATGTATTGATTTTGACATCTCCATGTCAATGACAATACTT
Organism: Hibiscus mutabilis; assembly: GCA_019671005.1. NCBI lineage: Eukaryota > Viridiplantae > Streptophyta > Magnoliopsida > Malvales > Malvaceae > Hibiscus > Hibiscus mutabilis. The sequence continues at coordinate 8,783,952 of CM033715.1, read as the reverse complement.
TGTCATCAATCAACTACGTATTAGTCTTAATACATTATTGTTGTCCAAGCCCACAATAATTCTCGACTAAGGTCATTCAAGAATAACTATATTATTCTAAGGACTTTATTATAATTCAGTTTATTTATAGATACACAGAATAAGACTAAAATAATAATAATGACTTTTTATTAATAAACAAGATAAAATAAATATGTCTTTTACAACTATCTTATAATTGGTCTTTGGGCATACTCGAACAACATGTCCATATCTGGCTACTGTGTGTTCAATGGCAACCACTTATTGACTTGGAGTTCAAAGAAGCAAAGAGCTATCTCTCAATCCACAGCCGAGGCAGAGTACAAAAGTTTGGCAGACACAACAGCTGAAGTATCTTGGATAAAAGCTGTGTTAACTGAAATAGGAGTTGCTCAAGTGATCTTCCTCGAATATGGTGTGATAATACCAGTACAGTAGCTATGTCAACTAATCTCATTCTTCACGCCCAAACCAAACACATTGAGCTTGTTCTACACTTTGTTCGAGAGAAGGTGTCAGCATCTGAATTACAAATCAATCATGTCCCTGCAGAATTTCAAGTAGCTGATACACTTACAAAACCTTTGGCTGCTCGTAAGTTTGAAGAATTCATGAAGAAGTTGTTTGTATTTGAATCACAAGAGGTTTTCCTAGAGCTAAAAAACAAGGAGAATGTTAGAGGCCATCTGTTAAAGCATGTAATTTGATAGTTGAGTTGTTAGCCTTGCAGTTATGATAGTTGAGTTGGTCAGACACGTCAGCCCTAGTTGTTAGACTATTAGCCATGCAATTAGGCTCTTTCTAAACTGCCATGGTTAGTCAATAAATAGGGAAGACTCTCTCCATTGTAAAGTACCTATTTGATCAATGAATAACTTCAAGATTACTATTTCACTCTCTTTATTAAGTTTCATGTTCTTTCCTTTGTGTTATCAGTTTCAAGACTTGAAACTACATAGATTGAATGCAGGAGTGTCATCTTATATGAAAATCATTCGGACTTTGGATGAATTACATGCATGAACCAATCTGACCATTTCAACTAGAAACTATAGAAATAAGTCAATCAGTTGCATAGTACTATTTTCTTTGCTCACATAGGTTATGCTTCACTAGGTAGCTGCATTCTGGTTCATCGGGTCTTAGATGATTCCTTTTGTCGCTCCCGTGTCAGGATTCAGCAAGGAATCCTTAACGTTCAAGGGACAAGCCTTGTTCAGCTTTTTAAAAGCTACATTTTTAGAGTAGTGTTGCAGATGAAGAAGAAAAGGGATGGAAATTTGGGGTTTAGTCTAAATATTTGATAATTTATTTCGTATTAGGATTAAATTGATATAATATAATAATGTTAGAGACTAAAATTGTTATTAAACAATGCCATGTCACAATCTCTCTTAAATATTTAACGGTTGGTGACCAAAACGATAACAAAATGAAACATTAGTGACGTTTTTGACGAAACTTTTAATTAGGTGACCAAAACAGGAAAAAAGATGATAGTTGCATGACCACCCGTGTAATTTTCCCCTAAATATTATATTAACAACTTTGTAAAGGTGTCCTTTGTGCATTATAAGTTTGGATAATGGATGTAGTAAAGGTAATCTCTCTTTAAGAACCTAGCAATTCTTGGACCTTTGTCGTCGTTTGCCTAATTTTCCCTCCCTCTTCTTTCCGTGTGTCCACGAGAAGTCTTCGACAGGATGGCACCAGCCTCCCCTAGCTCTGGGCACTCCTCGTCGTCCCTTGTTCTTTAACCCTTTGGTATTTAGAAGAGGGTTACTGTTCATCTCCCTCATGATTGTTGTTTGTAGATTTCGGTGACCGATCAAAGGAAACTGACTTTCCCGGTGGCTCATGGCTCTCCTCGCAGAATCTTGGCGGCGGTTTGGGAACAATGGGTCTTGGAGGGTTAGGTTTGGCGCTTGAGCTGCCTTGTTGGAGTCATCACTGACCGACTCTTCTTCCACCCTTTTGACCTTGTTGGCCAGATGCCCTCCTCCAAAACCATCCTATCTGTCATTCTACTCCGTTCTTTGGAAGGTCCAATACTCGTTTGTGGCTCTTTGTGTCAAGAAGCGTATTGGGGTGAAGTGCTGCTCCCCTATGTTAGCTCGATGGTTGTGTATGTTGAGTTCTTGAGCCTTGTTGTCTCGCCTTACTACTGCTCTTGTGGTTTCGATTGGTTATCCCCGGTGATGCGGACTTGGAACTTTAGAGTTCAAGCAGTCATCTTCGAGCAAGGAGCTCTCCCGGATCTGACTTCCATGTCCCCGAATATACTTGTGTTGGCCTTTTGGTTTGTGACAGCCATTTGTTTATTTACCATGTTTCGGTTGTTTCCACCCTCTCTGAGTAGGGCTTGTTTGTGGCCTTGTTGAGCCATCATTTGTAACGACCTTTTGGCCGTTTTTTCTCAGGTTTTAATCTCGACGCTCTTGTATGCATCCATTTGAGTAATGAAATTCCTTCGTTTGTTCAAAAGAAAAGTAATCTCTTTAAGCGATATCAGCAACCTAATAAAGTTAATTTTTTTGAAGATTTTTATTTATATAAGAATAAGATTTAAACTGCAATAATGTCGGAATTCGATCCCTACTCATAAGAATAAATTAATTTTAAAATTATTTATTTCTTTAAAAAATAGATATAACAAAAAAAAGATTTCTGTCAAAACAACTTGGACCAAGTGGTTAAAGATTCTTGTTGACATCCAACCTCTTCCCTTAGGTCATGAGTTATAGTCCCAGTAGGAGTAATCTCCCCTCCCCCCTATGTAGAAATTGTTAAAAAAAGAGATTTCTCCATTGCAACAAAGGAAAATTCTACCATGTGCGGCGAATACCGTTGAACACTACTAACGCTAAACATCGCTGACCACCATTAAATTAATTCAATTATTTAAAAATAAAGATTAAAAAATAAAATATATATAAAAAATAATTTAATTGAAATTTTATTTTAAATAAGTATTAATTTTATGTTGAGCCATTGAGATTTTTAATTTTTATCAATTAATTTAACGGTGTTCAGCGGTGCTTGTCGCACGTGGTAGATTCATACTGCAACAAATAGGCGGATATTGTGTCTTGCTTGTATGGGAACAAATTTCTCTTCTTCATACGGTAAGTTGATCATAGAGGAATGAGAGGTCCCCCTTCTATTGAAGTTAGCAAAGGAATGGACACCGAAAGCTCATGAGAATGCAGCAAAGGTAATCGGGTTGCCGAGGCGTGACCCGAAAAGTGTCGAACAAAGTGTGAAACTGTGAATGCAGGTGTTTGTGAAAATCCTCAAAGAAGGTCACATGAAGGTTCAAACTATTGTTGAATGAAATTATCAAAATTCGTCGCGGAGTACCCTAAATGTCAAGACCATTTTGCAGAAAACAAAATAATTCGGTTTCTCGTCAGTTCATCTCGCGTTTGAGACCGCTGAAGAACATAGCATGTGAGTATGCAAACAATACCTATTCATAAGCACCACCCACAACATGTTCCATTATTTGAAATTTGAATTAAGGAAGACCCAACCACTAGAGGTGAGAATCGGGTGGGGTGGGGCGGGGACGGTTTTGTATTCTCCATTTTGTCCCCAACACTTGCGGTTATAGTTTCGGGGAATCCACATTAAATATGTTGGCGATTTTTTCGTCCCTATACCCTCCTTGCGCAAATTCCGCTGTTATCGAAGAATCCTCATGCCCAAAAAAATTAAACAAAATTACTACTTTACTTACCAAAATAAATGACCAATTCAGTTTAAAATATAAAGTTTAGATACTTCGATTGAAATCAGTTATGAGATGATGAAGATTGAAAGTGTGTTGTATTGGGAAAGGTTTAGACGATGGTTTTAGCTTATATCTAATAACAAAGATAAGAACATGTTAAAAAATTTAAGCGTGGCTAGGTTTGAGTGACGGTTAAAGTGATAATAATATAGTTAGGATTTTTTTATTAAAATATATATTAGGGTATATAAATAAATAAGTATATATATATTCAAAATATTGTAAAATACGGGATCCTTGTAGATATTTTTTAGTATCCCACAGTTATTTATACGGTTACGGTTCGAAAATAGCAATTCTCGTCCCCATCTTCATTTGAGCTTCGGTGATAAAACTTTCTCGTCTCCGTACCTGTGGGTAAAGATTTCAATTATTTCTTATTCTCATCGGTTAAGATCTCACGGCTTTCGAATATTCCTTACCCAATTTTCACCCCTACCAACCACCAAACCACAGATGAAGCCAATGGCGGCAAGAGCTCTTTGGCAGCTTTGCCGAGGGAAATCTCGGTTTATGGCTGTGGCTTAACGGAATCGAGAGCTGTATTGTGCCTTGAGAATTTGTAAGGGAAGGGGGCAGATAATGTACATACGAATTGACCCTCTAGTGTTCGAATTACTTACTTCATTTCTTTTTGGATAACAAATCTTCTCTTTAAAAAAGTTGTGTAGATTTTTTTCTTCTTAGACATGAAAGTTTTATACTTAGCATATTGTCTTTAAAAAAATTGATGCTTGATAAATTTTCGCTTTTCTTTTTCTCCGGAATATTACTATATGTGCGAATTGAACTATTGGGTGTGGACGATAGGAATCTTATTCGATCAACTAATTAATTTTTGTTGAACATCAGACCATAATTGGGGGGGACATGGCATCTGCTGATAAGGTGTTTGATTCTTAATTTTGACAAGTTCGATATACTAAAATAATAATTAATAATGTAGGAATAGGCCTTAATTATTACCACCAAGATACTGTTGCCTATGAAATTTGCAGCACCACTCGCAAAGCATTTTTATGAAATCAAAATTGAGGTTAAAAGGTAAAACATAAATATTAAAATGTAAAATAAATTTATTATTATTATTATTATTTCAATATATATATATATATTAAAACAAAGGTAAAATAATTTTTTTATGCGTGAAAGGCAAGAGCCCTTCCTAGGACCAACGTAGGTCTGTTACCATCAACAGAGAGACTGAACAACTTGGAGGAGGAACTAGGAAGTATCGAACCAAGCCACTTTTCCAGGACTGTAAGATCTCTTCTTCACTCAGACGAGGGGAACCACGCAATACGAGGGTTCAATCGATTAATCTGGTCGGTGACTAAATCGTATTAAGTACAATCGATTTAATTAAAAATTATTCTTCAACCATTAATTGAATTAATCAAAATTTGGAATAATAGTGAGATATTTAGTTTAAATTAACCAATATTTTTTAGTTAGATTATATTAATTTCAACTTTTTTAATTGAGTTAAAATTGGTTGGGTCTTGAAGTCTTGATAAGTATTGGATTAAAAATTAGTTGAGTCTTTATATGGTTTGTGTTTAAAATATATATGTAATATATTTAATATTTTCTGTTAATTCGGCTAATTTAATTAACTAATCGGTTCGAATTGAATTAACCTTTAGCTGAACTTTGAAAAAACTTTAATAATTAACCGATGGAACACTAAATTAAAACAAACAAAACTAAATTTCAATTCAATTGATTAATTCAGTTTTAGCCGCCCTACTTAACTCGCCCATGAATCGACCAAGTTTAAGCTTGATAACCGGAAAAAAATGTACTGTTACATAACAGTCAAATAATTATATGCAAAACACAAATAACTAAAAAAGTAGCAATTTTAATAGATTAGTCGTAAATGCTCGTCCATTTCACCCCTTTGCGTGACTTAGTGTTTGTCTTAAAAATTTTATTATAACACGACTTGATAAAAAAAATAGCAATTCTAACAAGGATGGCAACGAGACCGGACGAGACGAATTTTAAACAACCTCAATCCTAACCTAAATTTAATATATTTTATTAACGACCCGATATAATAAAAGCGTAAATTTTTAACAAAAAAATTTAATTAAACTCAACCCACTCTGAAAAAATTAATAAAAATGTTAAACTTTACACCAGAGTTATCCCCCTTGGTTCTTTAGGTGTCTTGCTAACCTGTATTTCTATTATTTGTTCCTCGTTAATAAAAGCAGCTGTGTTCAAAAAATAGAAAAGCTCCATATGTTAGAGATTTTTCTATTTAATTCTATAACAAGATGAACTCAATAAATTTCTTAATAAAAAAGCGGGTGATATTTATTTTAAGAGATTTAGGTTTAAACTTTTGTCTACAATACGTATACGCATTATCAAAGGGTTAAGAATATATATGAACAGATACAAATTGTATCTATTTTGCATAATATATAATAGATTTTCTTACGAGGATCAAAGAAACAATGTCAAAGTGTAATCACTTATTTTTGTACGGGTTTTTAATATTTTTAGTATTATTGTAATAACATATATAAATAATAATTAATAAAAAAAACAAAAAAAGAATTTAATAATAAAAAAGGGAGGGGAGTGGAGCACAATGCTCCACGTCACCCTCCTCGCCCCTATAAATAGAGGAGCAATTGAAGAGCAATGGGGGAAAAAAATTGCAGCGGCAATTTGGAATTGAAATGGCAGCCAGCCATGGAGCAATTGAATCGGCCATGGCAAGCCAAATAAGGGGGCATTGGCTAGCCAAGGACCGGGGTAATATCCTCGGTCTTAACCGGTTCGATCGGGATTTTATTTTGGATCTGATCTAGTTAATTTTTTTTGGAGAGGTCGTGGTAGATTTCGGCGGGGTCCAGTTGGGGTTCGTCATTTGAACTTCTAATTAGGTATATTTTCTTTTTTATTTATTTATGTTGTAATTTTTATATTTTAATGAAGTAGTAGTTAATTTAAAATTGTGTTTTTTTGTATGTTTATTTATTTTTTAGATTAGTATGTTTTAAATTTATGTTTTATATTAGTGTTTTATTTATGTTAGATATGTTTTTATTTATAAGTTAGATTAATATTTATGTATGTATGTTTTAGATTATTATTTTATTTATGTTAGATATGTTTTTATTTATGTGTTAAATTAATAGTTATGTATATATGTTTTAGATTAGTATTTTATTTATGCTATGTTAGTATTTCATTATGTTAGTATTTATTTATATTTTTTATTGCAAGGTATTTATTTATATTTGTCATGTTTTTTAAGTTTGCATTACGGATATATAATTGTCAATGCGGTGCCCTTTTATTCGAGCGTAAACGGGGCTAGTATCAGGCGTAGTGATAGTGGTTGGGCGTTTACTCTCGAATAACGGGGCTTTTAAAATTTACTCGCACATATAACCGAATTTTAATTTAATCGTCACTTTAATCCGGAAAGTTTAATATTAATAAAGCGGTAATTATTAAAGTACTAATTTTAGGCGGTGTGGGGGTGCTAATCTTTCCCCATCCGTAACCGACTCTCGAACCCATCAATTTTGAAATTTCTGGTTTTCTACGGTGTCCGGTCCACCTTGAGTGGCCGGTGGCGACTCCATTTTTAAATAAAATGCGAGTTTTATAAAAACTCCACGTGGAAGAAATTTTTTTTAAAAAATAAACACTTTTTTTTTAGCAAGAAAAAACATCGCTACACAAAGACTGTAGGTCTCTTAATAGATTTTCCTTCACTTATTCAATGGGTGGCTGTTGCATCGAGATGGATGACCTTTAACACGGATGGCGCCCTTAGCCAAGACTCTTCCATAGGATCGATTGGAGGCCTCATACGAAACCAGGATGGTGATTTCTTAGTTGGGTTCACAAAGTCTGTAGGTCTCTCTTCTGGGCTTGAAACTGAACTTTGGGGCATTCATGAAAGTCTCAACCTTGCATGGTCCTATGGCTTTGAGAGGATTCAATGCCAAGCTGACAGTGCTGAAGCGTACAAATTAATTACTTCACCTGAAGCTTCCTCCAGTCCTAAAACTCTTGGTGGCGTCATTTCTCGGCTTTTGTTGAGGGCTTGGATGACAGATTTTGCCTTGATTAAAAGAAAGCTAATTATGCTGCCGATTACCTTGCCAAATCCCATGCTTCTACTGATGGATCGAATTCTGTGCTCCATGATGCCCCCCATCTTTTAGTTGATATCCTTTATAGAGATGTTCACGGTCCTCCTCATTTGAGGGGTCGTATTCTCATAATGTAAAGGCCTATGCCTCCTTACTACTCTAAAAAAAAGAAACAATGTTACTCGATTATTATTAAATTAGTTGTAATTTTTTTCAATAAAGAATTCACTAAAAATGGTCAGAACCATTTTCAAGATTAAAAATCTTAAAAAATTAACCCGGTAGAACAACTAAAAAGATAAATACGACTGTTAATTTCTTCATATTTGTTCCAAACTCAAAATACTTTTGTACACATAAAAATCCTTTTAGTTACATGATTTATTCTTCGATATAAAATTTAAGAGACAATTACTTGGAAGTAAAGGAACTAAATTCCGATGACTATCGTTAGAATTTAAATATACTATTTCGTATTGTGATCCTTTTACACAAATCTCTTAATAATCTTATTAATTGACGTGACTCTACCATGATATATAATTTTATAAACACTTTTCAAATGTTTAAAGAATTTAAAAAAAACCTAGAAACTTTGTGATAGATTTGTTTTATAGTAATCAATTTACTTTTAACTTGTTTGTTTTTAATTTATCATATTAATTATATTTAAAAAGAATGCAAAACAATTTTATCATTTATTTTTTTCAAATAAAAAAGGACGCTAAAGACATATCCTCGGTTATTTTAAACTTCATCATATTTATATTTTCTTATTATTTTATAATTTGAAGTTTCTATTAAAATAATATATATATACTATTTTCTCAAACATATATAATATCTTCTTTCACTATATAAAATTTTGTACATTTTAAACCGTCAGATGAAATTAATAATAAAAAACATAAAATTTGTCACTTAAAAAATAAATAAATAATTTTAACTATTTATTATATATTTTTTATATAAAATATATTATTTTGTAAAGTTGAAAAGACAGAGACTTTCATAGAAAAGTCCCATCCCCTTCCCTTCTCTCCATCCCAGTTTCCGTGTGACTTATTTTACTCCCTAATTTACCCTTTGACCTGTCTTTTTTACTTTCCCCAAAATAAACAATTAATTAATTACTTTAATCATCACAATTTTCTACCTCTGTGCAGTCTACAAATAGATACATAAAAAAGTACGTAAATACGATAGGATAAGATCGTCCTTTTGATAAGATTTTTTTCAAAAAGTAAATTTACTTTTCACCGTGGTCCCACCAAATTACCAGGGTTTTTTCTCTTAGGACTCCGAACTCTTTCGTAATTTCACATTCATACGATCAAACGCTTCATATTGATCCACCCGATCCTACATCCCCAGCCGTCCGATCCATTTCCTCTAAAACCCCGCCGTCGTCTTGATTCATCCCTTTAATTAAGAGAATTTATACTAATTAATTAATTGTTATTATATATTGCCCTAGTCTAACGTGGCACTCACAAATTTTGCACTGCTCTGATCTGCAATATAAAGGTCAGCCCCGACTGAGCCTCCGCTTCATATTTGTCTCTGTTTGTTTCTCTTTTCCTTTTGTTGTTGGGTTTCGCTGTGAAGAAAATGGGTGAGAGTAGGCTGAGTGGGAAAGTGAAGTGGTTCGATGACCAAAAGGGCTATGGCTTCATAACCCCAGACAACGGCGGCGTCGATTTGTTCGTTCATCAATCTACCATCCGCTCCGAGGGTTTCCGTAGCCTCGCTGACGGTGAAGAGGTTGAGTTTGTTATCGAAACTTCCGATGGCCGCACCAAGGCCGTCGATGTTACTGGCCCCAACGGAGTCCCCGTCCAAGGCACCACGAGATCCGGACGCGGCGGTGGTGGCGGCGGTTATGGTGGCGGTGGTGGTTACGGTGGAGGTGGATCCGGTGGCTATGGAGGTGGAGGTGGATCTGGTGGCTATGGTGGTGGAGGCGGAAGGAGAGGTGGTTATAGCGGTGGTGGTGGAGGCGGTGGTGGAGGTGCTTGTTATAATTGCGGTGAGATGGGTCATATGGCACGTGATTGTGGGCAAGGAGGCGGTGGTGGTGGAGGCAGATATGGTGGAGGTGGGGGAGGTGGCGGCGGTGCTTGCTACAACTGTGGTGGTTCCGGTCATTTCGCTAGGGAGTGTCCCAACAGCGGTCGCTAGTTTTCAAATCTATATTTGAACCATCACTTTTCTCTTTCGGGACTGCTTTTGTTTTGGTTATGAATATTATTATCCTATGGTTTGGTTTCATATGTTGCTTTTTTTGGGTTTATGAAGAACGGCTTCTCCTAGTCTGGGTCAGTTTACTTGTTTTTTGTTTCTTGGTTTTTGATGTAGTGGGCACTTTCCTTAGTCTCACAGTGAAGCTGAATTAAGGCATTGATGTGAACAATGATGAAAAGGAAATGATGTTAAAATCTTTCGCTCTCTGTTATCTTAATGTTTTTCTACAGTTATAATCTATAAATACAAACTGATGGGTTTGGCTCAATCTTCTTCTTTATCGTGATTATCATTTCCCAGTATGATTTTTGTAAGATCTGGTCAAATCCTTGATATCTCTGTTGGAATATTATATTGCCTCTTGGAAGCAGGTGTTTGATGAGATTCAATCGTATTATATTGAGCCATAGTTTATGTAAATTTGACATTTGCAGCAAGGTGCACTTTTTCATATGGTTTCTTTTGTTAGATGTGTAGAGACAATGGTTCTTTCTTGTTTCTTTATAATATATGTTTGAAAAAGATTGGCGAGTAAAATGTATGAGTAATTCCAGCATAAAATATACCTATTATAGGGTTAATTGCTTTTTATATTTGCCAGTGGTCCTTTGCTTTTTTAGTCGGTTTTAGTAGAACAGGCACATTTGGTCACACTGGTGGATTTAGTGCGTTCTTTGATTGGATGTTCCATTTAGGTTAAGAACATGAATGATTGAACGTTGTTGAGAAATTTTTGAAGGAAAACTCAGCTGTATATATTTTGCTTGAGTGGTCACGAAATATGTTCTATTCCTATAGGTGGGATCGAACTCTTGACTCCATGGTTGGGTAATGGGTGGTGATTTATGTGTATAAAAATGGGGTATAATTTGCTCCGATGGAATCTCATTTCCAAATTGTTGGCACCTATGGTGGAGGTTAATCGTTGGGTTTTGCCCTACAAAGTTCCAACTTTTAAGTAATGGAGATTTCCATTAGGTGACAACTTCATTGCCAGCTTATGTGAATGAGAATTGTGGTTCACTTGTTACATTGGTAAAATTGCTTCTCTTTTTGCATCAATTAGATATATCATACACTTAAACGAGGCCCCGAGTTTTAATTATTTTGAGGGGTTTCTTTTTCAATTTGTACTATTGCATGCAGGAAGAAGAGCATTGTAGTGTCTACCAACCCGATATCATTTGTCTTGTTGTCTACCGAATAAAGAGGAAATACTTTTAACTGAAAAGTCTTGAAACCCTTCATTTTTTTACCTCAGGAAGCATGTTCTTGCAGAAGGGAATCTCTCTTTTTCCTCTACTTAAAGGATGCTCTGTAACCACTGCAACTTATTATATTAGCTTTTTCATGGCTGCAGGATCATTAAGATTCCCGCTCTTCTACTCCCAACATTCAAGTAACATCTCTAATTGATGCAGTCATTCTCAAGAGATAAGAATAATATTTAGTGAAGATTAACATAATTTTTTCATATATCTCTACAGTTTCATTCAGTATTTGGTTGTATGAAACCACCTTTAATCTTGACTTAAGAGAGACAATTCACTGCCAATTTTCTTAGCAGCAGAATGCTCTAGGATTTGGATTTCTCATTATAGTTCAAGTAGATTTGCATTTTTATTTCTATCAGAGAACACAACTCTTACATTATCAGAGACTGAACCATAACTACTACGCAGAGAGCATCCTCAATTTTTGATACAAACTTCGTTTCTTGTTTAGGAGATGCATTACAAACTCCCTAAGCTAAATAAAGAAGACAGGGAAAGACTCAAATTGGATGGCCATTGTGTGTATAATCTGGTTTGTGAACTTCCATTTAAGCTCTCTCTATCAACAATCTAAAGTAACAAGGATGACCAGTGTGTGCAAATGACGCGATGACATTAATCAGGGTCTATGAGTGTGGTTAAAAGGGTGGTGTAGAGAAGCAGCTGCGGTGGTGTTAATGCCATGGTGGGGCGGCAGCGGCGAGGTGGCCCATGTCGGTGGTGGACACTGGTAACACTTTGTGAACAGCCCAAATGTGTCAATCTGGTCTATGAAATTCGTCATGCTCGCCCATCCACCGAATCCGAACCCGACAATCAAAACCCACACAACAAGGAACACGTTTATCGTGTATGTCCCTACCCATCTTCCAAAGTACTTAGGTGGTTGCTCCACTGCATTCTGCATCACAACCGTTCATCAAACATCACATGTCAATGATCATACATAAATATTTTTTTCTCATAGTTCTTTTACTTGGAAAAAAGACAAGTTTTATGTAGTACCCCCAGATATGGGGAATCATGTACGAACATGAACATATTCTGTTTAACAGTTGCAAGCACGAATCTCGTGCCTTTTGCAAAAACTATTACATGTCTGAAAATTTCCATTGCTAAATCTAAAAGCATTATCTGATTAGGAGAAAGACCCGAGACTGGTCTGCTAGACAGTGACCACACGCTACCACACTGTTTTTCTTATTCTTTGGATTTATTCAATGCTAAATCAAATCAACACGTCTTGTAACATATCTTTCTCAATTCTCTCGGTCAATTGTTTGACTCTGACTGTGATTAGCTAAGGTTTGAAGTTTGGGATTTACGATTTAGTACCTCTCGAGCATTGGCTGATCTGAAGGTGAAGATGTGAGCCAATGCCGGAATGATGTAGACGGTGAAGCTAACAAGGAGGGATCCGACGGTGGAGTTTATAGGTCCGAAGAAGGGGAAGACAATAGCCAAGAACCAAATGGGGACAACTACAGGCAATCTTGCTGCTGCTCTTTTGCACAGGCTCTTGCACTCATGCATCCCTATAGCTTTCTCCCATACAAAATATAGTGGCGTGCATGCATATCCAAATGTTATGAACTGCACAATAAGCACCAAGACAATGAAACATTGTTATGTACTATTTTGTTATGAATGCATGAAAGGATCTGATAATGGAATTTTTTTCACAGGCATGCCTGGTGGATGAGCATTAAAATGACAGCCATGTCTCTGAAGGGAGTTCTTGGGAGAAGAGAAAAAGCATTTGAGTGATTGAGAAGTAAGTCCCCAAATGCCCAATAAACAGCAACAGCTGAGGGGAGTGTCAGTGTCAGCACATACAGTGTTGCAATCAGGTATATAGCCTTGAACTTTTGAGGTTTCCACATAGCATGCATGATCTCCCTGCATATTAATTAGCAAAATTAATCCATGTTACTGCTCTAGTATCTAAGTCTTGGTATACCAGGGGACTGAATGTTAAGCTCCATAAACTTTGATGTAGCATTAGTGTGCTTTTGATTTACTGAACAATGCTGGACCCCCACCCTTCATCTCTTGGCATCTTCTCGCAATGATAAAAGTGAAAGTAAAAGAAGAAAGATCATTGGCTTTCTACATTGCCCGAGAACAAAACAACTTTTTGCCTCCCACGCTCACAAAGGGCAATTTAGGAAATGAATGCCCCAAATAATAATTACTCCAAGGATTGGTTACTAGTGAAGGTCTGGTCGTTTTCAGAGCTGTTTTTATATGCATTTATAATTCTCAAATAGGAGTAGTTGCTACGGTTAAGCATTTATTTATACCATGAACATGGGCAGATTTGTACATAAACTTAAGAAACACGAAATCTAGACATAAATATTTTTCTTACACAGTGACAGCATGTCCCCCGAATGTATAGAGAATGTTGGTGGCACCTGTGAAATACAGCACCAGCTTGGTAGGACCAGAATGTCGAACTCCCTCGGCCTACATTGTATCAAACTAGTAACAATTATAATAATGTGGTTTGTTAAAATAACTTATCAATTTGCAGTTCTTTCTTTCTTTCTTTTTAAGTGAGGTTTTTTTACCTGGCCATGGAGGAGGGAGGCAATGGTGAGATACCAAGCAGTGTAGGTGGTCATTATAAGGCCAAGAAAGGACCAGATTCTGTAATTGTGAAATGAAGGGATAAAGACAGTGGTTGCACAGCAGGCACCAAAGATGTAAGTCCAAGTCCTCTTGTCCAGATTGTCATTTATGTAATATATGTTGCTGAAATAACAAAAACAAAAGATGCCCAACATCAGGGAATTGATTGTCAGGGTGCATGCATGATGAAATGATGATGATTCCTCTCTCTCTCTCTCTCTATATTTTTTAATATGGAACCTAACAAAATGAGTAGCCAAGTAGGTACCTTGCACAAGCTATGAGTTGAATAACAGATCCAAACAGAAGAAAAGTACAGTTAAATGCCAAACCCACATTCCTCCAGTGTTTCCCAAGGAGCCCATCAAGAACCTCAAACCACTACACAATTTTGTAAGAGAAAAAACTATTGATTCTCAATGTCCATTTCATCATACACTTGAAGTTGTTTCTTCCTATAGAAGTTAAAAAACAAACCTGAATGACATGGTTCCTGAAATCAACTTTCTCTCTTTCTTTTCTGGTTCTGTATTCAACATACAGTATGCTGATGAGATAAGCTGTCCAGCTACCCATTAACCCGTAGAAGAGCTGAAAGAGAATCCCAGACAGCATCCCCAGTTGAGAAAATGAGTATGGCAATGTAAGCAACACTTGAGCTACCTGAAAACACAATCTCTATATATCAGAATCACTGTTTTATATCTGCTGGGAAACAAAGGGCAAAGAGATGGGAGCAAGACCTGATTAGAAGCACAGCTAAACCAAGCATCATAAACAGAACCGCCATGCCAGAAGAGATTGGAAACCTTGGTTTTGATGCCCTTTGGCTCCCCTTCGGTTTCCATTTCCACATAATTCCCAACAATCACAGTCTCCACCACCTTATCATTGGCACTTGTTGCCATTGTCTCTTCTCTCTCTCCCTTTCCTCAAACACTCTTCAGTTGTGTTCTGATTTCCCTATGTACTGGAAAACTGGGTAGTGTTGTTTCAATGCAAGGAAAAGGATGAGTGAAGTGAAGTGAAGTGAAGTGAAGGTGATGGAGAAAATAGTAGAGATATAGAGGGTATATAAATATAGGTACAGTTGAAGGCATGAAGTGGGGAGGGCTTCTCGAAGAATGGGAAAAAAAGAAAATAAAGCTGTGTTTGAAAGGTATTTTAGAGACTGGGGTCTGCCCTTTTTAGAGCTTAAAATCAAAGCTTCTTTTTTATTAGTGATATTAGTATAAGAAGCTTTTGTAAAAATATGTAATAATAACTTTATTTTATTTGTGAAATCTAAAAAAATATATAGCTAATATATTGATTAATCTTAAAAATTACTCAATAGTACTAGCTAGCAAATCCTATTAAGTACATAATTATGACGACTAAAAACACTCTGCAATAATAACATTTTTAATAGTCAAATATCGTTAATATATAAATTAATCTCTCAATTGTACTAGCTAGCAAATTCTATTAATTACATCAATTATGACGACTAAAAACACTCTACGATAATAACATTTTTAATATTCAATTAACGATTAAATTAATCAACTATTAATTTTCTATTATTATAAAAATTAATCAACTATAGGTTAGATGTTAAATTTCTTAAAAAAAGTATATCATAAATACAAAACTTAACAAAGTAAATGAAACAAATTGAATTGGAAGCATTATAAAGAGTTTTTGCACTACTTAATTTAAATTAGTCAATCAATTAATCTGATATAGATAAATTACAAAAGGATATTAAGTTAAAGATTTTTATCCTATACATTGGCGATGAAAAATAAAATTTTTACAAGACAGTTTATCTAGGGGTGTAGTTGGTATGATTTAAAATTTAAGGTTTATAGTTTTAGTTTTGAGTTAAAATTTTAATATTTTAGAGAAATTTTTAAATTTTAGCTTGAAAACAGAGATATTTATATAAATTTTTGACATTGTATCAAATATTCACGCTAAGGTAAAATAAGAAGCATTTATGGAGGGTTAAAATTGTAGAAAACAAGGCACATAGGGGAGTTAAAAAATGAGGGGAAATAATAACAAGGTAGACAGCATGATTGCAGCCAAACGGGCGTGGTCGCTTTGCAGTTTACACGAAGATTGAAAGTTGCTTTTATCACATATATCTATGTACTTGGATTACTGCTCTTTATTTTTCTGCTTCGTTTCTTGGGATATTATATCAAAACTTTAATCATCAATCTATATACATAAAAAAAAAATCAACTTATATATACTTTGTAGCAGCTAAGGCTAAGCCATTCTCTGATGAATCATATATATGCTCACTGGGACCTCAAACCATCCTCTCAGCTTGATCCAGTGTGAAGTGGATTCGAGTTGATCGCTGTGCTGTGTTTGCTTCCGGTTTAAGCAACTCATCTTATAAGTTGAGTTTCGAATCGCTTAAATCTTATTAA
This sequence comes from Hibiscus mutabilis, assembly GCA_019671005.1. Classification (NCBI taxonomy): domain Eukaryota; kingdom Viridiplantae; phylum Streptophyta; class Magnoliopsida; order Malvales; family Malvaceae; genus Hibiscus; species Hibiscus mutabilis. Next base: position 8,767,433 of record CM033715.1, on the reverse strand, counting down.
AGCCTCAAAATTTGATTATAATATTAAAGCTTTCGCGTTGTGCTATAAATAACAAGTAAACCAAATAATAATTTAGTTATAATATTAGATATAGATTTTTCTTCTCCTCTTAATTTTACTACTTAAATAGTTATAGTTTAATTTTTTTCTAATAGATAGTATTAGGGGTTCAATTTTTTTCAATAATTATTATTTGGTGTCCAATTTTTTTCAATATTTGTTATTAGAGGCTCAATTTTTTCTTAAATTTTTTTATCATGGCCTACTCTTAATTTTTTTTCAATATTCGTTATTAGGGGTCTATTTTTTTTCAAATATTTGTTATTTGAGGCTCAATTTTTCAATACTTGTTATTTAGGGTCTAATTTTTCAAGGACAATTTACACAGATATTGCTGCGGGAAATTTTTTCCCCACACTATTGCTGTGGGCAGATTATTTCCAGGAATATTGCACTTTGAACAGTGCAGCCGAAGTCGGTGGCTGATGGAGTCGACTTCCGGCCAAAGTCTTGGCTAGCTGAGTCCGACTTCAAGGGGAAAAAAAATTTGAGACCGACTTCAAGGGAAAAAAATTCCCCGGCCAGCCTGCATGAGAATCTGATTCTTAGCATGCATGAGAATTTGATTCTCAACTGGGAGAAAAGATTGGTGCTTGGGAGAAAAGATTGGTCTCTGGGAGAAACGAAAATTGAGATAAAAAAATGTAGGTTTTGAATTGGGTGTAATTAGGATTAGTAGGATTCTGATTTTTGAGATTGATAGATTGCAGTCTATTTTTGGGGAAGGATTCTGATTCGAATATAGGTATAGGTTCATGCATGAAAAAATAGGTTATGATTCGAATATAGATTTAGGCTGTGTTTACAGTTTATTTTTCCGGAAGAATGGGTAGTAGATTCAATTTTTGGGAATGGTGGATGTGATTTTTGAATGGTGATGGGTTTAGGGTATTTTAAAATGTATAGGGGTAGAGGTTAAAAATTTATAGTTGTTAGTTAGGCAGAGATATGGGTAGTATAAGGGATAAAAAATTTAATTTTTTTTGTTAAATAGTTAGGTTAAGGTTGGAAGGAAGTTGAGATTGAAGAAGTAGAAGAAGAAGAAGAAGATAAAGAAAATAGTGGAGAAAAGATTGTAAGTAGATTCGAATTTTTTTAGAGTTTAGTTTTTTTTAGTTTGGTACTTTTATTTTGTTATTATTTTGTAAGTATCCCTCAAATCATCTGTAGGATATATGTTCGACTGACCATATAAATTTCATCAACTGTATTATACTCAGCAAGTTGAAATTCACTCTCTAGCCAACTCATTTTCACACGAGACTCTCTCACGTTACTTCCATAGGGTACCTTCCCAAGGTACCTTTCACAAATTTCAGCCGTTGAGCCCTCGGTACGCTCAACCACTGGCTTTCCATTTGCTGGGACCCCAATAAGATAAACCACGTCCTCGAAGGTAATCGTGCATTCTCTGCAAGGCATATGGAAGATATGCGTTTCAGGTATCCAACGCTCAATTAGAGCGGTAATCAATCCGGGCACCAACTTGTACCCACGGAGGAACGTGGCATGATAAAATCCTGCCATATCTAAGAAATTATCGATTTTGTGGTCTAGGGGTTTGTCTACTATGCACAAATGATGTTTAAATGTTTCTTCTGCATCTTGTAAATAACACATTATTTAAACATAATTATTAATAAAAAACACAAAAGTAACCTATTTCGTAATGAAATAATTTTAAAAAAATTATACCAGCTCATCAACTCTAAGGCTAGTAATGTGTCGATTCTGTAAATGCAACAACGGGGCTTGCTCAGCCATCTTACATGACAAGTAAGAAAATATTAGTAAACCGAGACAAATCTACCACGTTAAAAAATAACAATTATAATAAAATAAAAAAATAACTCGGATAATCTTACTTTAAACTACCATATCAAAGGGAAAAGATTTCAATACTTGAAATTTAATTACGTATTTTCTTATTTTCCATTAAATCATTAACGTCGTCTTTTTTTATTCAACCAACTATAAATAAATTAACGAACTTAAATAAAATAATAAAATACAAATCAAATCAACTTATTATATTTTTTCTCAAATATCTTCTTCAGACATAAATCAAATTAAACATTTTTTCTCTTATATTCAAACAATTTTCCATATTCTCAAAATCTCTCCACCTATTTAACACAAAATATTTAAACTATCTCTCCAAATAACATCGAAAATTCAAACATCAAATAAAAATTAACAAAAAATAACGAACTTAAATTAAACAATAAAATATTAATTTACTTACTATATTTTCTTCTCAAATCTTCACCTATTTAACACAAAATTTTCAAACTATATTCTCTATAACATCAAAAATTCAAACATCAAAATAAAAATTTAAAAATTATTGAACAATAAAATAATACAACAAAGTATTTCTCAAATCCCCACCTATTTAACACAAAATATTCAAACAACAACTTCAAAATTAATCAAACAAATAACTTAACTTACTATATTCTCTTAAAAGTTCATTCTTCTCTTCAACCACCTATTTAACACAAAAATCACAAATTTTAACTTAAAAACACAAAAATTTGATTTTCTTAATTACTATAAACTTAAATATTCAAAAATAAACAAATTACAAAAAATACTACTTACTACCTATAATTATTCAAAATAAATACTTACTCTAATAAAATTCTCCAAATCTCCAAATCTTCTTCTTCTTCAAAATATTTTCTCTCCAACCTAAATTAAACAATAAAATACAACAAAGTATTACTATATTTTCTTCTCAAATCCCCTCATATTTAACACAAAATATTCAAACAACAACTTCAAAATTAATGAAACAAATAACTTAACTTACTATATTCTCTTCAAAGTTCTTTCTTCTCTTCATCCACCTATTTAACACACAAAAAAATCACAAATTTTAACTTCAAAACACAAAAATTTGATTTTCGTAATTACTATAAAATAAAATATACAAAAAAAAATAAATTACAAAATACTACTTACTACCTATAATTATTCAAAATAATAATGATAAATAAATTACAAAAATAAAATACTTAGTCTAATAAAATTCTCCAAATCTTCTTCTTCTTCTTCAAAATATTTTCTCTCCAACTTAAATTGAACAATAAAATACAACAAAGTATTATTATATTTTCTTCTCAAATCCCCTCGTATTTAACACAAAATATTCAAACAACAACTTCAAAATTAATCAAACAAATAACTTAACTTACTATATTCTCTTCAAAATTCTTTCTTCTCTTCAACCACCTATTTAACACAAAAAATCATAAATTTTAACTTCAAAACACATATTTAATTTTCGTAATTACTATAAAATATACCAAAATAAATAAATTACAAAAAATACTACTTACTATCTATAATTATTCAAAATAATAATGATAAATTACAAAAATAAAATACTTACTCTAATAAAATTCTTCAAATCTCCAAATCTTCTTCTCATTCTTCAAAATATTTTTTATCCCTCTACACTATCTACCTTCAACCACCCCTATTTAACCTCACAAAAATTAAATCTCAACCACTCATACCACCTACCCAATTAAATACCACCATTCATCCAACCAATACCAATTACACCCTATTTACCTTTCTCAATTTTAGTCCATGGCATCTTCAGATTCTGCATGTATGCAGTCTGTCTCGTGCAGCCAAATTCGGATTTAGCTGAGGGAGACTTCAAGCCAAAGTCGGATTCAGCTGAGGGAGACTTCAAGGATTTTTTTCCCAAAGTTGGATCCTATTGAATATGCCTTTAGGGATTTTTTTTTTAGGTTCGTCTCCATCACAATCCGACTTCAATTTACTATTCCAACTACAATAGTTTGTGAAAAAATTTCCCACAATAATATCGCTGTAAATTTTTCAATTTTTCAATGCTTGTTATTAGAAGCTCATTTTTCTCAACATTTGTTATTAGAGACATACTCTTAAAATTAAAAGTTTTCAATATTTGTTTAGAGCCTACTCTTAAAATTCATTTTTTAAATATTTATTATTAATAGCCTACCACTAAAATTTAATTTTTTTAAAAAAATTTATTGTTAATGGACATAATTTTTTAATTTGTCTAGGGCGTCTAAAATTTCAGGATCTGCTCTGGCTGTGTATGGTGGAGTCATAAGGTGATTAGGGTTTGGGCCCTAAGACGAAAAAAGAAGAGAGTAAAATCATTTGTGATAATATCTGATTACCAAAAGGTACATCATAATAATGAACACAAATACAAACAAAAAAACAAACAAGTACATAATTATAAAGGAATTGGAAACCTGCATTGACTTAGGCACCCTGTTTTTATCTTCCAAACCAAACTTAATAATTGGTTTTGAAAGCCATTCTTATGAACAAACCATATGATGGTAGCTTTTACTTTATTGGATTCCATTTTGGAAGCAAATTGTGGGGCTAAAAGAATCTTATGCCGAGAGAATATTACTGAATATAATCAGAATTAATCATTATAAAGTATAATTCGAGTCCTTTGTCATAAAAGTTCTTAACTTCCTTATCATGCGAACCTACAAAGGTACTGTCAAAATATACCAACCATTATTCTCTGTTTGTTTCCTTAGAAAATGTGCCAAGAAAACTTTTTTACATTTCAACATTTTTGAATTCCTTTTTCTGGGTTGTCATGTTAGCCTTCTGATATCCGGCTGACAATAAAGCTTTTTGGATATTTGGATTCTATTGTTTCTGTTATCTTGATCTTGTTTTTTAAGTGTTTTCAGTCTTTTAAACAAAGTATGATGCTGATGAACCTCATATTTATCCATTACCGAACATGGTTTAGTTTAGATGAGCTTGATGTTGGAACATTGTTTTCAATTTTGTTACTATCATCGAAAGTTTCGGAAGCTTGGTGTGTATGATTCCCTCGAAAAATATGTTCATTTGCTACATTTAACTTTTAATTTTTGAGTTGGAAATTCAGTTGCGTTTGTCTGGTTCCTTCTTAACACTTCTCCAGTGCAGCGATAGTTTGGATTTTGATTGATGGCATACATTATATGTAAGTTCTGTTCGGTGATTACCACCGCACCATGTCGTTGTGTTACCGACTTGTATGTCCATGTTGTGTTTGGATAAAGAATTAGCTTTACTTGATTTAAAACATACCTCAGTATAACATCGGCTAGCAAACAGACTCCAGATGTCTGCAACGCAGGAAGGAGTGCTGTGTAGAGCCAAAGCAGAATGCACACCATCGCAGGATGCATTTATGGTCGATCTTCTCATTGAACAGCACAATTGTGGAAGAACAGCCTATATGGACATAATGGATTTGGTTGGTATGAAGCTCGGCAACTGGTTATGGCTGATGAGAAAGTTTGGGACAACTATATTGCTGAACGAAGTGAAGCAAGACCTTTCCGACACAAGACCTTTCCTCTGTATAAACAAATGCCAATCATATCTGAAGGTAAAATTACTTTATGATATTTCTAAATCAATAAAGTATTGTTTGCCACTACCATATTATAGAGATTGTGCGTTTTGGTTAAAAGCATGAACCTTGTTTACATTTTTGTTGCATATGAACTTTGCAAATGTGGTATGCACCAGCTCACTTACTTTGCGCAAGTGCTTTATGAAAGTGACTATTTCCAGAGAACAACATTCTTTTATATGTGATGCAGGTGAAAGAACTACAGGAAAATACATACCGAGTGTGGTTTCCATGGTAACTGAAGAGGGGAACAGCAACACATAGACGGTTCGATCACTGGAGCCAACTAATGTACCTACACAAGTATTTGAGGGTACCTTTGATTCCTATTCAATAATTCGAGTAAGTGACAAACAACCCGAGAAACGAAAGTCTGTTGCTCCAAGAGCTTGACCTCATAAGAAAAGGGTATTCTATGATGCCGGTGAGACAATTGGGAACGTCATTTATGAGATGTTTTCAGCTGCCAAGTCGAGAGCTTGACAAAGGATGCATCAAATGACAGAACAGTGTTTCAGCTGTCAAGTCTGTCAACATTCTCAAAGACTATAAAAACGCAATTACATCGCCGTTTGATTTGGTTGAGGTCTCCATGAGCATCATGACCAGAAAAATCAAAATACAATAGAAACAATTGGCTCACTTCCATTCATGAGAGTCATAGTTCTTTTGTTGCAGATGCACTTTCTGTTTGTGAGTACATCAATGCCATTTCCAGTCGAAAATTTGAAACATTTTTTCCTTATAATTTTCCATTTTGAGCTTTCACTTTAGAGATCTCCAAGTTCGTATGTATGCTTAAGCTTTAAGTAACTAAAACAAAGTTTTGTTTCTTTTACATGCAACTTCAGGTGGCATATGGGGATCTCTAGACATATCTACATGCACTCTATGTATATTCATGAGACAATTAGATGGTTGAAAAGGTAGTGTTTTCATTGCTGATAACCAACCATATCAAGTTTACTGTAAGCATTCTTCGGCAGAACAGGGCACTAACATTTTACCAGCAAAATCAACATTTCAATCAAGAACAGAGCTTGCTTGCTACTCCACTTTATTTGAAACTATTCAAGTTTTAAGTTTAATCGACCACAAACCAGATTATACAAAAGCTTTAAATATAAAAATTAGCAGAAAGAAGGCCTAAAAAATACAGTTCTTATTTTGCTTGAAAAGAAAGGAACTTGAAAATGCCCCAAACAAAGACAAAAACTTCGGTATTTGACAAAACCAAAAGCTAAAACGCCAAAACCCCACAATCCCACTCTCCAAGTCCCACTCTCACATGTCCTCAAAGTAAAGTTCTTTAGTTTTTGTTTCCTTTTTTTTTTGCGAATTCTTTAGCTTCAAACTCCTTCAATTTCCAATCTTTATGTCTTCAATAATGGATCGTCGTCATCTCTCTTCCACCTTTGTTTTTCTGCTCTTCCTCTCTTTCTTCTCCGGTAATATAAAACCTTCAAAGACTCAATCTTTCGTTTGCAAATCCTTTCCTTTTCGTTATCTGCAATATCTGACGCTGACCCTTTTGCTTGTTTTCAATCGCAGAAGTGAATTCAGCTTCTTTCAAGATCGTCAACAAGTGCCGCCACAAGATATGGCCGGGTCTTTTATCTGGCGCCAATACGCCTCAACTTCCGACGACCGGCTTCCTTCTTAACCCCGGCAAATCAAGAACAGTAACAATACCCAGTTCTTGGTCCGGTCGACTCTGGGGTCGAACCCTTTGCGGCCTCGACTCCACCCGTAAATTCGTTTGTCTAAGCGGCGATTGCGGCTCCGGTCAAGTTGAATGTTCCTGGAGTGGCGCCAAGCCGCCTGCCACGTGTCAAGGCCATCCCTTATTATATTACGACCCTGCCTTGACAAGCCCATTCATTACCGAGCAATGGTGGACCGAGTGATGATATGAGCAGTCCCTAAGGAGCTACCAAGTCAAGGATGCAAGTTGAGAAGCTTTAGGAAGACGATGAAGGCCCTATCCAAAAAGTGTCCTCATTTGGGACGAAGTATCGTCTACTCACGGCATTCCTGGTAAGTTTATTTAGCTCTTTAGGGGGAAGTGGTATGGTGTCGGGTCTCCACCATCCCCCTCGCCTGGGCTAGCGACCGAGCTTCCTTGGTGTAAGCGACCTACTCCTAGGCCTATGTGGGGCCTAGGTGTGCGGGCAGTGGGGCCTAGTGGTTGGCGCACTGTCTCCCCGGGAGAAATACCTAGGGACGGTTTGGGGCCATAGGGCCCCATATCGCGCTTGTGGCTGAAGTACGAGGTTGGAGTGCAGCTATCGCTAGGCCCTGCGGGATTCGAAACTCTAAAGCCTTAGGGCCTTGTGACCCTGAGAAGGCTAGACCGAGATAACTCCTTGGACAATGAGGCATGAGGAAGGCTGACTTGTCTGGGTAACACCCATTTCAAGTGCCGCACGGCTTGCCAACCGAACAAAAGGGGCCTGTCCGTGACACGTGGTATCAGAGCGAGAATACGATGGACAATGTACTCATGTGATGGTGGCGGTTGGCTATGGCTTTTGATACAGTGGTGCGTATTTGTTAACCAGACGCCATAGTGCTCATGTACCAACTGGAACACTATGATGCTTTATTTAGTTGCTGTGGTGCGTGGTGAATCCAGACGGATGCGTAGCAAAAATGAGAGTTGGACTATTTGTGGATCAGTTGGTCTCACGCCAAGCGCTCCCACGGGTGGAGTAGGCAGGGTGGATCATCATGACAGGAAAAAAAAAAAGAGAAAGACTACTTTTTTCTGTGCGCAGAGGCGCTGGATTGTGCATTCTACGCCAAGCGCTCCGGTGAATGGAGTAGGCAGGGTCGAATGATAGTAAACCAAGCGCTCTTTGGACTGAAGTAGGCAGGGTGGGGGACTACGCCAAGCGTTCCCATGTGGGGAGTAGGCAGGGTGGTCTAATCCCACGTCAAGCGCTTCTCTTCAAGGAGTAGGCAGGATGGTGTAATGTCACGCCAAGCGCATCCATTAGTGGAGTAGGCAGGGGGGTCTAGTTTCACGCCGAGCGCCCTGTGAGGGTAGGCAGGGTGGCTAGAACCTACGCCAAACGCTTCTGCGAGTGGCGTAGGCAGGGTGACTCCTTATGCTGATTGATCAAGACCTAGTCAAGGCGCAAAGGTGTCTAATGGTGGGTTTGGCAAGGTAGTGCCGATGTGTTACATTAGCGCGGTGGCACGTATGAATTAGGGCACAGTGGTGCTCATTTGTTCGTTACAGGCGTAACATTGTTGTTGGCTGATCGAGACAGCGGTCAAGTTGAGGCGCAAAGAAGCGCAAGAACTTTTGTGGATGAGATTGATCTTTGCATAGTAGTACATGTCCGTGATTTGGGACACCGACAATATTTTTTTATTTGGGTTGCTTTAAAGGCTCGTTGAAGGCTGTCTATGGGACATGATGAAGTGTGTATTCCTCATAGCATGGGGGCACAAATTCTAGCAATATGGGGATGCTTACGCATCACGCGAGAAGAGAGTCATTCCCTATGATGGCTATCGGTAATAGTGATGCTTATTTTGATACATTGCCTTGTGTCGGTAACCCTTGCTTATTGATGTTTGTTTTGTCCTGTTAGTACAAGGGCGTGTGTAGCCCGAAGCATAAAATGTGCTTATTTTTGTTAATCTAACATATTGGTGCTTGTCATTTCCAGGGTAATGGGATAAATTCTTGATTGATGAAAGTTAATGGCAATATTGTTTATCCTGGCACTGTGGTGCTTGATTGTTGCCTAACTATCTTTTTCCAGGTGAAAAGAGGAGTGGGTATAGATGGTTGTAGAGTGATACAACAGATAGTCATGGGTTCGTAGACTAACCCGAAAAGAAAGAGTTGGAGACAACTTGAAACCGTTCCATAATTGCTTTGGGTTCGGGGACTCAAGGCGGCGGAGTCGTGTTCTTCAAGGTGGTGGATTCACCCATTGATAAAATTAAAGGGGTATGATAAAACTCGTTTGTTGTAGGAGTACTTTGGTATAGTGTGATCGTCTAAGGGTGCAGGACAAGACTTTTAGGACCTCGAACTATTTAACGAAGTGGTCAAAGGATCACGACGAACGCTGTATGCGAGATGGAGTGGCCCATCTCGAAACAAAAATAGAGTAAAAGGGAGTGCAAAGTTATTGGTATTCTCCCTCTTGTGTGTTGTGGACTCTTGTAGCGGACGGACACATCATGGGTTCTCGGGGAAAAGTTACATTGTCAGATAAAATCAAGGAGCCTAAGGGAAATGTTTCTCATAGCTAATGATTTGTCTCAGAATGGCAATTTTCTTAAGACACATTGGGTCTTAAGGTAAAAAGGAATGTGTTGCGATGTAGTAGTTTGGACCAGATCCTCTGGCAATAAATTGCAATATGAGATGACAAAGGGTAAGGCAAAGTGCTATTTGTAAAGCTACTCGTTTGGGTGAGAAACACAAGGGTGGTACAACTTGGTAATGTGGGTGCATTTGAGGAAAGCTCTCCTTAGGAGTTCCTTCACAAGCAGAGCCAAAGAGTAAGCGTGGGACAGACAAGCTCGATGGGTATGTGGTGATGATTCAAGTACAATTCAGATCTCACCCAAGTATTACAAAATCCCCAATTTGGGCAAAGGAGATATATGGCTACTACCGACAAGCTAGTTGGTGGGGCGAGCTAGTAAAGCCAAGGCTTAGGTCAAAGTTGATGTATGGACCAAGAGACCAAAAGCAAAACCTGGTTACCACGGATATGTCGTGTTACCCAAAAATAGAAATGTGGTGGTCAAGGAAGTTATAACGCACTTCCCGAGTTTGGCAATACAGAGCGTGAAATGCAAAGGGGGAGTCGTCTCTTTGGAAAGTCCCATTGAACTTGTAAGGTACATTTCATTTTATTGTTATGTAATTGGACTAACCAATTTCGTTGTCGATTTTCTCTTTGTGTGTGTTACGACGACAGTGTTCCTACCAATTCCTTGAGGATGTGGGGCAATCGATTAGAGAACCAAGACGATTTGAAGGTTTGGCAGGTGTCAAAAAGTCTTGGTCGTATGCAACAGGGATAAATGTTAGCTTCATGTAACAAAGAAGGACACGATACAAATATCACATCTATTTGTAAAGTCGATGTCCGTGCAGGCACAATGATTACGGTGTGTCAACAAGAATGGTGACAAACGCAAAACGTGGAACAGTATTGCCCGAGAGAGAGAACACACCCAGTCTTTGGGCGTCAACACAAGGTGGTGGGTCGGTAGACCCTAGTCGGTTTAAGGAACTTGAGGCCGTAGTGGCTGCCATGAGAGCTATGGCATCAAATGATCGGCTTTGAGCAATAAAAGAAATGCAGCAAGAGTTGACCCAGACTATCAAAGATTTTGGTAATGGAGGCAAAAGAAGCATTAAGTCATATGAAGTTCGGACTAGATGAGATCAAGACTCATGTTAACCTGATACAAATAGCTATGAGCAATTCGATGACAGTAGATAGGGTCTGAGGACTAGGGTTTCAAAACCTCAGCGGTATGAAGGGAACAGAGATACTAGGGAGCTTGAAAATTTCTTGTTCGACGTCAAGCATTATTTCCGATATACGCATACTAAAACAGATAAAGACAAGGTCGCGGTGGCCTTGGTGTATCTAATAGGGGACGCCAAGTAGTGGTGGCGGTCCAAGTTATTAATGGTGTTTGTCCTATCAAAATATGTGATGAGCTAAAGAGAGAGTTAATGGGCTCATTCTTTCCCAAAAATGTAGAATATAATGCTCAAAAGAAGCTAAGGGATTTAGCGAATACATGTTCTACTCGAGATTATGTAAGAGAATAAAAAGGTATTGATCCTACATGAGAATACTCTACTGACTAGATGTTGTGTGCATATGGGGAAGAGTTTGGTTCATGCGAAAACCTAAGTTACACGTAGAGGGCACAAGTGAGACATCATTTTGAAGTCCACGACACGAGACTAATGTTGATATGGTGGTTGTGGGGTGCTAATACAGGTTCCTTTGTGGGCGTGATTAACAAGATGAACTTTTCTAGTAAGTGGATAATGGGGAAGACATGTCTTTTGGGAAGAGGGTAATGGCCCCGTGACAAGTATAGGCCATGTGTGTCAAGAGATCAAATGCGTACTTTTGTGCTTATCAATAGTTCTATCTGTTACAAAGGGAGTGAAGGAGAAACGAAATAAAGGGGCAACTCGATTGGCTATTACAAGGGCCATAAGAGACCATTAAGAAGTTCTAGCGATGACATATGACCATCTATTTTGGCTACTGGAACAAGGGCAAGGTTGTTCGAGAGAATATTGGTGGGCATTCATTTGGTAAATGGTGCAGGTATAATTGAGTAAGAAGAAAACCTCACGAGTGGATGATATTAGCTTGTCGTAGAGACTACATTCTCAAATAGTCAAAACACTTGTGGTATACATACAAAGGCATATCATGATTGGTGGTAGCATAAGGCAATGTGTACCAACCAGGTAATCATACGAGACTTGTGTGGATATGTTTTCATTGATAAAATTGCTTGTATATCTTATAAAAACAGGATGTATTGCGGAGAAAAAAAGGCAAGTACAATGCAATACCGTGTTGGCAACTAGAGAGAATCTATGCATTATTGAGCAACCAGGTGCAACGCGAGCATGTGCTGGCAAAACTTGGGTTAATGTTGATGACAAATGTATGGTGACGCATTCAATACTTTAGAGGTCTCGGTATGAGATGAGGCAAAGTTGACAAAGATGCTTAACGTCGATGAGCAAGCCATTGAGTAACGAGTCATAACACGTTTGCTCATGATCAGGTATGTTACTTTTGTATTTGTGTAGGTTAATGGGCAGATCGTGGAGCACAGAGAAACTACAAGGCACTTGTTCGAGTGGATCGATGGTTTGTTACTTGTCTTTTGCCCGAGCCACAATCAGAGTAAAAGTGGGGGAGCATGAATCTAAAACTCAACATGATAGAAGTGGAACTGGGTCATAATGAGTCTGTGGTCAGTCTAGATGGTTACGGATGTACAACATAGTCAAAAGGGGATAGAAATAACCCAGGATCGAGGCTTGAATTATTTGCTTGAAGGGTCAAATGGCGGGACAAGGAAAACATACCAAATCGAGCACGAATCGAAGATGTGCTGCCATAAGGGTTTGTATTGGCTCAACAGGTGATGAAGAACTGGTGTCAATATCAATGAGAACCATCCCTTCTTGGACTACATAGATAAAGGCATCGGTAGAGGAAGTGGGGGAGAATGTTAGAACCATCCCTTCTTAGACTACATCGACGAAACCATCGATAGAGGAAGTGGGGGAGAATGTCAGAACCATCCCTTTTGGGGCTACATCGATGAGGTCATCGATAGAGTAAGTGGGGGAGAGATGTCAAGGCCATCCCTTATTATATTACGACCCTGCCTTGACAAGCCCATTCATTACCGAGCAATGGTGGACCGAGTGATGATATGAGCAGTCCCTAAGGAGCTACCAAGTCAAGGATGCAAGTTGAGAAGCTTTAGGAAGACGATGAAGGCCCTATCCAGAAAGTGTCCTCATTTGGGACGAAGCAACGTCTACTCACGGCATTCCTGGTAAGTTTATTTAGCTCTTTAGGGGGAAGTGGTCTGGTGTCGGGTCTCCACCATCCCCCTCGCCTGGGCTAGCGACCGAGCTTCCTTGGTGTAAGCGACCTACTCCTAGGCCTATGTGGGGCCTAGGTGTGCGGGCAGTGGGGCCTAGTGGTTGGCGCACTGTCTCCCCGGGAGAAATACCTAGGGACGGTTTGGGGCCATAGGGCCCCATATCGCGCTTGTGGCTGAAGTACGAGGTTGGAGTGCAGCTATCGCTAGGCCCTGCGGGATTCGAAACTCTAAAGCCTTAGGGCCTTGTGACCCTGAGAAGGCTAGACCGAGATAACTCCTTGGACAATGAGGCATGAGGAAGGCTGACTTGTCTGGGTAACACCCATTTCAAGTGCCGCACGGCTTGCCAACCGAGCAAAGGGGGCCTGTCCGTGACACCACGCTCGCGGAATTCACATTAAACGGTGCCGGAGGACTAGACTTTTGCGACGTCAGCTTAGTCGACGGCTACAATCTTTCGATGTTGATCGTGGCCAAGGGGGTAAAGGCGGGAACTGTAGCGCTACGGGTTGCTTACTGGACCTCAACGGAGCTTGTCCGTCGGAGTTACGCGAGGCGCGTAAAGATGGTGGAGGCGTGGGGTGTAGGAGCGCGTGTGAAGCGTTCGGGGATCCCCAATACTGTTGCAGCGGGGCGTTCGGAACGCCTGACGTTTGTCGGCCGTCCACATACTCGTTTTTCAAGCGTGCTTGCCCACGCGCGTATAGCTATGCGTACGAAGACACCACGAGCGCGTACACGTGTGCTGGCGCCGATTACGTCATCATTTTCTGCCCGCCTCCTTATTCCAGGTAAATAAATTCTACTAACCCAATCAAGCACCAACCGTTAATGTGTCCGGAAACTTCCATTTTTTGTTAGTTGCTAGTTATTGTCATGTTGTGTTGTGTCCTTGTCGCATAAACAGCCACGCTGTCATGTTCCAGAAAATTCGCGTAATTTCCGGATGAAGTGTATTGTGACGAATAAACTCCGACATTGTGAACGTAGAAAATAATTGGATATCGATGGTTAAAGGAAAAAAAACTCCTCTATGGATGGAAAGTTGGAAACTTTAGTGGAGTTTAAGTATGCCATAACTTAGTTCCCATAGATGCTGTGAAAACTATAATGGTCGAAACACGACAGTTAAAATTACCGACAAATATTGGTTGTAGTGTTAGCTTAAGGCTAATTGCAATCTCAATGAAAGAACCAGCTCCAAACTTTAAAGATGATATGCTTAGGAGAGATAAGCACTAACCCGAACATATACCATTTTTACTTAAATAATGCAGACCTTTTTGCGGTTACTTGTTAACGAACTGATTATTTGATCCAAGCCAACTGATGGGTGCTTTGGTTGAACCTTTGAACTGTAAGTTATTCGAATGATTCGTTTTAGTGTTTTGAAGTTTTTAGTTGAAAATTTATAAGAACAGTATGAAGGTGCTGGCAAAAGGAAAAAATATTAGTATTGTTCTTTCTTTTCTGGAAAAGGAATTTTGATACTGCTGGATTGTGAAACCCTTCTAGTTGTTGTTCATGTGCTATAACTGGAAGTCACCGCTCACCATATATTTGCTGCAAATTGGCAGGCATTTGAGGTGTAATTATTCATCCAAAACCAGAAAAATCAATAATGAGAAAGCTTTGAAAAACCGAGATTAGGTTCATTAGAAATCTAGCTAGACATAAATCATGTGCAATTTCAGGAGTATATGTGAAAGTATGATGGAATGTAGCTGGAGTTTACGAAGTTAAATCTTTCTCGTCTCGAACTCTACATTATTCATCGTAGAAATGTCTGCTGAAAAACTGTGTATTCCTTTGTGTTTGATGGATAATCTGCAGCCAAAAATTGTTCGGTGAACGGAAAGACGGGGCGATGCTACCGCTCGTGAACAAGAGCATGATATACATATCAAGCGTACATGCAAATGGGGCTTCATTATCAGGTCTGCTCCGAGTGCAATTTACTGTCTCTGCAACCTCTTTTGCTATGGCTCTTTTCCTCTTTTGGCAACATATATTTCCTTTGTGACTAACATTGGCCTGGACACTTCCAGGCAAGTAGTAGCAAGGACTAGCTAAACCGAAGACAGTAATTCTCTGCCTCCCCCAATGTTGTATTGTCGGATTAAAATGACCGGCAACGTAGAAAATTTGCCGATGATTGCCTACAGATATCAGGATTTCACGTCTATCACACAAATATTGTACACAGCTATCTCACCAAATTTGTTTTTTTTTTCCGATACTGATACAGTAAGGGTTTCTACTTTTTGTGTCAACTGAACATGTGCAAGGTATATAGCAAGGTTTGAATTCAAAATTTTCTTAGTATAGAAATGGTGACTGGTTACAAATAAGTTGGAATTCGGAAACCGTTAGAATTAGAATGGCCGCTCATGAATGCTGGTTTGTTGCCTGTGATCCTGAAGTGTTGGGACATGTTCATTTTGAAACATAAAACCACACCGTGATCATGGCCATGAACAGCTGCACTCGCTTCTCCTTGTATCAGCCCTGTGCGAAAATATTTCATTAACAAAATTTATTTATTAAAAAGTTGAGTTTCAAATATGATTTATTAAGATGTTGAGTTTATTGTTTACTATTGAAAAAGTTAACATTCTTGACTTTCAAATCTTTTATAATATACCACTTCGTATCTCGACATTTGTAGATGTAAATTGACATTCTTTAAACAAAAAATTGGGACCCTGGTGTTACTTTAATAGAAGAAACTCTCAAGGAAATTTAAAAAATTAATGTTTATCATTGTTTGTAGAAGAAAGTAGAGGGGTGGAGTTTACTTGGGACTCGAGAGGGGTCTTGAACCCTGTTATAAATTTACTTATTTAACAATTTTAGTCTATAATAATTTGATTCTCATAAAAATAATTATTTAAATTAAAAATATAAGAGTTTATTAAATATATAACAAGTAGGGGTTGAGCTAAAGGTGTAAATGAATCGATCTTAAACGAATAAGTTTTGTTCGTGTTCGATTATTTATATTTAAAAATGTTCATTTTCGATTCATTTAAATCTTTAATATCATGTTTGTGTTTGTTTATTTTTTATAGTGTTCGTGTTCGTTTGTATAACCTTCACAAACATGTTAGTTTAACATTCGTGAACGCGAACATGTTGATTTATATGATTACTCATGTTCATTTATATGTTTGCCAAAATGGTGGGATTACATCACTAGTCTTTAAGCTCATTAGGCTTCAAGATTTGAACTCAAAAGTTCACCACGTGTTCAATTTAGTTCATACATTCACTAATATTTAAAATGTAAAAAAAACGGGGAAACCAAGTAAATGAGCTAATAAAAGAGTTCCTTCTTGAACATAAATAAACGAAATACATATTTGTTCGTGTTCATTCGTTTATTAAAAGAGCATAAAAAATTATTTATACTCATTTATTTAGCTTAATAAACAAACGTTATACGAACGATTCACTAGCAATTCATTGAACGCCCTGTTCATTTATACCTCTAGGTTGAATTAAAAAATGAGCATGTATTCTTAAATTTTTTGGTCCAATAACAATTTAAGTCCTTACAAATTTAAACATTAAAAAAATTAAATCTTGCCCTATAAATTTTGAATTTAATACGTAATAAATTTTTACATTTTCTAAATTTAATATTTTAACCCAAGTAATATCCGATGCTGACTCCTCTGTATAAACCAAATGTCAATATGTTTCGTCTGATTTTTGAAAGATGAAAATTTTGCTTCCCTCTCGAAATAATATTTTTAAGTTTTAAGTTCATATTTTCCTCTACAAACAAAAACAAGCTCGTACTTATTCTTTTAAGCTTTTTGAGTTTCTTCCCTGAAGAAATACCACGATAGAGCTTACAATCAAAGTTTATACGTTAGTGTCGACATCTAGGGTTTCATAAGATCGGCCCTATGTATCTCCAACTTATACATTGAAAATGCATTTGTAAGCTAACCGGGGACATACGTAATATTTTATGTTAAAAAATTAATTTATAAAATTTTAGGGATAAAAATAACTTTTTAATAAAAAATACTCAAAAAATTTTAAAATATTTTAAAATAATATACAAATTTTAAATTTTAGGGAGATAACCGCCCTTTCTAACCCCTCGGTCCATTTTTGAGCTCATGTAATCCACTTAGTATGAGAAGAAGCAACCATTGATCGTGTGGCTCAGCTGGTGATGCTTACTAAAACATGATTATATAATTACTTACAAATCCCAGCAATTCCTATGATTCCACAGTTGCACTACTCATCATGACTCGGTAATCTTTGGATCTTGCAAAATCATGAATATTTCTCCCTGTAACACATTTGAGAAAGCCAGCTCACCAGCTGGACTCTGAACACTGAAGCATCCTTTCAATCTTATAAATTCAGATTCGAATAAAATCATACTTCATATTAAATATTCTTTTATCCACCAAACTAAAGGTCAAAATGTTATTCGAAAAATATCAAATATTTTACCGCTCGACTTATCAATAATAATAAACGACCATGATTCGATTTTACACTCACATGGCACACCCCATCCTGTGATGTGTCCCAGATTCAGGAATAAATAAATTCAATTTTACTTCGTATATTCTGAAAAAGTTCTCCTTTACGAAAAGCAAGGCCAAAATTTTACTTTTTACAATGATGAAAGGGGAAAGATAAAAAGGAAAAAAGAAGAAGAAGCAAATATACGGAGAGGCAAAAGAATCAACATTCTTTGAAAAGAAAAACACTAAAGTTTTTTCATTACAGGTTTTGGTCCATGTTCTTGATAATGGTGGGTTGATGCTGATTGTTAAAATTTTAAATAATTTTAAAATTCGTTATCAATATCTACTCCGATATAATACAACAGAATGTAAAGAGTTAGTCATTTAAATCGTTTTTATGGATGCTTTAGGGGAAAAAACATAATAGGATTGTACTCACACTAACCATTCTTTAATATTGTTAAACCAAATAATTGGGTTTGGGAAGAAAGCATTTGTGGGTGGGATCTTAATCTAACCAGGAATTTGTCCCAAAAACGTATCGTCTTTTTATATAGTTCATTAAGGCAAATGGCATTGGGTTACAATTTCCTACCCTCTGTTTAGTGTTTCCGACTTTTTTTTAATAATTTAAGTGATTGCAATGTAGTATCTGTTCATACATATTTTTATCTCTTTGACAATAATCATATACCTTGTATACAGAGCAAGTTGAACCGCATCTCTTAAAATGAAAATCATCATGTGACACTTGTTGGGTTCGAACTATTACAACATGATGACAATAAATCTATTTTTGATTAAATAAAAAATTACATTTCTAACATAAAGTCGGAATTCGAGACGAGTACAACAAATCAATTTTTGTAACGCAAGATGAGTAAAATTACTATAGTTTTTCATTATTTTTTATTTTTAAAACACTATAATTTTTTCATTACAGGTTTTAATGTTGATTTTACTTTTATTGTTAGTTTTCTCAGTATTTAATGATTTTTTATAAAAAAATATTTAAAGGATTTTGTTAACGAAGACTTTTAAACATGCATTAAATTTTAGTATTTGGTTTGATGAAAAAACATTTCTATGTATAAAATGGTGAAAATTTTATTTTTTACAAACAATTCAAATTTAGAGTTTAGATGTTTGATTAAATTGTAGAGTTTATTTTATATTATAAAGTAAAAATAAACATGTTTACGTAAAAAAATTGTACATTAAATATCAATCCTTATTTAACTGTTAAATGTTTTTAAAAAATGTTTAAGGTGTTAACAAATCAATTAAATCAGTGGATTCAGTTTAAGTTAATTAAATTTATCATAATATATTTTCTCTTCATTTCATCAAAAAAAAATATATAATAGATCATGAGATGAAATGTATTTAGTGAGTACAAAAATTTATACTATATTTAAATATCGTTCAACAGATCAATCCAACCAATGTTGGATGATTTAACTGGTTCTGACAATCAGTCCAAGATGGATGACGACAACAAAGAATCCTAATGGCACTTCCATTCCAGCATGCCACATAATCAAAGGTCAACCAACGGTGACGTGGAACTAAAACAGCAAATAAAAGATGACATGTCTCACAAGAGTCCATTACAACTCATAAATAGGAGAAACTATATTATACAACTCTTATCAACCAATAAAAACGATTTATTTTATTATTTTTTCGTGCCATCTTTTTTTACTAAATAAATCTTTACTCATATCTACCGTAAATTAAATTAAAAAAATAAATTTTACTATGTAAAAATTCACTTAATAAAAAAATAACATAAAAGTTATAAAATTAATAATTTTATTAATTTAGACCATAAATGACGTGACAGGACGAGCTTATGATATAATTTCTTCATAAAAAAGTATTTCTATCATATCTGACACAATTGATCAATAAACTATTGATATTTTAACAATTAATTGACTTCTAATATTTATATAATGATTAAGCTTGACAATTAACGGATAATTAATAGCTAATAGTTGATGATCTTTTATTAGTTAGGGACCATGAATAACGTGATAAGATGAGCCTATAATATAATTTTCCCATAGCATTTCCATCATATTTGACACAATTAATCGATAAACGATTGTTATTTCAACAAATAATTGACTTAAAATATTTATATAATGGCCTTGTTTGACAGTTAGCAAATAGTTAATAGCTGATAGCGTATTACATTAGTTGATAGCTGATTTGAATAACGGGTTGTATTACCTGATTGTACAAATGTGTTTGGAAAAATTAACTGATAGTTTATAGTTGTTTGATTATTTAAACAAGCAAAATAACATATAAGGACATAATTATATTCGATACTTGTTAGAATAATTTATTAGCGATCAATATTTTGTGTTTATTAATATTAATTAGATTATAAAAATAATTTTTAATATAATATTACTAAATATATTTAAAGATTTATTATATATTAATTTATTATTTATATAATTATTTTTAATATAATTTAATTAATTATTAAATATAAATATAAATGTGTGAGAATAAAAAATAAAAATATTAATTTAAAAATATAATAATATAAATATGTGAGAGTAGAAAATTAAAATAAAAAAAATAAAGATTACGATTTACGATGGACGCAGGAATAAGTGGAGTATTATATTACAGTAGCAATGGCTGCATCATTCTCACTGTCATTCTCATTAACACTTTTGTCGGTTTCACTCTCTTCTTCACTCCATACAACTCTAATCTCCTCGTGGAGTCTGGGCTTCATATTAATTACAACACCCATTCCCCGCATTGTTCTTCTCTTCTCCCATTACTCCACCATTTTTCTCTGCAAATCTATCCCAGTCTTCTAGTTCTTGCTAAACTAAGCTAACTGAACAGGTTGAAACTTCAAAAGAAACTCCAAGCAGCAGCTAAAAAGCCTCTCATGGATCTTCACTCCATTACCTCCTTTGCTCTTATCCTCGTTCTCATTGTCTTCAATGTGAACTCAAAAGGTTAAACCAAGCTACCTCTTTTTCTGGGTTTCTCTCCCATTCATATTTCAGCGGCAGTAGCTTTTAATAGTTACACTAAAAAATCGATCTTTTTTCGTTTTCAGGTGTATTGGGTGCTTCTTTCACGTTTGTCAACCGGTGTAGCTACGCCGTGTGGCCCGGGATATTAGCAAATGCCGGCAGTCCTGCACTTGACAGCACCGGATTCGAGCTACCGAAAGACTCTTCCCGTTCCTTTCAAGCCCCAACGGGCTGGTCGGGTCGTTTCTGGGCTCGAACGGGATGCAAATTCGACGGATCCGGTTCGGGCACATGCGTGACCGGCGACTGCGGGTCGGGTCAGATGGAATGCAACGGACTCGGAGCTGCTCCGCCCGTAACTCTGGCCGAGTTCACTCTCGGAACAGGAGGGCAAGATTTTTACGACGTTAGCCTCGTTGATGGCTACAATATCCCCATGATCGTGGAAGGCACCGGCGGGTCGGGTCTCTGTGCTTCAACCGGTTGTACAACTGATTTAAACCGCCAATGCCCATCGGAGCTCCGGGTCGGGGACAGCGACGCTTGCAAGAGCGCGTGCGAGGCATTCGGGAGTCCCGAGTATTGTTGCAGCGGCGAGTACGCCACACCCGCGACATGTAAGCCTTCGGTTTATTCCGAGATGTTCAAGGCCGCTTGTCCCAGATCTTACAGCTATGCATACGATGATGCTACGAGCACATTCACCTGTACCGGAGCAGATTATACGGTCACCTTTTGTCCCTCTTCTCCCAGGTAATGATCAAGAAGATTATAGTTACTGAACTAAATTACCGGTAACAAGTTATGTGTTCTTTTTTAACGATGTGGGATTTTTTGCAGTCAAAAATCTTCGAGAGATGCTACTCCAGCAACAGATGCGACCCCAATGACAGGCTCAACACCCCAAGGATCAGGGACAGAACCTGAGTTAAGTTACTCTGACAATGGTTACGGGTATTCGACTTCGGGTTATGGATACCCTGGTTCGGGTTCAAGCTCCGGGTCTGGATCAGGAGAAACCGTGATGACAGATGGGTCATGGTTAGCTGGATTGGCAATGGGAGATTCACCAAGAACAACTTCTCCCAGTTTTCTGGCATTTGCAGCTGCTGTTTCAGTCATGTTTTCATTTGTTTACTTGTAGCTCTTTCTCTGTTGTGTATTATGGGTTTTGTTAAATCTGAATTCTTTACCGATTGCAGCTTCGGATGGGGTAATTCGTTCGGCCTTTGTTTGAAAAGCTGACAGATTCTTGGTCCAGATTGTAAACCATCAGCTGCAATGTTAAATACACATTTAAAAAGTGTTGTTTCTGTTAACAAGCTGAGAAAGCAGCCCCATCAGAATCTAAAATCTGGTTGAACTGCTTGATTTTTGTTTCGGGTAACATTATCTGGCAATGTGTTTTTTAGCTTTGCTTTTGTCTCTTTTGGAAAATTGGACTGTAAAGAGAAGATGAAATCTTGTTTGTAATGTGAAAATGTGAGGAGGATGCCCTAATCCTCAAGTTTTCAAGCTCGGCTTTTATTGGCCTGTGTCGGCCATGGATGGTTGGATTTTTTAATAAAAAGAATATGTTGATATTCGGTATTAAATTATATTCAAATGTTAGGTGAGAAATCAAGAGAAATATGTAAATAATCAAATGGGGCATTGAAAAAGCAAGAATAATTTCCTTTGAAAATTTTGCCAAATGAAAGACCTTTTCATGTATTAAATAGCTTTTTGACCATCTGCGCTAGGACAATGATTACATATAATGCCATCTTATAAGGGTAAAATTAGGAAAATAATATAAGTGAAAAAGAAGAATTAAATAAATAGGGTATCCGAACATTTTTTTGAAAGATAACGGGATTTCGTTAAAAAAAAAAGCTCCATAATTTTATTAGAATAATCAATGTCTATTACAAAGTATTACTTAAACCCTTTCGATACTACTGTTTACACCAGTTCTATCCTCAAACCAAATCAGAAAATCGAAAGGACCTTAAGAAAACGCATTAGCAGAATAAGAGTTTGCTCCTAACCCTGAAAGCAGGACACAATAATTGAGATAGCAAAAGCTCTCTACAGAGAACCTAACCAAAATAGCACTAAGATCGGAATCAGGGAACGCCATTAAGAACTGCCCTGAAACATGTTCCAATGTTGCAATTTTCACGGACTTGTTAGTAATCAATTAAATACTTTGAATCATGCAAATAAAAAAGCACAAGACTAGTTAAAATCCAGGTAATTTTAAGCCAAAAAAACCCCTAATAAATAATTATTTAAAGAAATGACCCCTCAGAATATTATTTAGAAAAATGACTCCCAAATCTGGCACGTATGAAGAACTTGCGTTCTGCGCAAAGCGAATTTTGACCTCGCTATCTGCGAACAGCGAGTTGTTCTTACGTGGCATCGCTTTTCAGAATAATGAACTTAACAGGAACTCGCGATCTCCAAAATGCGAGGTCCACGAGAATTTGAAGAGCCGGCTGAATTTATCGCAGTCTGTTTAATGTAACTCGCTTTCTGCAGAAAGCGAGTTCTTTGTAAATCAGGGCGGTAGAACAAGCGTCCATAGGCATGTTCGAGCCATATTTCGGGGCTATTAATATATTATTTTAGTAAACGGCTAGTTTAGGTGCGTAGTAATTGAACTTGTCTTTCATTCGGCACCAATATGGGCAAGTTTGCTGCATTGTAAACCGGGTAAAATTCGCGTTGAAAATGGTACCATAGCTTGTTTTTGTGAATGACCAAAAAGTTAAAAGGGCGTGATAATCTTTTTCGGCTTATTTATCGGGTTTTTAAAATAATAAATCTAAAATTATAAGGCAAAATAAATATAAAATCTAAAACTATGTAAAAAAATAAAGCAAAATAAAGTATTTAAAATTATAAAATAATAACTAGAGTTGATAAATAAACATCCCCTCGTCCTAATGACGCCTATGTCCACCCGTTTCGCAACTGGGTGCACGACGATCTCGTGGCGGATTCCTCCGAGCGACATGTGCTCCATCGTCGTCGTCATCATCGTCCTTGAAACACGGACCACCACTGACACCGGGGCCGGTGTAGAACAAACTCTATGGCGGCGTCTGCTCGACAATGTTGTAGTCGAATTGTGCTGCCAATGGTGGAACATCCAACACCGGAGGAACATATGCAAAAGGCGGTGCCGGGTAATACGGTGGAGGCACTGGCATAAAAGGACGAAAAACGTCTATCGTGAAAAGCTCGAGTGGAGGCCTCGTCTGCTGAAACGTCTGAGGACCACCCATCTGCAGAAACAATGACGAAGCGGAGTGCATAAATGTCGGTCCTAGAGCTGGTGTCGAAGGCCCTGCCCCAGACTGATCTGATGCTCGCATTGTTCTAGAGGATGAGGCCCCTGTAGTGTGTGTTCGATGTCTTTGGCTTTTAGGTCTCATTCTGGTACCGCGCTGCGTTGGCTTGCGCTGGGTGGCGTGACGTTGTACGGGCGGGCGGTTTTGGGGAGGCAGCACAATTTCTCGTTGGCGCTCCTCCAAAGTCAGTATATGCAGCTTCCCATTTTGATAACACCACTGCATATAGTCGAATGTGACGTCCTGGTTCATAATGGGTACACAAATGGGCAGTATCCTGCCATACCTTATCATCCATTACCCGACCCAGTCAGCGTGATGATGGCCCCAATAGACTTTTGTCTTCCCCTGCTGCGTCAACTGATGTAATTCGTCCAAATTAGGTGGCGGCTCTAGAACCCCTTGGACGTAGCCAAATTGTCGCAGAACCCAGTCGGTAGGATGCCACTCGACAATTTCGTAGTTGATGAGTGGCACCAGCAGCTGCCAGACGTGAGAGCCGCCCGTGATGTCCTGCCGAATACAGTCCTGAATCGGAGGAGTAGCGTACGGAGTCCACAAGAAGTTAACAAAATTTTTTGAATGTGAGTTATATAAATTTATGGCCAATTTTTTTTTGAAGAATTAAGAAAAAATATCCGAAATCCTGACCTCATTTTGGATCTTGTCGATCAGCAGTCTGTAGTCTCGTTGTGTCTCCGGCAATCCTTGGTGAGTGAGTGGAAGACACCACCTGTTATTAATGAAAAAGAATTTTAAAAATTGTAATAGTTTAAAAATATATTCTTAAAATAAAATAAAATAATTTAAATTTAATTAAATTAAATAATTTTAATAGTACCTCTGAATAAGCGGGAATAGGTATGAGGTAGGCTGTCTAGGCCGCGGGCTTAAAAAGGACATCCGAAACCAAGCCCAAGACTGAAGCAGTAAAAGGCATCCTCTGATTGCGGCTCTATCTGGGTTGATAGTTCTGCAAAGCTCCCTGAACAGAAAGGCCAGAACCGTTGCTCCCTAACATTTTTTGCTACATTCTGCAAAATTGCGGAGATGGTACAACCACATCATGTGGACTTTGTTGCGAGATTTGTCAGGCATCAAAATCCCTCTAATAATGCGTAGGATGTGGGCACGAGCAAACTGTTGCGAAAATAATAAGTACCGTTATAAAAATATTTTAATTATTAAAAAATAGGAAATGAAATATATAGTAAAATAAGATAAATATATTTACCCGTTTTGTTTCGTCATCCGCATCCGGGAGAGGATTGTAAAATTCTGCTCCAAAAAAGTTAGAAAGACTTTGCCACCGTCGAACTTGTCAGGAACCACTCCCAGCAGCCCCGTACAGAGGTTTCGCCAGTCACCCTCGGCAACACCGGTAATAACCACGCCGTCAGTAGGCAAACCAAGATGATATGCAACATCTTCCAGTGTAATTGTAGCCTCGCCACACGAAAGATGAAAGGTGTGGGTCTTTGGCCTCCATCACTCCAATAAGGCATTAATGAAGGGACGGTTCAACTTCGTACCGCCAACGATAGTAGCGACGTGGCCAAAACTGGCTTCGGCAATAAATGGAACGATATCCTCGTCCAGCGCAGCCGTGATACGATTTAGATAGCATGTCAATGCTCGTTTGTAGTTCTTGAAGAAAAATAGTACAAGATAATAATTTAAAAATATATACATATATGAGGAAATAAATTTTAAAAAAATAAATTAATTTAAAGTAATAAAAAATATTACATCCTCATTCGTCCGCCAGTAGTTGAAGGCGTGTCGTTCATCTAGCCTCAATAAAGCCGCCATTGTATAGAAAATATAGGATATGTATAATAGAGTAGGAGAAGAAGAATGCAGAGATGTGAGGTAATTGATTTTGTAGAGCCCTATTTATAGGAGGCCTCGCACCGTCTGGGAAGTGATTTTAAATGGACCTCGTGTTCTGTAGAAAACAAGAATCTGAAGAGCTCGCGTTACGCATGAAGCGAGTTCTATTGAAGAGACGTCTCCTTTGACTTTTCAGAGAGCATCTTGAACGGTCAAAAGGGAACTCGCGTTACGCAAAATGGGAGTTCCTTTATTTCTCAGAAACCGTCCATTAAATTATTCCTTAAATTATTATATAAACATGGTAAAAATATTTGATTTCAAATTCCTATTTTCTTTAAATTGAAATCCTAATTAGTGTCGAATTTTTGAAATCAAGTAGTCATAAAGTAAAAGATTGTATTTAAATTGTATAAGAGGTAGGAAAAAAGATGGTATTTAAATTATATTAATGTATAAGTTGTATTACTAATTAATGCCCCTATCGCGTTACAAAAGTACGTTCAACCATCTATGAGGAGATATTCTTATGCTGGTGCACTCGATTTTGATCATCGTAATATGGTTCTTGAGCGGTCTCGTGAGCGGTATCGCGATCGACGACAAGTCTGCTCGCCTGAAAGGGTAGCAGTTGACCACGCAGAACTATACCGGTTCGAGAGGGATATTTTTGACAAAGAACCGGTTAGGGAAGTCAGACCTGACGACGACGAGCAAGGGGCCTTCTATGAAGAACAAACTGACATGAACATTTCAGCAGGGTCCTTCGAGGATTTAGAAGGCAACGAAGAACAACCAACAGAAAGTAACGTTCCAGTATCGGCCACACCTATTTCTTATTACCAGCCACCATCCTACTTCACAACGGTTGATATGGATGCCTTGAATGTTTCGGAATTTTCACAACCCCAGATACAACCACCATGCCGATGGTGAACTGGCCATTGGGATGACATTCTTGACAAAAAAACTGGCTGTGGGCGCGATTAAGCACAACAACATTCGCCGGGCAGTTACGACGATTGTGGAGAAAATCCAACCGAATTTCTATATTGCAGAGTGCCCCACAAGAAAGAGGGATGTGAGTGGAGGGTTTGTGTATCATCCTTGAAGATGCTGAACGGGCTGTAGAGAATTACGAAACTGGATGAGCCTCATACATGCACCGTGAGCAGCCTAGGTCAGTATCACAAGAACTTGGATGTGCATGTTCTATGCGATACCTTCATGCCATTGGTTAAAGCAAATCCCCGTGTGACGGTTTCCACTTGTATTATGGCAGTAAAAAATCAGTACGGCTACATTTCTGAATACCCAAAAGCATGGTATGCAAGGTGGCAGATCGTAAAAAAACTATTTGGCCAATAGGAGGAATCGTACAACGAGTTGCGGCCGTGGCTAAAAATGATGCAGAACACATACCTGGAATGGTTGTGAAACTTGAGACGGCTCCGTCATACGAAAATGATCGTGTCCTACCTGGTGTTTGTCAATTCTACAGGTTATTTTGGACATTTCCTCAGTGCATTCATGCATTGCAAGCCGATGGTTCAGATCGACAGTACTTGGTTGTACGAAAAATATACACAGGTCTTACTTTTGGCGGTTGCACAAGACGACAATTAGAAAACCTTTCTTGTAGCCTTCGCAATAGTCGAAAATGAGGATCTCAAGTCTTGACAGTTCTTCCTTAAGAACCTACGGAGACAAGTTCTTTCTCATGTAATACGGGCAAGAGATGATAGGATATGTGTTATTTCCGATAGATCCAATGCGATCAAGTACGTAATACAGGGTTTGGACCGGTCTTGGCAGCCTCTCTATATTTACCACCGTTACTGTTTACGACACATTACGGCCAACTACTTGTAGATTTACAAGAACCAAGATGAACGTGCTATGGTGCTTAGAATGGGTACGTCTTTTACGTCCTCTGCGTTTACGATATCTTTGCATATATTGTTCGCCACTAACTAGGCAACTCGCATTACATACATGAGGTAGACTAGCTGTTCGAAGAACTGAGAGCCAGGAATGACAAAGGCGCAGGCTACCTTGCCAAAATCCTGAGGGAAAATGGCTTCGATCATATGATAGGGGTAAACGATATGGTCACATGACAACGAACTTGGTTGAGGCGGTCAACTCAGCTTTGAAGGGAGTGTGGCATTTGCCTATCACTTTCATTGTCAAAGCGACATACTAAAGTTTGGCTACCCTATTTGCAACCTTGGGAAGGCAAGCAACTGATTACATGCCAGGTGGCCACAAAGTGCACCCGGGCTTCCTCAAAATATTGTAAACTTTTGTGCGCCATTCAAATGCGATGACTGCAACTCTCTTCTCTCGAGAAGGCCATTTGTTTCGTGTCTCAGAATTTCTGAGGCCGTTGGAAGACATACAACAAAACGCGTACGTGGTAATCTAAGGAAGAGAACCTGCGACTGTGGAGTCTTTTAAACATTCAAATACCCGTGCGCACACGTCATTGCTGCTTGTTCTTCCCAACGGATTCACTACATGCAACTGCTTGATCCGGTATACTTACTGGAAACGGTATTGAAGGTTTACAAAAAAAGAGTTTCCTCCCATCAAAAATGAAATTGATCAGTATGCCGTTGATGATGAACCGACTATACGCCCAGATCCTGCATTACTATGAAATAAAGGATGTCCACGATCGACACAGATTTACTGTGCGGAGGACGTGGTCGAACATAGAAATCCCGCACTACTATGAAATAAAGAAACTTTGCAGTGCATGTAGAAATCTCAGATACACGATTAACAAGTGTCCTAACCGCTCGGGCCCTCGTATGAACTAAGTGTTTGTTGTATTTGCTTATATTAATTTTAGGGTTTTATTTATTAATATCTTATGATATGATATGATATTTGTTGTTTGCTGCTATTTGTTGTTATTTTTTTAATTTTGAACCAACTACTCGTCTGTCTAGAACGCGAGATTCCTGATACGTCAGAAATCCTGATAGAACTCGCGCTCTATAGAACGCGAGATTCCTGACACGTTAGGAATCCTGGCAAAACTCGTTTTTTACAGAACGCGAGATCCCTGTCATGTCAAGAATCCTAGAAGAAATAGCTCTTCACACAACGCGAGATCCCTTCTATAAATACCTCCCCCGAAGTTGCAATCTGGTAGTTTCGGAGAATATTACGCTTCTATTGTAGCTACCAATAACAACAAATCAAATACTCGAAAAATACTTTGGCTAAGAGATTTCTCGAGTATTGTGATTTGTTGGTATATGTAGTTGCATCATGAGCCCAGAGCTCCAAGCATTTGCATCATATTCTAACGAGGTCAGACCTACAAGTTGAACGGTAAATAACAATACTCGAGAAGGTAACCGCGGCCAAAGCTCATACCATTCGCGCTAATGATGGAATCCTGGTGTAAAATGCAGCGTAATGAGGTATACCTTAATATCCAGGATTGCCCACATCATGAAGAATGAGAATGTGTAGGGAAACATTGGCCGATGATGACCCCGGCGCGGTAATATACAAGATGCCCTCTTCGGTCGGGGTTTCATCTTTGATCGGGGTCAGAACAGAAGTTGTATTCCAACCCGGACTTGACAGCTGATAATACGCAGGACTAAAGCTTTTTGCAGGTGTGGGATAGAATATGATAGACGTATTCCAGTAGCAACTTTCTACGAATGTAATATAAGTTTATGTTGAAATTTAATACTAGTAACGAGTTACAACTTTCTACGGATGTAATATAAGTTTATGTTGAAATAACAATGTCTCATTGGTTTTAAAAGTTGTCTTTCCGCCTTGTCGTTCCTGCATAAAGCCACGCCTTCGAACCATTTTCAACGCAAATTTTATACCCTTCTTCGTGTATCGCACGTTCCAATGTTAGTCTCAAATGGTAGCCAAGTTCTTCCACAACACCTCGAAGGTAAAAAAAATGTGATAATAAACGTACATTAAAAACCCGATAAATAAATCGAAAAAGATTATCACGCCTTTTTAACTTTTATTCACAAAACAAGCTATGGTATCGTTTTCAACGTGAATTTTACTCGGTTAACAACACATCGAACTTGCCCATATTGGTGCCGAATGAAAGACAAGTTCAATTACTACGCACCTAAACTGGCCGTTTACTAAAATAATACGATTAATAGCCTCGAAATATGGCTCGAACATGCCTATGGACGCTTGTTTTGCCACCCCGATTTACAAAGAACTCGCTTTCTGGAGAAAGTGAAAAATATTAAGCCTAAATATTAACTATGAAAATATTAGCAACTTACTTGGACCGAAAAATATTTTAGGCACTTATTTAGAATAAAAAAATATAATTTGAGCATTCTTCTTATTATTAAGCCTTTCAATAAATAGTTTTCTATAACCATATACGATACACATATATAGCCAAGCTTAAATCAAAATTGAAAATTGATCCGTTAATTATTAAGAATTTCGAGTTATTCAACTAATTCGAATTTTTATTTTATAACTTAAACTTTATTTTGAGTCCAATGATTCGGTTTACAAATGAATACTAAAGTGTTTAGTTTCATCACTACGACTCAGTGAGATAGTGGAATCTGCTGTCCTGTTCCCATATCCAACATTCACCTTATATTCACCCAAGAATCCATAAAAACTATATGAACCATACTCATCGGTAGCCCCCTTTATCTCCCCCGTTTCCCATTCTTTAAACAGATTATCAACCACATCACCGGCCGGTAAATTCTTCAAATTCTCATCGGACAAACACATACGGTAACACCCTTTAGGATGAAGAGCTGTCCAAAGCATTATTCCGTTCACCGACGGATGCGAAAATCCTTCCCTCAATACTTGTTCCAGGTAAACACCCTGCATCTCTTTACCAGGTTCATTGCTAATGTCTACCTCCGTTAGCCATATGGGGAGTCTAAGTGTAGCTAACTTGTCGAGCACGGCTCGTATTAGAGGAGGGTTCGGTACCGTGAAATGACTCTCCAAGCCGATTCCGTTAATGTACATGCCGCCACGTTCGAGATCTCGTATCCTTCCGATGAAAGTGTCAACTGTTGAATTGATATCTCTGCAGGTTTCGACCACGTTGAACTCGTTCATGAATAGCGTTGCTAGAGGGTCCGCTTGATGTGCGGTCTTGTAGAAATGCAAGGTTGCGTCGGGACCGAGTCGTTGCTCGTAAAAATCCCAGTGGAGCATCTCGTTGCTGACATCCCAATGTATGAATTCTTCCTTGTATCTGTTCATTAAGCTTTGTATCCTGGAGTTAACAGCTGATTTTAACTCAGGGCCTGTAAGGTTCCGAACCCATGCCGGCGTGTATTTCGGGTTTTCCCAGAATATGTTGTGGCCTCTGGTCATTATTTGGTGAGCTCTAACGAACTCCAACATATGGTCGGCTGTGGTGTAGTTGGTCTTTCCTTGAACCGGTTCTGTTGCATACCATTTCAGTTCATCTTCGAACACTGCCGCATTAAATCGCTCAACAAACCAGTTCTGCATCGTAGAAAGAAGTGCATTAATTATCAATGTTATCCGAATAAAATATCATCGTCCGACATATACTAAGACATGAATATAAACACATATAGTAAGCAGTAGATACCTGATAGGGCAAATTTCCAAGAATGGTGTATGCTATTGCAGAACCAAATGGAAAATCCTTTGAGACTTGATCTATAGTTATGTCTGCTCCTTGCAACCTATTTCCTTGTTCGTCCGACACATGTATCGTTGCGGCACGCTTCCTTTGCTGCAAAAATCAATTGGTAAGAGGAACATAAGACTATCAAGAATAAAAAATGAAGTACGAGAAAAGTGTCTGAACAGTAATTACAGTGTTAATTATATATTGCTGGTTGATCCTCCATTCCTCATCAGTAAATGGCTGCAATGAGGCACTAACAATCGTTATATCGACGTCTTTACCATCGGAATTCTGCATATCAAACACATAAAGAAAGGGATCTTAGAAGCAAAATCAATGAAAACATTCATGAGATAATCCTCAACGTTTGAAAGTATATACATATATCGTTTCAAATGCAGGTTCACCTGGAATAGTAGCAAAGATAAATTCGAAGGCGAATCAAGAACGAATCCACCTTTGAGAAACGACCAACATCCATCCTCAGCCAAAACAGTCCCTATGCAATCGTATGTTCTGCTCTCTGTCTTCAAGCTTGCCCTAATCAGAGCTGAATTTGAACCTCGTATTCTGATCCAAGCTGTTATGCACCAGAACTTGGTAAGGTGGGGGTTCACAGGATTTTTAAATGTTTGTCCATGGTGAACGTTGAAAAACATGTCAGTTGACACTTATATGTTCCAAAAATTTAAACCTTAAACGTTGCCACTTGTTGGGACACGAGTGTTAAGTCACTAACAAATACATTAACAGTTCCACCTATGTTGTCGAATGCATATTTTTATCCAATATTAATCAGTAACATAGGTTGAGACTACGGTATAACGACAAGGAACGTATAAACAAACTGGAAATCGAAGTGGAGAACTTAACTGGAGAAACAGTAAACGTTGCCCACGGTGAGATCGTTCAAGACAAAAGCTGGAGTGTAAAAACCAGTTGCAGTTTCTCCGATAATGCTCGGTCGCATAATCGGAGGCTCATCTTTCAGAATCCCTCCATGGTATAATGGCTCCTCCGGCTGTGCTTTACACTGCAAACCAACAATAATCAATACATAATGGTCTGTTCGAACAAACAATTTCAATATATCCATAGTTTACCTCAGAGTAAGCAGTAAAATCATATAAAGGTCCATCTGCAGCAACAAAAAGAAAAAGAACACACTTAAGTTGTCTGAAAATCCCATTAGAATGTTTTGAACAACGAAACTAATAGTAAAAAAATGAGAGAGAACCATATGAAGCAGCCAAGGAACAACAACTGAGAAGAAAGAAAGCCCAGAAGCTACCAAAAACAGGAGAATCTTTCATGTTTCCTATATTAAAGTGTGAAACAGAAAAGAAACAGCTATTGCAAAAGCATTGCCATTGAACAAATGCTGAAGCTTATATTATATAGAGAAAGTTGTTGTCTTCAATGCAAACCTAAAGACAACTGAAGATTTCGGGAGTGTACTTAATTTAAAACTTGTGGTGGGGGTCACAGGTGAACAGTAACAGGCCTAAGAACTGATCCGTGCCTTGCTCACATGTTTTACTAAACAAGAAAAATAGGTTCAATTTGCTGCTAAATCACCATTTGTGGTCATATAGGCTTGGAGTCAATGTAATATAGCGGGTGGAGTGGCTGGCCCTTGGCCTAACCTTTAGTCTTTTTTGCATTAATGAAGATTTGGATTGTTGTTAAGAACTAAATGCTGAGACAGTTTAGTGTGTGTTTTTTATGTAAGATTTGGTTGGGTTCAAACTCTGGTTTCTGTCTGCAAACTGAAACCCTGTGGTGTCACCATAACTTGGGTTGCTTTGAGATTACAAATAAGTTGCCCAAATGTAGTGTTTTGTCTGTATGGATCTTTTCCTTTAAGAGAATGGAGGGCACAATTTTCTACAAGGATTGGAGATGGTAAGTTTTTTGTTTGATAATGGAGAATGGAGAGCACAATTTTCTACAAGGATTGAAGGTGGTAATTAATGGAAAGTGACATGGAAATAGGTGAGGACAGTGATGCATGCTTTGGATTAAAGACTAGTCCTCTGCTTCATTCATGAACTAGAACTTTGCACGCGTAATCGATATTGGGACCAAGCTTTTATGTCACGACTTAAAGAAAGGCGAGAACATTAATCTCACGTCAAAAAAGAAATGAGAAACAGAGATATAAAAGAGGTGGCGCTGCATATACTATCATCATTGTACATGCATTTATTACAGCAAACTACTCAAAATTGTTGCAGTAACAATTTAATTGACTCGGCTCAATAGAATTGACACCAACAAATGAAATGTCTACCAATAGATCAATGAAAGGCATATATACATATGGTGTACCTAGGATATCACTGAGCAAAAAGATCATCAATCCTACCACACCAGCCTTACCTTTGCTAGTATTGTTGATTATTGGCGATTAGATGCCGTCAAAGATTTCTTCGTTTTCCGACTGTTGAATATCTCCGTATAAAAGTTCTTGGTTCTAAATGCCAGCAAAACATCCATGCCGAATCCGACAACGGAGGCAATAGCCATTATGATGAACACGAGACCATAACAGTGGGATCCCACACAGGTATTACCACCTCCTGGAGTTGGAATAGCCTGTGCATCGTATAGGTACCCTGCGAGCAGGCCAGAAAAGCGGAAAGAACCTATGGGAAGGTTGAGAATTAAAATGTTGAAGTAAACCATAGTATTTGAGACCAAATAGTTCCGAGGCAACAGGGACGGTCACCGCAAGACGGACTCCGTAACAGTAGCCAACAACAATTGAACCGATGTAAAGGCAACCGGGCACCGCCAATGCCATGAGAAGGAACCCAACTGTCATCAGTATCTGAGATGTTGCATTCCAAAGTGGCCTAGGTGTTCCAGCTTCCCTGAAAATCAATTCACACAGAATATAGCACGCATTGGTATCATTATCCAAGAATCCTATGAAGCTATATTATACATATCAATACGAATTTTTTTTGAGAGAAAAGTTATCTTTCACACGTTAATTAAATTACAGTTTTGCCTCTCAAGAAAAGGAACAAATCCTATTTTGTTAATTATATTATATCAATAAATGTTTGGCGCAATTTCAAGGTCCATTGTACTCTTATTTAAACTCAATGACAAAATAATTACTGAGAGTTTAAATATGTTAAAGGTCCATGCATTAATTTAAAATTAATCAATATATTTTTATTTTGTGACATTAAGTTCCAGTACTATTTTTATTTGAAAATTATTACTCTACCTCCTAACTTATGTTTAAAATTAAGTTAATTATTAACCTGGCAACTATAAAAAGGATAAAAATATTTTTTTGTCTCTTACGTTTACCCTTTTTATAACTGTTAGAACAAAAGTTAGCGAAATACCAAGATTTTCAAATAAGACATAGTACAAGAATTTCATATCACTAAAGTATAGAAATTAAATTTTAAAGGATAAAGTACACAAATGGACACTAAACTAAGCAAAAATTGTCTTTTTGGACACATAAGTTTTAAAAATTACAAAATGATCATTAAACTCATTAAATTGTTATAAAATGGTCACTGAAATTTATATACAATAATGATGAAGTTAGATGAATTTAAGGACCATTTTTTAATAATTCAATAAGTTTAATGGCCATTTTGTAATTGTTTGATAAAATTCAATGATCATTTATAAAAAAAGTCCCATGTCTGCATCGCCTCCAGCATCGTGTGTTCCTCTCCTATCACCGGCCTAGTTTTCTCCACCGCCGCCGACGCAGCATGTACCACTTCTTTTTGTTCAGGGGCAATCTCCTTTTTCTCCCCTGCCGTCGACGTTGTTTCCCGTTTCAGCAACGGTTCCTGTCGCTCCATGTCAGCTTCGAAACCGACTAAGCTCCAACTCTTAAGAAACGAATATACCGGAACCGCCAGGGGATTGGCTAATAAGATTAAAAGAATAACCGCAAAAACGAGCCGAATAACTTTATTGGATGAGTCGATTAAATCGTAAGCTAAAAGATAAACAGCGACAACGACGGCAACCGCGTTGAATATTGCGAAATAGCGGATTTCTTCCATCTCGGAAGCCCCGGAGGTGGATTGCGGGATTTCACGGAGGAAGAAGATCGCGCTAAGGCAAACGGCGAAAGGAATGACGGCCAGCATGATGAGGAATCTGGCTGGATCAACGGAGAAGAGGGAGGAGCAAAGGTCGGTGAAGATAGCGGTGCTGAGACCGACGTACCCTTTCAAGATTCCGGAGACCGGACCACGGTTGCGCAGGAAGTTGCGGATGCAAGTTATTAAAACGGCTTTGTTCATCCATGTCGTGCTGTTCCCTGCACATGAATATACACATCTGTAAACAGTAAATTCAACATTTCATTGCGAATTGTTGAGATTTTGAACACTGTTTGCAAAAATCAAAATGCTTATAACGCAAAGCACAAATACCTACCAGTAAGAAAGGGGTTGAATTTTCCGACTAACGACGAGCCATTGAGAGCCATAGCCTATCAAGCCTTCAATAGCACCGATAAGGAGGATCACCGGAGTAGGCAAACGATCGGAAGCAATCCCGGCA
This sequence comes from Hibiscus mutabilis, assembly GCA_019671005.1. Classification (NCBI taxonomy): domain Eukaryota; kingdom Viridiplantae; phylum Streptophyta; class Magnoliopsida; order Malvales; family Malvaceae; genus Hibiscus; species Hibiscus mutabilis. The sequence continues at coordinate 8,731,386 of CM033715.1, read as the reverse complement.
AGCAGACCAAAAGCCTTACCCACATCTTTAGCCACAAACTGATTGTTAAGCTCAAGCTGGGTAAGGTTCATAAGCGTTTTGATAGCATCGGAGTAGTTGGAAAAAGTATAGTTGTTGCCGGAAATTGCCTGCACCCAGACTGCAGAAACGAAGCCCAGCCATTTCCAGGCACTAAACGTGTAAGTTTCTCGAATCCCCATGAAAACACTCGCCTTCTGGCAAAGCTAAAACCTTCAAACACTGGGATGACGACAAGATTTTGAATGGCTGATGTGGTATTGGAAAATTAGAGCGGTTTGAGTATTTGAGACTTGCGGCTTTCATATTTAAAGTGGCAAGAATTTCATTTATTTATTTTGAATAAAGGGCTTTTGATTTTTTTTTCTTAAATAAAAAAATATAGGAATTCTTTAAATTTTTGAAAAAAAATTAATTATATTTTGAATTTTTTCACTCAACTAAATTTTTATCCAATCAATTAAATTAATTAAGTTTTTTAACTAATAAATTAAATCAATTAAGTACTTTGATCATCATTGGCTATTAAACTTAATCATTTTTAACCGATTGATATTGTGCTGTGTGTCACAACTTTGTCACTTGATATTTTAAAAAAAATTATTTTTTGAAAATTTTCTTAGGTACTAAAGATTCTAAAAAATTTATAAAAATATATTTTGAAAAATATGTAAATGTCATATAATAGAACTGTAGTGTACAGTATGACAGTAATATCGAAAGAAAACATTGTGAAGATTTAATAGTCAAAATTGGTCAAAATGCGTAATTGATTTAATTTATTAGTTTAATTTTTAATTAATTTAATTTATTGGTTCAATGATTTAATTAGGTGCAAAAAATTTAAAGACTTTATTAATTTTTTAATTTAAAAATACGAAAAAACTTTGATACACAGGTCGTGTAAACTTTAGTTTATACATGCCTTTTAGTTTTAGGGGTTAGTGTTTTAGTTTAGGGTTTAAGGTTTAGGGGTTTATGTTGTAGGGTTTAGAATTTAAGGTTAGTGTTTAGAATTTAGGGTTTAAGGTTTAGAGTGTGGAGTTTAGTTTTTTAGGGTTATGATTAAGAATTTAAGATTTGAGTTTTTTATACTGTAAATACACAGGCTTGTGTAAAACACAGCTTATATATCAAAGTTTTACCCTTAAAAATAACTCCTATATTATATTTTTTTTACCTTAAGTACTTATATTATTTTAAATTAAAATAAGCATTTAAATTATTATCTAACTATTTTATGTATCTAAATTGTTTTTGCGACAACGAAAGCATCTAAATATTCAAATTGTTTTTATTTTTTAAAATAAATATCTAAATCTTGATGGCATATCAACATTTCATTGGTCGAATATTTTTTTAAGGAAAATAGTACTCAAATTTAAAATGGCTAAAAATAATAATTTAGATATTTTAAACCAAAATAATTTAAATACTTAAAACAAAGGGTGAATTTTCATTTAAGTGTTTTTTAGACAAATTTGAGCTTTGTTTTTTTGCATGAACGATGTAGTGCGATAGGTTTAGGGTGCGGTTAAAATGCGATAAATTTTAAATTTTGTTTAAGTAACTTAAATGATAGACTTTTTTGTAAGTGCTAATTTCGGTCTAAATAATTTGGTTGAATTTAGAAAAATAACAAATGAAAATTTTACTTTCAAGTAAACAACTCAAAAATATATTTTAAAAGTAATTCATAACAAAATAAAAAATAAATAATTTTTTGTAAATAAAGAAAATAAAGATTCATGCCATAATTAAAAATAAATTTAAAATAACATTTAATTTTTTAAAGTAAAAAATTTGAGACTGCTATCCTTCGAATATCGAATTGATTTTACCATCTAAAAATATCTAAAAAATAAGAGAAAAAGCGTGGTAAGCTAGAAGCCTAATGTGGCCCGAAAACACAAACATACAAGATAATATATTAATAAACTTAACGCTTGCGTAAAATATACACGACATAATGATATTGTTAAAAATATCAAATCACAAGTGTACATGTAATTAGTCACAATCACAACATAAGTCATTCGCAACATCTCAGGGAACACATAATCAAATCTCAATAACACATGATATGATGCCACAAGCACAAAGCAATGCACCCAACTATAATCGCCATAAGAAGAGGTAGGTTCCTCGTAACCCCTTACTGCATTAACCAGTCGATGTGCGGTAAATATCACTGTTTTTTCCGTACAAATGACAACTCATGCTCATACATATATGATGTTTAAAAACTTAAATTTCATAACACATTTCCATAAATCTAATATTTCATAACCATAGTTCCATAAATTCATAAATCATAGTTTCGTAAATCTAATGTTACATTATTCGATATATCAGATGTTTAGTTAAATCTCAAATCAAGTAAGAATGCATAAAAAAATTCATCAAACCACATCACGTGTACAAATGTGTATACAATATAAATTAACGTCACACAATAAAATAATCGATATACAGCACAATAAAAACACGTACTAAAATACCAACGATCATTCAAAAAAATTATTAAAACACAAAGACGAGAAAAACGCACACACTAATACTAAATTAACTATTGAAGACGTAAAATTAATTTACGAAGATGTTGATGACGGCGTGAGTGGCTTAAATATATAATAGAAACTCTTTTTATTTAAATAAAAAAGGTAAATCACGTAATTGAAAACAACAGAAATTTACCTAAAACAGGGTAAATCAGGTATTTAGTCATTGATCTTTTAGGATATTCAGAATATTATCCAAAGTTTTAAACTTAAAAGTCACACTTTGAACTTATAAAACTTTACAATTTGATCCCAAAAAAATTCACGAGTTTAGAAATTCTAAACAAAACGGGCTTGATTGAATTTAAAAATTACAGATTGGACTCTAAAAGTTAAATATTTCGTAAACTGGTCCCAAATTTTGATTTTCAAATTTCTATAAATCAACTAAAAAATCTCAGAAAATTAGGGTTTTAAAATTTGGGAATCTCAAAATTAGGGTTTTTATTTGGGGCTAAAATCAGGGTGTGACATTTTTATAGCATTTTAGGTTATTTTTTCTTGATTTTGATCGAGTTTTGAAATTAAAAAAAATAAGTTTCGAAAGTTGTTTTTTTATAACATTTTAGGTTGGTGGTATTTTTAACAAGTTTCCAAAGTTATTAAAAATAACCTAAAATATCATAAAAGGTCTAACATTTTAATTATTTAGAAATATTTTAAATTTTGTCGTCTTTTAATCACACTCTAAACCTGTTGTTATTTAGATTCTTACGAGTTGTTTTTTTTTTTCCTTCATTGGCTCGCATTGGACCATTGTTTTTGTACTGGTCTACAGCTGCTTCCTGTATATATTGTTGCTAAATTCAAGTACCGTCGGATGATAATTGGGCATATAAACTCAATTACAACCAATCGTTACGGGTTTGTATGAGTTAGGATTAATTCACACGTGACTTAAAAGGAAAGGTCGAGCCAAGCCTTCGGGGTAATGTCCTCTGATTTTATGAGAAAATTTATGAGAAATTTTGAGTTCAAACATATGGATTAATGTGATTTTATGAGATATTTAAAAATTCAAATGAGTTAAAAGAGATCTCATCGGTCAAAATGGTAAAAAATGTCTATGTTGTTCCATCTTCTAGAGTGAAGCTTACTTGGGGCCCAAGGTATCTCGACCCTGTTAAAAATTTAGTTATTTATAATTTTAGTTTAATAATAATTTTGATCTCGGTAAAAAAATAATTATTCAAATTAAAAATATAAAAATTTATTAAATATATAATCAATTAGGGGTTGAATTAGGTGTGTGAATGAACCGAGCTTGAAAGAATAAAGTTTTATTCGTGTTCGTTTATTTATATTTTGAAGCTGTTCATGTTCGGTTCGTTTAAATTTTTAATATCTTGTTTGTGTTCGTTTATTTACTTTTGATGGTATTTGTGTTCATTTGTTTAATGTTCTTGAACATGTCCGTGTAATGTTTGCGAACATGTTCATTTATATGACCGCTAAAATGTTCATTTATATGTTCACCAAAATGGTGGAATTACACCACTAGTATTTAGGCCCATTAGGTTTCACAGTTTGAACTCAAAAGTTCACCATATGTTCAATTTAGTTCATACATCTACCAATATTTAAAATGTAAAAAAATAAAAGGAAAAGAAAAACCAAGTAAATGAGCTTATAAACGAGCTTATTCATAAACATAAATGAACATAATACACATTTGTTCGTGTTCGTTCGTTTATCAAATTGACATAAAATTGTTCATACACGTTTATTTAGCTTAATATACGAACAGTTCACTAACAATTCGTCGAATGTTTTGTTCATTTACACCTCTAGGCTGCACTAAAGAAGAATGATCATGTATTCTCAAATTTTTTGGTCCAATAACACTTTAGGTCCTCATAAATTTAAATATTAGACAAATTAGGCTTTGCCCATGAATTTTGAATTTAAATATATAATAAGACATTGCATTTTTGAAATTCAATATTTTGGCACTGTCAATATTTGATCTTGACTCTACCCCTACTCATCTTTTATGAATTCAAATTTCAACATTTACATTAAAAGTTTAATATCTTTGCTTAATTAAAAAAATACGTCATATGTTCTTAAATTATGTTTAAATGATTTTTTATACGTTTCGGTGTACGTTGGTTGGGTATTTTAACTCTGATAGAAGGGATATGCTTACTTGTTTGGCAAACATTGTTTTTGGGTCAAAACTAGATGTTTGATCAGTCAAATTAGTTAATTTAGATGTTTAATAAATAGAGAATTATAACCTCGGATTAGAGTGAAACCTTTTAAATTAAAATAACTGCTAAGAGAAGTTTTTTTAGTATAGAAGATTTGACATAAGAGTTGTAAAGACTCTTTTATCCTTAATAATTACAAAAGTATCTAAATAACCTAAATATACTTTTAAAGTATAACGAATTCTCATATATAATTTAAATAATTATTTTTCCTTCAAGTATATGGGATTAACACATATGCTTCAAATATCATTTAAATTTAAAAATATATCAAATTGTATTAAAATAGTTATATAAATAAGTAATTAATGTGTAGATATTTCAAAATACACTAAATGGTCTAGTGATCAAAGATATGCTTATGATGCCTTATCTTACATGAGTTCGAATTCTGACATATACCTTGAAAATGTAATATCTCTCTACTTAATCAAAAATACATAGATCTTTCAAATGTGTTTAATATGTTATATTAAAATAATTAATTTACAGGAATCCATTAATTGGCCTAGTGACTAAGGATGTTCATCTCGTCTCGTCTTTTATGGGTTCGAATCTTGACATAAGAATATAATACATCTTTATTTAATCAAAAAATAATTATTGTAATCTAATTAATATTAATAAATAGAAAATATTGATAACTAATAAACTATTTAAACAATCATTAAATATAATTATGTCTTTATATGTTATTTTATTTGTTCAAATAATCAAACTACTATAAGCAATATGTTAATTTTACCAAACTACTCAGTGACTAAATTAGATGGATTGATAAAGAAGTGGCTGAATCATGAAGGATCAAATAGTAACAAATTGTAAATGTAGAATTGCATGCAATTAGGATGTGTAATTAAGGATTTATGAAGCAATTAGACCATAATTTGCCAAGTGGAGGCAAATAGCCAAGCCAAGTGATAACAACATGGCCAAGTGGCCATCTTTCTATCATCTTCTCCACTCCACTCCACCCTTTCTCCACCTTGGCCGAACCATACTCATCCATTTAGAGAAAGAAAGCTTCATAGATCACCTCCAAATTCATGCTTCTTGATTTAGCTTTAATCAAATTAGCTTGGAGAAGGTATAATGCTTGACTCTTACATGTTATAGATTGCTTGAATCTTGAAATGGTGATGTTCTTGTTGCCTAGATTGATTAGGGTGATTGTTATGTATGTTAGGACCATGTTGGCTTATAATAGAACTTTAAATTGTGATTTCTAGTAGCTAAATTGCTAAAGAAAAGATATATGGTTGCTTGAAATTGAGAATAGGAAGTATGGTTGAAAACATCTTTGTGTAAGGACTGTTTTACTAGGAGAAAATGTGTAAAAATGTTAATTGAATGTAATTCCCTGATTTGATCATGTTAGTAGGTGAATTGAGGATTGATTTGAGTAAATAAGTTGCTGGAAAATGAATATACCTAATTGGATTAGTTAAAACTAGGTAATGGACTGCTCAATTGATGAATTGGATGTATAATGTTGATCAAATAGATCAAATAGAATTTAACATGATAATGACATGTTTTAAGCACATTGCTAGGTAAATTAGACTGGCCTAGAAATGTAAGAACATGAAAATAAGTTGAATTGCTATGTTAGAACCTTGTTAAAATGAGTTATGAAACTAGAAACTCAACCTAGTGTAATCTGCCCAGAATGCTCTGTTCTGGGAAGTAACTTTGAAAAATCACCATAAATTGTATAAAATGAATTTAAGGCTGGAATTTTTATAGACAACACCTTGACATGTCTAAAATGACCTGGCAAACTTGACCCGAGACCCAAGAATCGAACCGATTTGCCCGAAATTGACCAGAACACGATGGCCCGAATTTGATCTGAAACTCGAAATAAACCGAATCGAAGTTCAGTTGAACCAAAAATTGACCTGAACCGATTTTCAACAGAACCGAATAGAACCAAACCAATTTCACCCGAACTGAAGGTAACCCAAAATTAAGAAAATATATTAAAATAAATAAATAAAGATGAGATGTGAACTATCGTACAACTTACCAAAAAGTAAAATATACATGCTATATAAAGTCATATATAGGGTGGAAAAACCTAACTCGGCCTAAAAATCTGACTAAAATCGATCGATCTCCTATTAACCTGATATTGACCCGACCCAAAATCAACCGATCCAAAAATAATCGACCCGAAATCAACCGAACCGAAAGTTAACTGAACTGAAAATCAACTGACTCGACGTCTTAACCCGATACCCGAATCGAAATCACCATAGACCCGAACTAAAACTGAACCAGGCCTAAACTGAACTGAACCGAATTTAAACCGAATGCAGTTAGAACCGAAATGACCCGCACCGAAACCGAACCGAATGACCCGTTTGCCACATCTAGTCTAAATTCATTAGGAGAAAACAGAGCTGAATTCTAGATTATAGAATGAATTGTAGAGAAGAAACACTAGGGACAATACAAACTGTCTAGTTTTGTAAATTGCCTTGTCTTTAAGTTAAAAATTGTATTAATTGGAAAAAAATAAAATGCAAGGCCTATATGGTTAGAAAGACAGTTAAGTTATCTTTCCAATGGTGTAAACCAATTGAAATTCCGACGTACGAAATGAAAGTTATGCATGTTTAAGTGAACAAACTACATGCTGCCTTGTAACAACAATTTAGGTAATTGTACACTGTTTTGGGACATTGATTTCTGCCCTGTTTTACATGAATTGGAGTATAGTTATGTGTAGTTATGTATAGTAAAGAATGTATATGAACATGCTGCCAGATTTGTATATGTTGTGTGCTTGTAACATTGCCTTGATTGAATGATTATGTGAACTTGTTTTAACATGTATGTATTTGTGTAATGTGATAGAACCATGAATGAACTTGGTGGATGAGGAAAGAGTGGAACATCCTAAAGCCAAGAACAAAATAGTGTGGATCCAAGACTAGCTAAGCTTGGAGTATTGTGAGTGTAGTTATCTCTAGGGTTAGGACTAGGTCCTAACCAATGCATGCTTGTATACATTCTTGTAATGCTTAAATGAACCTAATATGGACTTGACCTAATAAGGGAAGAATGACTAGTAATGCATGAAACTTGATCATATCCTTGAATACATGTTTAATTCGAATGTTTAAGCATGTTTAAGTGGTAACATTGGTGCTTGAATGTGTGATATGGCATGAGATCGAATGACTTAAAGAACTTGCTTGTAATGTTATCCTACTTGATGAAATGAAACATGAGAATTACATGATATGTGAGCTATGGCTCAATTGGCCTAAGGGCCTAATATGAAATGAACTTGCTTGACATGATCTTGAACTTGAAATACTTGTATAATGGCTATAATCAAACAACCTTGGGAGCTAGTTGAACTAGGTAGAAAGGCACGCCTCAGAGTCTAGAGCTCATTGTGTCAGGGTGGACTACGGTCTAGGGCTAATGCCCCTATTTGGAGACAGACAGAGGGTACGTATATGGTCTTTGGAGACAGTAGGAGGGTTGACCAACACTACGGTGCATCTTGTGGCGACAGTTGGTTGGAGACTCGATTACCTATACAGACTAAGTACCAAGGGGGTTGTTTAATTGATAACAAATGGAATAACAATCCTATATCACATGTTATTTGTCTTGAAAGCCATGAATTGAATGTTACTTGACATGAAAGCCATGAATTGTATGTTACTTAACATGAAAGCCATGAATTGTATGTTACTTGTCATGTAAGCATGACTTACTTGATTACTTGTTTTGTAAGTATGATTTGCTTGATTCTTGATATGAAAGCATGAAGTATGATTCCATGTTTCTTGTATCATATACTAGCCGAATGCTATAATCCTTAGCTAGGATCACTATAATGCTTGAAATCCTTAGCTAGGTTTATTCTTGTTCAATTGACACGTAACTTGATATAACAAATGGTTAGAACTAGTTACTACCTCACTAAGTACACTCTTGTACTTATCACTCTCGTTTTCATTCTTTCCAACCTACATGATAAAGAATTTGTTCGTAGCTTGATTCTGAAGCCTGTTACCTTGAGCTCGAAGCAAGATACAAGCATTGCCTAAGTATGGTTTCATACTTGTTTTGTATATCTCCTAGATTGGTGGCACTAGATTGTATAGAGTTTAGCTTGATCATGCATTTTGGAACACTTAAACTTATATATATATATATATATATTGTTCTTGTATGGGCCTACTATGTTATGATCTTGGATGACAATATGAAACATGTATTGAACTTAAATTTCATGTAATGGAATGGTATTTGTTGCGCATATATAGATTTATATATGGAATGATCAGTGTTTGATCTAGTTCACCTTGTAACATTTGAATGCCTTGTTTATGTACATGTGTATGCTTGAATTGAAAGTAGAATGAGATGAACCATGCTTCTTGACCTGCCATTCGAATGCTTCCTGTCTTGTATGAATATACCTTGATGTAGGCATTGTTTGGTGTTAGTATGATGATTGCCGAATGAATAGGCATAGTGTATGACTTGAATGGAAACTAGTTACATGCAATTTGAATGTTCAAAGAATTATGTTAGTAATTTAAGTATGTGATGTTACATGTATACATCTAGGAGCAATGAAATGAAAGGAAGCATGTTTGTACCCTTAGATCATTCGAATGAGGCAAGATATTATGGAATGAATATGTAATATGAATCATGAAAGTAGTGACCTATAATGTAAGCATGAGAGCAAAACCCTTAATGGTCTATTCGAGTACCCTTCATGTCTTGAAATCAAAATGTGGGTTTGCTTGCTTGTTAAGTAATGAATGCTTAGTTGCTTGTTAGTTAAGGAACACGTCTAATAAGGATGAGTTATCAATTCTTGCCTTGTTCTTGTTCTTGCTTGCTTGCCTTGTCCTTGTCCTTGCTTGGTAACGCTCCCGAGCCTGTTTGCTACTAGCCCGGGGTAGGGGGTGTTACACCCGGTCTCAGTGATCGACCCGGTTGTAACCCAGTCTAGCAAAGGAGGACCCAGCTTGCCGGCCCAGATTAGGTGCTTAAGTCCAATGTTTTGGACTTTGGGTATATTTTCCTCATTTCATCTTGTAAATATATTTTTGTTATGTTATGTTTTTTTATATATATTCGACACATACATATTGTTATTAGTATAATATGTAATATACATTAATGTTTTATGAAATATATATATAGTGCATATAACATATAGTCCAAAAAGAATATATAATACATAGTTTTTTTATATACATATCGTATAAGTTCTTTCTTTCATATAATACATATCATATAAGGTTTTTGTTAAAGTATATAATACATAGTTTTTATAATATATATATATATATAAGATAGTGTTGAATACATATAATATGTTTTTGGCATGGAATATACTAAATACATTTGTATTTGTGTTTGGGTTTGGTTTAGAAGTTTGGGCCTTTTGGTGCTTTAGGCCTAGTTTGTTGGATTAGTTTAGTTTGGGCCTCTTTTTTGGGCTTGCTAGCTTTTAGATAGTCTTGGGCTTTCGGTTTTTGGGCCTAGCTTTTTTTGGCTTTAGATTAGATTAAATGGATTAATTCAATTAATTTAGATCACGTGCTCGTCTCATAGGGGCGCGATCCTTAAATTAATTAAGTTAATTCTAGGTTTAGATTCTTTAGAGCCTTGGTTAGATTAAGGTTCGAATTAATTCAATTAATTTTAGTTTGTTCTTGGCTCATTAGAGTAAATGTAAAATTCATTAAATTAATTGAACGTTTCTTAATGGTTATTATGATAAAATTAGTTTCAAACCTAAATCGACGTCAAATCTCATATTAATTATCATAATGTGTTAAGATTCTAATCGTTTAGGGCTAATTAATTTAGGATTAAATACTAGAATCACCTAATTAATAGTTAGATCACTAATTGAACTTAATAATTTAGGCTTTTTAGGTTAGGTCTTGGGGTGGGCCTTGTGTGCTTATCTTTTATGCCTTTGTTTGTCGTCCCCTATTTTTCATTCATGTGACTTTAACTATTTTGATTGCACGTTAATTAATTTGAACCATAAAAAGGGGAGGTATTCATTAGTTCCGATATTTGTGTCGTAACAGTCCGAGCTTAAAGGATGTTGGCCAAATATTTGAATTAATCCTTACCGACTCAAGATAGAATTAAAACTTGACAAAGTCACTATATCATTCCTTAACTGCTTGCATCATGCATAAAGGTGACGTACGAGATTCGAATCATAAATTAACACGGTAATCGGGCTTATTCGATGTCGGTTTAATCTATGGTCCGATGTATCGTCAACCTTATTAATTAAATGTCCAATTAATTTGAATCCACCAGTTTGATAAAGACCGTTCAATTGAGGTTAATTTTCAATTAAGGTCGCCAAATTAAATTCCGACAATTTCCTTCGATTAAAAGCAACAAATATTTTGGTACCGATTTCCGGGCGTGATGGGGGTGCTAATCCTTCCCCACACGTAACCAACTTCTGAGCCCTTTCAAATTGAATCTCTGGTTTTGTGGTTTTCGGCCCACCTTATCCAAGTGGCCGGCGGCGACTCCCTGTTTTCAAGCAGTTTTCCAAAGAAAAAGAATTTTCAAAAGAAATCCCTTTAAACCAAGATTACAAATAAAGGATTTTTGGGATAATCCGTAACGCCGAACTTATAATTTTTCTATAGTTTTTTCAAAAAATGTCGCTACAACTACTAATGCTAAACACCGTTGAACACCATTAAATTAATTAATAAATATTAAAAAATTCAAGGACTCAACATACAATTAAGAATTATTTTAAAAACATAAATTAAATTATTTTTCATATATTAAATTTTTGAAAATTTTAAAGGGAAAACTATACATTTAGTACCCTAACTATGCTCGCGTTACTGTTTTGGTACCCCAACTATTATTTTTGGCAAAATGGTACCTAACGTTACGTTTCGTTAATATTTTGGTGCCTCTGTCGTTTAAAATTAACAGAAATGGTTATGCGGCATGGTTTAATAACAGTTTTAATCCAAAAACTCATACAATCTATCAATTTAGTCTAAATTGTTTTATCAGTTTAAACAACATTTTAAATTTTTAGATTAAAAGTATAAATTTCTTATTTTTCGTTCTTCCCCTCAATTCTTCCTAATTAATGCTCATTTATGCTTTTCTAATCTCTACCTCCATAACCAAATTACTGGGTCCATAAAAAGTTTATAGCTGGAATTACTCCATTTTTTTAATGTTTCGAATTACTCCTTTAAATTAATATAATGGGTCTACTAACTAGTACCTGATTGGAAGCCTGTTCTTGTTTTAAACTTTAAACAAATGGCATTGAAACCTTCTGGATGAAGGTGGAGACTTTTATGAAATCCTTACATAATTCCTGTGCTTTAAATGGCCCAAACTCCAAATCAGAAAGTCAAAAGGTTTGAATTAATGTAACTCACTTAAATCTTTTCTTCTACTTGGAATGGTTGGGTTTTTCTTTCGCCTTTTTGCATCTTGATCCCAAACCATATTGGTCAGTTTCTCTCACTTCACTTTAGTTTTTTTTTTTTTTGAAAAGAAGTATTGATCCAATAGTCATTAAAACTCTGTTTATTTATGTCTTTTGACCCTTTAAAACTTGTGTGTCGAAAACAGGGACGTTGTATGCAATTGCAAGATCTAATAGTTATGTGGAGCCTGATATCTTCAACCAAATTGCTTGCCAAGTGGTGGAGAAGATTAATTTTGGGTGTTTGTGGTGGAAGCAAAAATTGGAAAAATTTTGACACGAGATTTAGAGTGGTTCTACTTTCTAACCAAAGCCTACATCCATTGCCTTAGCTCCTCACCAAGGATTCACCAAATTCACTCTTGAATTTTTTCCCCTTTTCCAAGCTTAGGAGGCAACCCTTACACACTCAAAGTTTTCTATCCCAAAGCTTGAGTAAACCCTCTTTACAAAAGAAAAAACAAAAGCAAACTGAAAATCTCTCTTACAAGGTTGATGTTTGCACTCTTTAAGCATTCACCCAATCCTAAAACACTTGAGCATACATTTACAATTAAGCTCACAAGTGTTTTCTATACAAGAAATATGACAATTTGAGCACTAAGACATTTCTTGATCATATGATTGTTGACTTGAGGATCATTAGTCTTCCATAGATGCTTGGAGGTCCCTTTTATACTCCCAAATGAGTTCATAGCCGTTGGTGACCGTTGGAATTGAATTGGAGCCATTGAGACTTTTATTTCCCGCAATAAATGTAGTTCTGAAGCTGCCCGTATCGATACACGGGTAGACGTATCGGTATGTGTTCTTCAAAAACTAGCTGTTGAGCTCTTTCAAGCTTTTGCGTATCGATACACTTAGGAATGTATCGGTACGACCCGCAATTTAAAAGACCGTTGGGAAAATAGCCGTTGAAAGATGGTTAGGCGTATCGGTACACGATACATCCGTATTGGTACGAGATACTAACTGTTGGGAGTTTGGAAAATAGTTGTATCGAAACGTACTAAGCCGTATCGAAACGCTTCACACTGTATCGGTACGGCTGAGCCTGTACCGGTATGTGTTTTGGCTACTGGAAAATCTCTGTAGTTGAAACCCTTAAGTGTATCGATACGGAGTATACCGTATCGGTGCGGTCGAGTGAAAAACTTAGGTTTGGCTACTTTAAAAACGTTTTAAATCTTTCCAAAGCCTTACAAAAACCCATCAAACAAATTTTCAAGTTGTTTGGACTTAAAAAAAATATTTTTGAAATTTTTTCAATTTAATCCAAAACTATTTTTCAATTATTATATCAAAATAAATATCCTAACAAGTTAGAATGCCTGCGAGGCGAAGGCGTAATAGGCATGCGATGTAGTCATTGGAAGCATGGGAAGTTGCGGTTATAGTCGTGGAGGAGCAAAATAGGTAGTTTTCCCTATATTTTTTAGTATCTTTATATGAATAAAAGTGGATGAAAATGAGTTAATTTTACAGGGAACGTGGATTATTTATGGTCGAATAACACGAGCTGTGTTGAAATGAAAAAAAAAATGACGGAGGGACTAGAGAGAAAGGAAATGGATCTTCAAAAAGGAAAAGAAAGAAATTTTATGGACCAAGTAATTTGGTTATGGAGGCATAGATTAGAAAACTAGAAAGAGTTGAGGGGGTGAAGAAGAAAAATGAGAAATTTATACTTTTAATCCAAAAAATTAAAATGATGTCTAATTGATAAAATTTTAAACTAAATTGACAGTTTGTATAAGTTTTTGAACTCAAATTGTTATTAAACTAAGTCACATCACTATTTCCGGTAATTTTAAACGGTAGGGTACCAAAATATTAATGAAACGTAACGTTAGGTACCATTTTGCCAAAAATAATAGTTGGAGTACCAAAACATTAACATGAGCATAATTGAGGTACTAAATATGTAGTTTTCCTATTATTAAAAAAATTCATAAATTTAATATATATATATATAATTTAATTGAACTTTTTAAATAATTATTAATTATATTTTGAGTCTTAGAATTTTTAATTTTTATTAATTAATTTAATAATGTTTAACGGTGTTCAGTATTACTGGTGTTCAGCAATATTCGTCGCATGTGGTAGACTCATTCTTTTTAAAATCATGATATGAGTGGAAGGAATATGTATAGCAAGGAATTAAATATTTGTATTTTTAAATTATTTAGATTTGAAAATCTAAATTCGATAAAAAGAAATTTAATTTTTTATAATCGAAAACAATATAAAAATAAATATAATACAAATATATTTCGTTTCATTTTTTCTTTTTTCTCTTTCTAGATTTTGTTTTACATATCCGTTTTATTTAATAACCTTTTCTCCTTTTATAAAATGGCAGGTATTTTTGTTTGTTAATGAGCACATTTATCGTACTTTTACAAAAAAAAACTTCAGAATTAAAATTATTATTACTTTTATAATTGATGATTATTTGGTAATTTTATTTAAAAAGTTTTTAACAAAACATTAACTTTTTTGAATTCCGATCACCATTGGTTAAATTTTCTTAAAATTTTGATTTGAGGATTTTTTTTTTTTTGCCATAGAAGGTTTTCTTCCATAGTTTTTATGCACCCTTCTACCTTTTAACCTCAACACCGATCGTTTGTTGTTCTATCATAAAAAAAATTCGTTAAGGAGATATATGATCTGATTTTAAAAGTCTTGATTTTTCTTTCAATTTATCTCTAGTTCTTTTTTAATTTCTTCAGACGATTATTGTTTGTGCTCCTACACATGTAATTTGTTGTTGCAAGCTGGACTTTAGTTTTTGTATTATCTCTTTCTCTCCCTTGTTCAATAAATATCATTCAATTATTATTTTAAAAAATTTATGTTGGGAGGCTCGACGATCAACCGAGTAAATAAAAGAGGAGTAAATTAGTTTTTGAGAGATAGTGGCGGAAACAATTGGAAATTAAAAATTAGACACAAGAATTTATAGTGGTTCAAGTTTTTAACCAAGCTCTACATCCACTACCTTAGTTTCTCACTAAGGATTTTCTCAAATTCACTATGAATTTATTCCCTTTTTCTAGTTTCAAGAGGAAACATTTACAACCTCAAATCTTATACCCCAAAGCTTTAAGAAAATACTCTTTTACAAGAGAAACCAAGATAGCAAACTAGGAAAACTTACAATGTTGTGTGTTTGTAAATTAAGCCCTCACTCAAAACCTTAACACTTGAGCATGTATAACAATTAAGCTTACAAGTGTGTTCTAATGGAAACTAGACTTTACAAGCACAAAACACTTTCTCTACAGTTATTTCTTGTTCTTCCATTGATGCTTTGAAAGTTCTTTCAAACCCTCTAATGATTTCATGGTCGTTGCAAGTCGTTGGGGTTGTTAAGAACCGTTAGAAACATAAATTCCAGCCATAAATGTAGCTCTAGACACTTCGATATTGGTACCGGGGCATCGCGTATCAGTACCTGCCTTAAACAGAAAGACCCGTTGGAGCATTTATTACATAGGGATACCCGTACGCGATACACAGTATCGGTACGGCCAAGCCTGTACCGGTACTGATTTTGGTTACCAGAATTTTCTAAAACATAATGACAAAGGGGCATATCGATACTCTCAAAACCGTACCGGTACGGGGTCCTCTAAGTATCAATACGGGTCAAACCGTATCGGTACTCATGACCAGTTTTTGACACTTTATCTGTTTAAAAACGTTTAAAACATGTTAAAAACCCTTTAAAAACATTTCAAACATATTTTTCAAGTTTATGGACTTTTAAAATATTTTTGCAAATTAATTCAAGTCCAAAAACATTTTCCATTAAGTTATATCAAAATCAAATAGGTTTATCATTGTCTATATCTGTTTTAGACGAGATGATTCTCTTTTATTGATAGTTGCTCACAATCATTCAGATATGTCGTGGTTGAGTTGTGATAAAATAACTTTTAAATGTACTGTCATATTTATTATTCTGTTAGTGTTGACAGCCTTCACAATCGACAATGATATTTATTTGTATATTTTATTTTTTTTATTTTTTTAACTTTTTCTTTATACGAATAAATGTTCAGTATTTAACAATTAGTTTTCGTAATCGTAAAAAAAGAACAATCAGTTTTCGTTCTTTAATGGCTGCAAGAAAAACAATTGATTAGTGTGATTAATCTACTTGAAATTTGGTAGACTCTTCATTCTTAAAAGTGCAAACGTTTATTATATTTCTCTTTATTTTAATTCAATAAGACTAACAAATATTATAATTTGGACAATCGTACAGATAAAGTTCGACGGATCTTCAAGTAATAGTTCACCTATAGATCCTCTACGACTCTTTTTATTAAGTAGATAATTTTTACATTTTAAAAATAAGAGAAAATTATTTCGGTGACCACTCAATTATTGGCCGCGACCTATTTTGATCGTTCAACTAAAAAAATTAAAATTTGACCACCTAACTATTTAAATAGACTTATTTTGACCACCGACCGTTAAAATCTAACGGAAAGGTGACATAGCAGTTAAAGTAAAATTTATATAATTATACTTTTAGTCATTTTTAATTACATATTATATTGATTTGATCCTAATTTAATTTAATTAAATAAAATTAATTAACTAATCAGATAACGACACGTGTCATCACTCGACTGTATGAATTTACTTTAATTTTTAATTTAATTATTTAATATTATATATATTCCTCTAATCAGGTGGTACCACCTGGTGAAGGAAAATTCAAGAGAAAAAAAAATGGTCATGACCTTTAAGGGGAAAAGGCCAAAGCTTAACCACTATGCCAACTACTCCCTAGTAATGTAAACTACACTATTCTTTATATATCTTATAATGAAATAAGTGCTAGGAAAAAAGAAAAAAAATGTTTGAGAAGAGACTCAAACATAGGTCACATTAGATATATAAAAACACGCATATCATTAAATCAATTCAAATAGTTAAAAAAAGAAAACTTTTTAATTATATTTAAAGTATAGTTAAAGAAATATTTAAAATGAATATATATATATATATATTATTCGGATAATTTTACCAACAATGATCTATTTCTTTAAAGAAACATATAGTTTATAAAAAAATTAAGAAATTTATCAACACATATCGGATAAAAAAAATAAATTTATTAATTATCAAAATAATATTTATAATATAATATACATAATCATTGAATTAAGATATTTAATAAAAAATAAAATTATTAATTAAATTAAATAATTTGATTCAATATTATATATATATATATGAAGTTATTAAAATAAATGTGAAAAAGAGGCTTGACTTTGGTGATATGTGTGTTTTTATATATCTCATGTGACCCATGTTTGAGTCTCATGTCAAACATTTTTTCTTCCTTTTTCCCTAGTACTTACTTCATTATAAGATATATAAAGAATGATACAGTTCACATCATTAAGGAGTAATTGAAATAGTGGTTATACTATTTATTTCAACAAATAAATAATTATAGGCGAAGTAATACGGGATTTATTAATCATAAATTTAATTTTCAAGTATCATAATAGTAATATTAACTATTATAAAAATTGAAGGATATTGATCACATAAGTATATTTGATCTAACGACTTCGTATGTATTATACAAATGACATGTTAATTAAGTTAAACGTGTTGAAAAGTAAAATGAGATATTGACGGTTTTAAGCGGTTTATCTCTTTTGATTTAGACAGAAAATCACATACGATAAAAAAAATAAGAGAGAAAAGTAATGTTGAAGAGGGTGATCCACTGTGGGTAGGAGTTCCAGCCTCCCTCTTTTTATCTCATGTGTATGAGTATATAACTATATGTGGCCTAAAATTGATGTCTATTGATTGAAGGGTTGATGAAATAAGATGACAAAACTTAATCAACTAAAAAACTACTTATTTAACTAGAATTTTACTCAATCAAGACTCTTTAGATGCGTTTGACAATATTTTTGATGTGGGCAAGTACTTTTCTGCTGCACAAGTAGTATCAAACATTAATTTTTACCCTAAAATAACCTCTCCAATAATTTAGAACAGATAGTTAAAGACTCTTATTAATATTTAATCTATTTTTAGATCTTAAGTTGAAACAATTCCCACTTCACCCTCCCTCTCTTTAAGTAAAAAATGTTCAAGAAATAATCTCAAAAGTCAATTTAAAAATATATATATTTATATAATATAAAAAATATAAAATTAAATATATTTAAATATTCAAAATTATTTATTGTAAGTAAGAAAATCTTGATAATATAAACATAGTACATAAATATATTTACATGTACCGATATAAATTCATAAGCCCGGCTCTCCTCGCGATTCAGTTTCATCTTCTCTCGTTGTAACTATGGGCTGACCCATAAAAAAATATTCATTTCAATTTTAATATCAAACTGACATGTTTGTAATAAAATTTTAATTAAATAATTTATTTATAGATTTTAGTAAATAAATGACTTATTTGTTATCATACTCTAGCCCAGACAGATAAACAAAAGGCCTAAAAAGACCCATACAAGCCCAGCCCTCAACAACTCTAGAATCAAACCAAATCAAACCGAAAGGGAAGGACGCGAGAGTTGACTAAGAAGAAGGCTACGCCATTATCGCGGTTGTCTGAATCGTATACTCCGCCGTTCCACCACCACCAGAGATCCACGGTGATCTTGATCCAATAAAAAAAGGTCATAATTTAGTGACTAAAGTCTAAATGTGATCCTTTTATTTAAAAACTAATAAAACACAAAAAAGTACTTGTTGAATTATCTGAAGGGTATTTTTTTTTCCAGAAACGAACAATTCCATATGCCATTTCTGTCTTCCCGATCCTACCACGACCAAAACCAACTCCCAGTTTGGTTCCACTGAACAAACAGTATTGTCTTATACTCCTATTCTTCATTTGATTCCAAGGAAAAAAACAAACATGATTATTTCGGGTTTCGATCATTTCAGGTTTGGATTGTTAATTTCCATGAAAAAGATTGATACCGAAACATTCTAGCTAACAGCTTAGCAATGACTCATTTGAGATTAGTCCTAACTAGGCTGGGGCCAGCATTTGTTTTGAAGTGTGGCTATAAATCAACACCCAAACCGAACATTTGCTTGACTAGTTTGAGGCAGATTATTAAGCTAGAGTAATTCCATTTAGAAGAAGCTGATCACAAAGTGTCGAAAATAGCCACCATACACGTTTAATCACACACATTAATGTGAAAAATAAAACAAAAAAGTTGGTCCATCTGACACCTTCTCGTGGCCCTAATACAAAAACGTTAAAGAATCCAAGTGTCCCATTGTAAAAACGAATGATGTTCATCCTATGAGATATAGGTGAGGATGTAAAAACATGTAATCGGATGGGTTTCAGGTAGGGTCAAATTAGATATATGTCATTTCAAGTCGATTTGATGTTTCGACTCAATTTGGGTCGGGTGCGGGTCAGTTTCAAGTTGAGTTCATTTCAGGTCGAGTCAAAATGGTTGAGGTTCGAATAAGTTAATTGACGGGTTAATTCGGGCTCGGATAGACTTCAAGTCGGTTTAATTTCAGGTCGGGTTAATTTCAAGTCGGGTTAATTCGGGTTTCCAATTCGTGTTAAGTTTGAGTTTAGTACAAATAGTCAATAGATTTTTGGTTGAGTCATTTCGAGTGAATTATTTAACGCCTTTCATGAACACGAATCACATTAAAAATAACTATTAGGCACTATAATAAAAAAAATATCACCGCAATTTAAAATATTGGAGTAAATTACAAAAATTAGAAATAAATAAGGGTCAATTTTGGTGAAAAATAAAATTTTAGGGACTAACATGAACTAAAATATCATCATATTTAAAATACTGGACTAAATTATAAAAATATAAAATAAATAGGGGTCAATTTCGACTAAAAATTAAATTTTAGGTACTAGAATAAACAAAGATATTATTGGACTAAATTGCCAAAATATAAATAAATACAGGGAAATTTTGACTAAAAATTAAATTGTAGGGACTAGAATAAACAAAAATATTATTCGACTAAATTACCAAAAATAAAAATATATATGGGTCAATTTCGGCAAAAAATAAAGTTTTAGGGACTATAATGAACAAAAATATCATCATATTATAAACATTGAACTATATTACAAAAATCTAAAATAAATAGTGGTTAATTTCGGTTAAAATATCTAATTGATCTAAATTAAAACCTAGAAGCATAAATTTCATACCTAATTAAAATAACTCTAACATTAAATGTCAAATCTCAATTAAATTAACCTATATTACGACTTAATTTAATTAAACTAAAACCTAAAAGTGAACATTAGAGGCTTAAATGAAATGCATCTAAAGTCGAAAGAGCTAAAAATAATTGCCTCAACCTAAAAATCTAGGTGGGTTCTTTCCCTCCCTCCCACCCACCCATTCATTTTAATTAAAAAAACAATTGGTTAAAAAAAAGGGAAATGACATAATTTTGGAGGGAAGGCATCTATTTTTAGGTTAGAGATTAATTACCTTTTAGGTCTAAAATATTGCATTTTAGTCATAATATTCACTTTTAAGTTTTAATTTAATTCAATTTGGTCACAAGTACCCCACAGTTTGGACTTCAGATATAGTAATCCCCTCCCCACGATGATATTTAGTCCTTAAAAATTTACTTTTATATGAAATTAAACCCTATTTAGTTCGATTTTTTTGTAATTTAGCCTAATAATTTCAATATGCTGATGTTATTGTTCATTTTAGTTTCTGAGATTTAATTTTTAGCCGAAATTGACCCTATTTAGTTCTATGGTAAAATTGTGAAATTGGTCACTGGACTCTCAAATTTCTCTACTTTCAAATTATCAAATTGGTCCCTAATTTTGGTTTATGGACTAAAAATTGAATTTCTCCACCTTCAAAAATGAAAAAGGGTCAATTTGGACTAAAAATTAAATTTTAGCTACTAGAATATACAAAAATATTATTGGACTAGATTGCCAAAAATGTAAGTAAATATGGGGAAATTTTAACTAAAAATTAAATTGTAGGGACTATAATAAACAAAAATATTACTCGACTAAATTACAAAAAATAGGGACTAATATGAACAAAAATAAACCCCAAATCTTTAAACTAATATCATTACCCCAAACATTCCACTAGATTAGAAAATTTTGAAATAATTATATATATATTCTTATATATAATTTAATAAATTGATAGTCAACAATTGAATTATTTAACAAAAAAGATTTAAAATACAAAAATTAATAATTTAAATGGTGAAAATTAGTTTATCATATTATAATATAATAAATTCATCAAATCATCAAATTAAATATCAAGTCAGGTCAATATCAATTCAGGTCGCGTTCAAAACAAGTCGGGTAAAATCAGATCTCGGGTCGATTCAGTCGAGTAGTATCAGTTATATGCCAGGTTAGTCTTGGGTTCGGATTCGTTTCAGTCGGGTGCAAGTCGAGTTCTGGGTCCACAGTAATAGGTTCTATTCGGGTTCATGTCGTTCTCGGTCGGACGTAGGTCGGGTTCGGTTACTACAGTAACAAGTTTAACTGGGTTCAGGTCAACAACAGTCGGTTATAGATTAGTTTTGGGTCATCGCTTCCTCGGGTCAAACCAAGTTCTGACTCGAGCAGGTTTTAGTCGGATTTTCAGGTCGGGTCAGCTTTTTACATTCCTAAATACGGGTTCAAATCGCTATGTCTACATGGTGTATGCGCATTGTCAAAAGGTTAAGAACATCTATGAACATATATTACCTTAAAACCACCTTTAGACTATTAAAAAATGTTAAGTACTTTGTTAATATATGAATTATATCCTATATTTCACTATTATCATTTTGTCTTAATTTTAGATACATGGTTTCATTTCGTCAATTAAATTATGTATTGTCATTCAAAAAGTAACACGTGATATATTTATAAAAAAAAAAATTCCATTAACCTTTAACGATTCACGAGTTTCTCATTTACTCTTACGATTTAAAACTTTAAAAAATAAAATTGTATTTAAAAATTATGAAAAAATATTCAAAATGTTTTTTTAATTCCCCTATTTGTTTTCTCATTTTCGCGTTACATATTTTTTTTCATTTTCTTTTTACCTTCTATTACTATGATTTGACAGCGCCTGTTACTGTAGATCCGAATTAAACTCGAATTGAACCTGCAGGTGAAAGGAGTCGTTCACCATTGTCTTCATCACGAAAAATGAATCTTTAATAGCATAACATCTTATGATAAAAAGAAAACCATATATATTATATTAGTGAATCGAATATAGTTTATGTATCAACTAAGTATCTAATCCATACAAAAAAAAATGTATAGAGTTAACATAAGTTGTTGGCATTGGAGAACCAGCCACGTGAGACTTATGTCTCTCCATCCTTGGAATGAGAATTCTTGTGGTGGGGTGTTGCTAGTTAGCGTTTGTATTATATCCCAAAACTCTATCAGATCAAATGAAAAACAACTGGTGTTTTGATTAATAGGAAGAGTCCATCAGCAAATGGACATTCACTGATTTATGAAGAAATGAATGTCGAGCTGTTGCCACATACTTTTGGACAACTTTGTGGAACAACTCCAACCCTGGGGATGTGAAATCTTGGAGGGAGGTTTAAACAAATCCGGTAATCAAAGACGGGCGCATAATTTTATATTAAAGGACAAAAATAAATTTTTAATAAAATATACATAAAAAATTTCTAACAAAAATTTTAAATTACATACAAAATTAAAATTTGCATAGGCGATCTCAGTCCATCCCACTAGTAATAAATAGTAGGTGCAAGCAAATGGCTTTGGTTGGGGGGGTCGTCTTCTTGGCTTTTACGCAAAGAACCCTTTTGAGGAAAACAAAGATAGAGAAATTGGGGATTTGTGTGCGATCCGAGATGGGACCATCCTATTTGCTCTACTTGGATTATGCTTATAGTAATTAGATTCATCAAATTTTAAACAGCTAATTAACTTCCTAATACTAGATCCCACATGCTTACTACTGCCCTAAACATGTGACAATTTAAAATAAATTTAGTTTATTTTAAAGGTCTTGAATTTTTTTTAGAGTCTTACGGGTACAATTTTCATAACTTCAAAAACAGATTAATTTATAAACCAATAGAGTTAACATCACATTAACGAAATGATCAGAATAAAATGATATTGATGGTTTGAAGACTAATATAAAATGTTTAATGTTTTTGGACTAATTTAAAATGAGATCATATTTTGAGTTTTGATATAAAATGCTTAAAAGTTTAGGAATCAGTTTAAAATGTGAGTTATAGTTTGGGGAGTTCCTATGTAATCTCAAAAAATAGTTGAAAGATTCTATTTTTTATATTTAAATATAAAGACTAAATGTCAAACTTTATTCAAATACAATGATTAATTACATATTTTAACCTTGAGATCCACTAATTGACCTAGTAAGGCTAAGGATGTTTATATTGTCCTTTCTTGTATATGTTCAAATTTTAATATAAGAATATAATATTTCTATTTAATAAAAAACACTTGTTTTAACCTTTTATATACAGGGACTAGGCACCAACTTATTTATACATTGTTTTTAAATAATAATAATAATAAATATTATAAAATTTAGATTTTTTTAGGCATAAAGCCAAAAATACTCTGACGTTCGAATGAATAGTCACTTTGGTACATATTTTTTTAAGCAATTCAAACTTCAACGTTTTATTTTGGGTCAAAATGGCCCATATTGAAAACTGTCAGTTAACTGACAGTAAATGACTTGAAATGATGAGACAAACCTATATGGCAGTGCACACTGATATGACAATACCATATATACAAATGTGTTGACTTGAAAAAACGTTATATCAGTCAAAATAATTTTATAAAATATAAAATTATTTTTCTGCTGACTTATCATTCTGTCAAGTCATTTCAGACTATTTATCGCCATATTTCTAATAATTATTATCCGCAAATGAATTATTTTGACCTAAAATAAAATGTTGAGGGTTGAACTACTCCAAAAAATAGGGGCCAAATTAATTATTCAGTCAAACGTTGGTGGTAAATTTTTAACTGAATACCTTTTTATTTCCAATATTTTATATAATTTTTAATTAGAATTCACTACTTAAATTAATCGCTCAAGGATCAATCACGGCATCAATATAAATTTATAAATAAATTCTTTATCACTCCATTTATCGTCCTATTGGATCTTTTTTTTTTATGTAAAATGATTTCTTTCGTCACATTGTGAGTATAACATAATTCAGTTTACTTTTAAGTTTTTGGTTGACCGATGATAAAAAACTTAACTCTTTCTTTAAAATGATAATTAATATTATTTTATTTTATCTTTTTAATCATTTCATACTTTTATATGATGTTTAAATAAAAATTAATTATCACTACTTCAAAATCGAATATAAAACTAATATATATATATATATATTTGAATAGTCTAAAGATAATTATAAAATAGTATATGTTCATGTTGTAGTCACCTATATTATCCGCCCATGTATATATGATATAAAAGCCGAAAAAAATAAAAAATACAAGACTAAAAAAAATTCATGTGTATTAGGCCCAACTAGGCCTTATATATAAAAAAAACTATAGTTTTTCTTGTGCAACACTCCTTTTATTTATTTCATATCAAGCAAATTAGGTAGGAAGATCATACAGATACTATGCTTTTATTAGGGTTTTATTTTATTTTTTTTACCCAAATGTTGTTCTTTTATATTTTTATTTTTGTCTATGTTACTTGGTTTCGAATAAGAGGGAAAAGGGGTACGAGTTCTCATTAAGTCGAGCTCGAGGAGTAACCATTACCGCCGAAAGGCGAAGACCAGCAGCAGCACCGACGATGGCAGCGACGTCGACCAACAGCGACAGCAGCAATGGTGACACCGTTCAACCCGCCGTTCAGCCCATACCCTGCGTCATTAAGTTCGCGTTTCGATCCACTATTTGCAATCTCTTTTTCCTCTCCGCTTTTAATTCAGTTCCTTTTATTTTTATTTCATGCACTTTAATTCATTATTTGATTCATATTCGTCATGTTCTTTAATTCATCTTCATGCATTTTAACCCCTAAAAAATTAGGGTAAATAGATCATTTAATAATTAATGACTTTAAAAAAACTATCAAATAATTTGTATTTACTTTTTAGGTTAGTTTCCTTAATTAAAAGTTTAGATCTTTTCTCTTGCAAGATTTAAATATCAATAATAAGGTTTAATTAAATATCTAAATTTAGATTCCTAAAATAATGTACATGTTAATAATAGATAACTTAAATATTTTTTACCTTACTTTAGGATGAATCTACCACGTGTGACGAACATCGTTGAATATCACTAACACTGAACACTGTTGAACACCACTAAATTGATTAATAAAAATTAAAAATTTCAAGGAGTCAACATACAATTAATAATTATTTCTTAAAGAAAATCAATTAAATTATTTTCCATATATATTAAATTTTTGAATTTTTTAATAAGGGTAAACTGCATATTTAGTACCTCAGCTATTTCCGTATTTCTATTTTGGTACCCAAACTAATTTTTTTAGTAAAATAGTACCTAACGTTACGTATTGTTTCTATTTTTTGGTACCTTGACTATTAAAAATAAACGGAAACAATGACGTTGCTTGGTCAAATAATAATTTTAGTCCCTAAAACTTATACAGCCGATCAATTTAATCCAAAATATTATCAATTTAAACATTATTTTTCAATTTAATCCTAAATATTATCAATTTAAACATCGTTTTTAATTTAATTTCACAGCGGCTTTAAGTTAATTTCACATAGGCACGATAACAACAAGACTACTAGCAGTCAAGCATATGCCTATAATAAGTACTGAGTTCATGATTCTCACTTAACAAGTGCATACTACCATGATAATAGTACCACATTAACTAGCATCCAATTTGCTTGATACTCATTGATAAAAAAGCATGGCTGGCTGCCATCAAGGAAAAAGTAAAATAGTACCGGTTTTTAATTCGATTCTAGCCACTTTAAAACAATAGCTACAGAGAAGCATACCCACCAAACAGACAATTTTAGCATACTCAAGGAAATTGAAACATTACAGGCACTTGTCCTTAAATAGGAGCTTTTCAGTTGCCATTAATAACAAGTTACAACCATAAATACTTTCTATAATATAAACCAAGAGTGGATTAAAAGAAATTGAACGGATTACTCGATCAATCAATGAATAAACCATACCTGCAGCTCCATGAGCAAAATGACATTTTTTTTCCAAATGGGCAGTAACCAGTAAGATCCCACTTATTACAATTCCTGCTCTTCCAATTAGATGGCTTAACATTCAAACCATTGCCGCCACCACTAGTAGCAGCTCCTCCTACCCCACCACCACTGTACCCTTCACTGTATCCTCTGTGTAAAACTTCTTGCAATGCCTTCCCTTATATGACCTATGCATTTCCCCGGAAAAATTATTAGACCCCCAAGAAGGAATCTGGAATTCTTCCCTTGGCTCTAACAAAACCCCTTTCTCTTCTTCATGAGCAGCCTCTATTTCTTGCCAATTATGAGGTGGGCGTCCGAGCTCTTCAATGCTGTGAGCGAAGTTACACAGAGGAAGGGTGTTTGGACTAAATTGATAAATTGTATAAGTTTTAGGGATTAAAACTGATATTTGACCAAGCAACATCACTGTTTCCGTTTATTTTTAATAGTTAAAGTACCAAAATAGAGACAATACGTAATGTTAGGTACCATTTTGTTAAAAAATGGTTTGGGTACCAAAATAGAAATACAGAAATAGGTGAGGTACTAAATATGTAGTTTACCCTTATAAGTTTACCCTTATTAAAAAATGGTTTGGGTACCATTTTTTTTCTTCAAAAAAAATCAAAATTTTAATATATATAAAAAAATTATTTAATTGATTTTTTAAAATAATTATTAATTGTATGTTGAGTCCTTAAAATTTTAATTCTTTATTAATCAATTTAATAGTGTTCATCGTTAGTAGTGTTTAACGGTGTTCGTCGCATGTTGTAGAATTTTCCCTTACCTTAATTGTAGATAGTTAAATAAAACCCTTAAGTTAATTTTTCTTAAAAGGTAAATAATTTATTAATTGTAAATATTGGTAAATAAAAACTAACTTGATAATTTTTTAATAAAGAGTAAATAATCTTTTCTCTTTAATTGTAAATAATTTAATAAAACCTTCTAGGTTTAGCTTCTTTAAACACGTGCTTCTAACAATAATAATTAACTTTAAACATTAACCACCCATAAAAATTAAAAAGAGCATAAAATATCATTTAAAAAAGGATTTTATTGCATTATAAAAAATGAGATATTTTTTCAATTAGGGTTAATTTGGTCTTCCCCTAGCCGTTGGGGATTGGTCGAAATTCTTATGCGAGACTATATTTCTGGATTTTAGGGATTAATACCTTAATCTCCTTGCGTCTAAATTGATTCTGGTTTTCTTAGCCGTGAGCAAATTTGAGTCAATTTTAGAACTTTATGGATTTTGTATTAATCCTTGCACGCATTCATCCGGGTTATAAGGAAAATATTAGTGATCAAGTAAGCGACGTTCTATAGGCATTGTGGGGGTGCTAATCCTTTCCCACACGTAACCGTGCCCCCGAACCCTTGATCTGGTTGGTTTTTAGTCCGCCTAATATAATAAAGGGGACCGGTGGCGACTCAGCTGGGAAAATTTTAAGAGGGCATAACTTTTACTTGATCACGAGTTATTCTCCTAATAATCTGTTGCATTTTTGGGTGCTCTAAATTGTTTGCATCATAACATAAGCCTTCTACTCTGGCTTTATCCAACTTAAGTGGGAGAAAATAGTTATACCTTCTTGAGTAGCCCTCCGCATGGGCTAGTGAAAGTCTTCCGGGATCCAGATTACTTATGCTTTCGTGAGTAAACCTCCGCACGGGCATAACGGAAATGCATCCCCTTGAGTCGTGTTCGATCTGCAAGCCTGTGATGGGCCAGGATCGAACGTCTTATCTACCTAAGAGTAGGGGATAAGGACGGTTCGAGAACTTTTGTTAGAACCAAACCCACATGTTTGAGAACTTAAGAAGCCCACCTCGTTAGAGCTATATGGAAAGTCCCAGTGAACTAGAATGCATGCGGATTAAGGTTTATTTTTCTGTAATTATTTCTTGTATTTATGTTTTTTATTATTATTATGTACTAACACTCTTCTTTCCTTGTGTGTATTTTCATTTATCGCATCGCATCCAGTTGGCATTCCGAAACACTAGAAAGTCAAAGATCATTAGTGTTCGGGTTACATTATCCAGCTTCGGGGTCTCTTGTTCAAACACTGACGTCCGAACTAAGTTCTTAGAGCTTCAGCGTCGACATAAAGACAGTGTGCGGAAATAAACCACCCTAGATCTGGCAAAGCAATTGCACATGGGTTTTCCTCACAATCATCTGTTAGGATTGGTTACTATTTGGGAGAGCCTAGAGGCCTAAGATCGAGCCATATTCACCAAGAGGTACGGAGATAGCTCTCTTGCTTGGGGTTGAAATAGACGAGCCCACGATAGTAGCAGCGGTTGAATTTTAGGATCCGGCTTATCGTTGCTTCGTCTTCAATCAGAAAGAATTGGCACTTACCATTGAGGAATACATAATTATATTATGTTGGAAAGAGAAGAACTCTGGCTATCGAGGGAAGTTTGCCAAGCTTGCTGGTCTAGACATAAAAGAGGTGAATGCCCATCTCGCTGAAAAGAACAAAAGCCTTTGCTTCACATGGGAATTCATCTATGCCCAGATCATGAAGAATGTAAAGCATGAAAGGGTCATCGATTTACTTGCCTTGGCCGTTTATGGGTTAGTGATCTTCCTAAAATCCTAGGGCATGCTAAGATAACTATAGTAGACTTGTTAGCCCAGAAGAACGTGAATTTTGTTCCAGCAATATTGGTGGAAACCTTTAGGTCCCTAAACTTTTGCCGAACCTGAAGAACCAGGTTGAGGAATACATAATCCTAGGACAGTTGTACATTGATCATCCGACTCAAAAACTCTAGAAGGCGGTATCTAAGGCTCGTGAGATGAAGAACCGGGTTGAAGATTGGAGAGAGATTCCTCCCAACTAGGGAGGACAAGCAACATCTGTTAGACTTTCTTGATGAGGCAGTGGGCCAGTACCAGCAGGTTAGCTAGTTTTTCGGCCATATTCAGAGAGAAGTCGCACCAGCCAGAGGATTCGAGCAACTAGCACTGAAGTGCATCAAAGGAGAGGAGCAGTCAGATTAAAGATTTATTTTCTTTACTTTTGGAAAATAATGTGTACTCGAACCTTACGATCTATGAAGTGCACTTATTTTTGCACCATTTGCATTTATATTTTTTTTCTATTTTTTACATCACACAATTAACTACAGGAAGTTTAATCACAACAAATTACAACAAGATTACGCACAAGTACGGTGCCCGTTCTTAGACTCAGAAAATGGACATAGAAAACAGAATGATAGCAGTAGAAGCCAGCTTGAAGAGAGCTCAATACCAGTTTGCAAAGATCGAGAAGGGTTTGAAGGAAGAAATCACCAATGCCCAAGAGAACATTATACTCTAGATAGTAGCCATTCTTGGCTACAAATACCCTGAAGCTGTCAAAACCCTTGAGAGCGCGAATACGGTGATACCCCCGCAAGAAGTGAATCGTGAAGCACTCAAAGGGAAGGTTCAAACCCATCTTCTAGGAACCTCGACCAATGTTTTAGTAGCGTCTGAGGCAGGTCGAAGCGACGATCAATACATTAAAGTTCCAGACCTTGATGAGATGGCTAACAAGATCAAGACAGATAAGAAATTAGAAGATCGTTGTGACAAACTGGAGGGAATTGTCAAAGCCCTACAAAGAGTTAGCATTCGCCACGGTATAGACGCAAGAGACCTCAGCTTGGTGACAGATCTGGTCATTCCCCCTAAGCTCAAGACACCAAATTTTGAGAAGTCGAATGAACTACCTGCCCTTCAGCATATTTGACTATGTACTGTAGGAAGATGTCCTACTACATTGACAACGAGAAGCTGTTTATACATTATTTCCAAGATAGTTTGTCGGGGTCGGTCGCTCGTTGGTATACACAGTTAAGCCGGGCCAATATAAAGACGTGGATGGACTTGTCAAGTGCCTTCATCGACCAGTACAAGCATGTGACAGATATGATCTCAAACCGGCTTGTGTTGCAAGGGATGGAGTAAATGGCCAATGAAAGCCTTCACCAGTATGCCCAGAGGTGGTGAGACGTGGTAGCCCAGGTTCAACCCCCACTATTGGAAAGTGATATTACCCCAATGTTCGTGTAGACTTTAAATGGTATTTTCTATGACCATATGTTAAACCGTGCCACCGAATGCTTCACAGACATGGTCACGAGTGGAGAGTTGATACTAGCAGCCATCAAAAGTGGAAAACTCGATGAGATACTAGGTAAATATGACGAGCACTCACAACCTAAACTACTCGAACAATGAAATCTTGTCATGGAGGCAAGCTTGGCTAGAATTCATTCATGCCTTTCAGGAGTAGTGCTTAACAATTCGATGGTAGAGGACTTTCTTGCTATTGTGAAGTCATACCAAGAATCAACCCTTTTGCTTTTGCCCGCGAGCATTAGGGATCTTTTATAAGGGTTTCTATGTTATTTTAATTGTTTTAAAGATGCATTTCTTTTATTTTCTCAAGTGGCAAACATTTCATTTCTTTCATTCATTACATCCATTTCTCTTTCAAAACATATCTTTTTTGCAAGACCCATATTATTGATTGCATGAATGATTCTTGAATCTAATTCCTCGATAGAGGGGAAACAAAAATGTGCTCATGATTAATGGGAAAGATCTTAAATACAAATTTTGAGAGAATTTTCCTCTCAAACATTGTTGTTTAAGGTCTTTGGATTAAGTGATAACTCTAAAGCATCTACCAATTGATGACAGTTTTTCTTCAATGATATCCATATACGAGAGGAGATTTAGCATTTCTTTATTTCCCATCGTAAAAAAGGAAAAAGTATCCCTTGTTATCCCTTTTGAGCCTGATATTTTTCTTTCGATTGAACTCTAACACCAAAGATCACTCCCCACACTAAGGGGCAAAAGTGATAAAAGTTTATTTTCATCGGAAAAGGTGATTGGTTCTGACCATGCTATAAAGATAACAAGAATGAGTGTATTGGATGCAATGAGCAACATGAGCAAAACGACATGCAGACTAAGATGGGTATCCGAAAAAAGAAAAAAGAAAAAAATAAAAAGGTGTGAAAGAAAAATGTTGAAAATATTCCCATTGGAGGAAGCACCAAGTTGAAAAGTACAAGTTTTCAAGAAAGCATCGCATGAACCATGTGTCAGTTGAAGATTCTCGAAGCAAAAAGAATGAGATGAACTCTAGTGTGAAAACCCAAAAATGGGCACTCTAGAGTGACCCATGAAGGAAAAGAAAAGATGAAGCAATACAAAGCAGGGATTTCATCAAGAATAATTGATCCTTGGTTTAATCACCATCAAACACTTATTTGGGCCTATATATCTTTTCTTTTGTAACCATGAACCTTAACCACGTTACAAGCCTTGAAAGACAATTTCGATCATATAAGGATATTTGAGAAGATGAGTTTGTTTTCATAACACATTCCGCCTAATTGAGTTCACCTTTTTCC
Organism: Hibiscus mutabilis; assembly: GCA_019671005.1. Lineage (NCBI taxonomy): Eukaryota > Viridiplantae > Streptophyta > Magnoliopsida > Malvales > Malvaceae > Hibiscus > Hibiscus mutabilis. The sequence goes on along the minus strand of CM033715.1, from coordinate 8,699,380 downwards.
AATGACTTTAAAACTTCTAATGTTTGTTTGAGATAAGAAAAGAGGGAAATGAATTTGGGGGAGTGGTAAGTCAAAGAGAGCCACTTAAATGGGTAGACATTAGGAGCGCTATCCGGTCGATGGGCTCATGAGTCATTCATGCTATGAATTTGGGGCATCTGACTTTGTTTCTTAATTTTATCTTTTCCATGTTTGCCATGACATTTTAAAATTCTTTTAAATTCTCATGAATTCTCATTTCAAGTTTTACCTTGTTTATTCACAAGCATCTTACAAGTATATTAACATGGATTCATGAAAAAAAAACAAAAGATTTCTTGGTATAACTTCTAATTATAGGGATCCAGAAGTAAATGTTCACACTCGTGTGAAGGAGACATTGTTGAATATAAAAGAATTCATTTGTTGGTAAAAATAGAGATCAAGAAGTGGTGTAGCCATCATCAAGAGACAACTTAATCACGTTGAAGATAGTTGAGCCCAAGGTTGAATGAGGCATTACCTTGCATAAAGGGCACGAGTGTAAAAAGAAAAGCTCATGTTTGAAAGATCTCAGAAATGTAAGAGGGGCAGATGTTCCTTCCACGAGCAAGCCATAATAGGATACGTAAGTCCAGCTAGATTAAAAAGGTCAGAATGAGTTCCTCCCAAAGCCTTTAGTAGTGGGGCATCATTACCCATAGAATGACCAGATGAGTTCACATGTGAACATACAAGAAGTGAAGTAGAAAGCAACTTGAGCAATGAAGAGCTTAGAAGGCTTAATATTATAGGGCAATAGCTTGTTAAGACATGAAGATTGCATTGACTCCTCAGAAGGCAAAACTCAAATAGAATGAGCTGAGCGAGATTTAAGAAATGGAAGAGGCCGTAAGCGCAAGACACCCTATGTTGCTTTAGGGGCAAGACACCCTGTACTGTCTTCTAGATGAGGTCATAGGCGCAAGATACCCTATGCCACTTCGCGTCACTTTTAATAGAAAAAATATGAACAAGACACCCTATCACTTCAAGGAAAAGATACCCTATATCACTTCGAATGAGCAAACCATATTTCTCGTCACCCATAGAAGAAGTATATCATTTTCCAATTTGAAGCCTATTCGTTCAGGCTCATAGTGAATAGAAACCTTTGAAGCCTATTCGTTCAGGCTCATGGTGAATGAAAACCTTTATAGCCTATCTGTTTAGGCTCATGGTGAATAGAAACCTTTATAGCCTATCCGTTTAGGCTCAAGGTGAATAGAAACCTTTATAGCCTATCTATTCATGCTCATGGTGAATAAAAACCCTTATAGCCTATCCGTTCATGCTCATGGTGAATGGAAACCCTTATAGCCTATCCGTTTAGGCTCATGGTGAATGGAAACCTTTATGGCCTATCCATTCTGGCCCATGAAGAATGGAAACCTTTTTTCAACATATGGCCTATCCGTTCAGGCCCATGAAGAATAGAAGCCTTTTTTTCAACATATGGCCTATCCGTTCAGGCCCATGAAGAATGGAAACTTTTTTTAGCATATGGCCTATCCGTTTAGGCCCATGAAGAATGGATACCTTTTTTCAGCATATGGCCTATTTGTTCAGGCCCATGAAGAATGGAATCATTTTTTTTCAACATATGGCCTATTCATTCAGGCCCATGGAGAATGAAACTTTACCTATTCAGTGCCCGCAGGGGTAAGTCACTTTACCATTTGTTGAAGAAACATATAAATTCACCAGCTTGGTGGCCGATAGTCAAATTTTCATGGCATCACCTTAAGCTAGAAGAAGTGGTGTTCAAAATGCAGTTTGGCCGGATAAAATCAGTGTCTTTTGTTCTTTGCCCTATTTCCGTTTCACCAGAATGAGCAAAGAGGGGCAGCTGTAGTCACCTATTTTATCCACCCATGTATATACGATACAAAAACCCAAAAAATATAAAAATGCAAGACTAAAAAAAACCATGTGTATTAGGCCCAACTAGGTCTCATATGTGAAAAACCCTAGTTTTTCTTGTGCAACATTCCTTTTATTTATTTCATATCAAGTAAATTTTGCAGGAATATCATATAGATGCTAGGGTTTTATTCCCCCCCCCCTTTATACCTTGTAATTGGCTTTAAAAAGGCCAAGCATTCACCCATAGTAAACACAAATCAAATTGAAGAAGAATAAAAGCTATAGTTTATTTTTGTAGGTATTTTTATTCAAACGTTGTTCTTTTATATTTTTATTTTTGTCTATGTTACTTGGTTTCGAATAAGAGGAAAAAAGGGTATGAGTTCTCATTAAGTTGAGCTTGAGGGGTAACCATTACCGCCGAGAGACGAAACTAGCATCGCACTGGCGACCAGCAGTAGCACTGACGGTAGCGACGTCGACTAGCAGCAGCAGCAGTGGTGACGCCGTTCAACCTGTCATTTAGCCCGTACCCTGCGTTATTTAGTTCGCGTTTCGATCCACTGTTTACAATCTCTTTTCCCTCTCCGCTTTTATTTCAGTTCCTTTTATTTTTATTTCATGCACTTTAATTCATTATTTGATTCATATTCATCATGTTCTTTAATTCATCTTCATGCATTTTAACTCAATAAAAATTAGGGTAAATAGATAATTTAATAATTAATGCCTTTTAAAAAAACTATCAAATAATTTGTATTTACTCTTTAGGTTAGTTTCCTTAATTAATTGTTTAGATCTTTTATCTTGCAAGATTTAAATATCAATAATAAGGTTTAATTAAATATCTAGATTTAGATTCCTAAAATAATGTACATCTTAATAATAGATAACTTAAATATTTTCACCTTACCTTAATTTTAGATAGTTAAATAAAACCATTAAGTTAATTTTTTTAAAGGTAAATAAATTATTAATTATAAATATTGGTAAATAAAACTAACTTGGTAATTCTTTCAATAAAAAGTAAATAATCTTTTCTCTCTAATTGTAAATAAAATTTTTAAGTAATTTTTAGAAATAAATAAATAAATTATAAATAATTTAATAAAGTCTTTTAAGATTAGCTTCTTTAAACACGTGCTTCTAACAATAATAATTAACTTTAAACATTAACCATCCATAAAAATTAAAAAGAGCATAAAACATCATTTAAAAAAGATTTTATTGCATCATAAAAAATGGGATATTTTCTCAATTAGGGTTAATTTGGTCTTCCCCTAGTCGTTGAGGAACGGTCGAAACTCTTATGCGAGACTATATTTCCAGATTTTAAGGATTAATACCTTAATCCCTTGCGTCTAAATTGATTCGGGTTTTCTCAGCTGTGAGCGAATTTGAGTCAATTTTAGAACTTTGTGGATTTTTGTATTAATCCTTGCACACATTCATCCGGGTTATGAGGAAAAATATTAGTGATCAAGTAAGCGTCGTTCTGCGGTCGTTGTAGGGTGCTAATCCTTCCCCACACGTAACCGTGCTCTCGATCTGGTTGGTTTTTAGGTTTTCGGTCCACCTAATATAATAAAAGGGACCGGTGGCGACTTCGTTGTTACACATACATATTTTTAATCATTTGACAATACACATACACTTTATAAACAAAGCAATTTGAACATGTATCTCTTAGGATGAACATCATTTGTTTTTCCGCTAGACACTTGTTGGGTTCAATAAATATGTATATAAATCCTTTTTACTTCACTTTAAATTATTTGTTGGATTATTTTTTACAAATATATTTTACATAAAAAGATTTCGCTCACTCGTGACAGACATTGACAAAATCTAATTAATTAATAAATTATGGTAATTATTTTTTATAAATCTAGTTTCTTAATTTGAATTACTGAATATTTATATTTTGACAATAATTTTAACAGAATATAACAGGAAGAATTTACAACTCTCTAATTAAATGATTCAGGTCAATAATTATGTTAGAAACAAATATTTAAAGAATAAATTAATTAAATTAGCCCCTTATCAAAATATTATATGATACATTGATTGTGAATATATTAAATAATTTCTTAATAAATTATGGGATGAAAATCATTTATTTTACTGCTGAGTATGTTTTTTTTAATAGAACTCCTGAGTAATTTTTTTGGAATAATATAAAGGTGATTATAAGGTAGTATTTGTTCATATATATTTGTAATTTTTTGACAATGCACACATCTTTTATAGACAAAACGATTAAAATCAAATATCCTAAATAAACATCATATGCTTTTCTGCTGAAACTATTCATTACGTTCAAGTTTACTGGATAAGTTAGAAGGTTTGTGTATACTTTTCTTGATGGACCACACATATATTACTATTATATAACGTACGAAATAATTCAATGTCCATATTGATAAGATCATTCAGTACTTTTAGGACTTTTCTCTTTGGCTTAATCAAATCAATGAGTTCTATTATTTGAATAATAAATAATCAAATTGCTTTATTAATAATTTTTTAAAGAAAATTATGTTCATCGAATAAAGTCACTCCATAAGGCTACTTAAAATTTATATTTATATTATTTAGTGACCGTAATGAAATGATGAATTTATTTTATTAAATACGAATTTACTTTTTGAATGTGTTGTATTTTTTAATGTTTTATTCTAAAATTATATAAATCCATATTAATATTTTTGTAACTAAGTAGGTGTTTGGTCGACTCATAAAACTAACTCACTCGAGATATCATAGATAGTATAGATTATTCAGAATTGCATATGCTATGATAAACTATAATTATTGTTGTTGCTATATGGCACTAACATTCTATACGTATATCAACTAAACCTGTCAAAGGGTTAGGTTACTCATTTAAGTTTGAAGTTTTCACCCAATATTGGAGACGATTTGAATAAAAATATTAGTTTTAAAAATTGAATTTAAAAAAGAGAGAGCATATTTTAAATATAAATTGAACTACAATACTTGAGCTTTCAAACAAGCGGAAACATTTTGCATATAATTCTCTTACATTTTATCTATACTTATTTGTTAGATACATTTATAAATGGGATTGAATTTAATAATACAATGTAATTTTTTTAAATTTTTACACGTTTTTTACATCATCATATGAGTGAAATGGATGGCTGAAATAAGACGATTTTTGTTCACCCACATTATAAGTGTGACAAAAGTTAATATAAATAAATATTTTATCAAAAGATTCTACCCTTAATGATTTTTTATCATTTTAATATATTAAATAAATATTTAAAAATTTTACAAAAAAACACTCATTGGGGAACTCATTTTCCTTAATAATGTGCACATAATTTCCTACTACAAAACGTACAAAACATTATGCCCCTTTTGGTGTTTTTCTACTCAAACATTAAGAATTTAAATTTTAAAGTTTAATTTTAAATTTTAAATTTTAAATTTTAAGTCTTAAACCTAAAAATATACTTTACACTCAATATCCTAACTTTAACCCTAAGCACTAACCTTAAACATTAATCTTAAACTCTAAAATTAATTTTTTTATGATAAAACATAAACAGGAGCACCGAAAGGGGAGAGACAAATTTCTAGGGCCGCAAAACCTAATGTACAAGTTTAGTTGTAATTATTAATGAAGTTTAGGGGCAATTTCTCACCATCTTTCTATATATAAAGCCCATCGCATTCAATTCTCGTCACCTTCAGTTCCACCTTCCTTCAGAAGAAAATTGAGCTCACTCAACAAATTCAACAACAATGGCGATGGCTTTCAAGATGGTACAGCTTTTTTATTTCCTTTCTTTTCTTTTTCTCATTTCATTTCAATTTAATTAAATCTAACCCATCGTATGATACAATAGGCTACAACTGGGATGTGGGTCACCGATGAGTGTAAGAACTCATTCATGGAAATGAAATGGAAGAAAGTCCACAGATACATAGTGTTCAAGATCGACGAGAAATCGAGGCTGGTGAACGTCGATAAAGTCGGCGGCCCCGGCGAAAGCTACGATGATCTTGCAGCTTCCTTGCCTACCGATGACTGCCGATATGCCGTCTTTGATTTTGATTTTGTCACCGTCGATAATTGTCGGAAAAGCAAGATCTTCTTCATTGCATGGTCCATCGCCTTTTCTAATTATTTCGTCACTAATATATGCTTAGATTATTAAAGTTACTAGAGTCTCATATCATGAGTCATAACACTAGTAAACAAAAAGACCATATTTTATTTCAAAATACATGGTATGTGGTATACATAAGAACAATAATTAGAGTATTATATTCCCTAGTGAGTTAATAATAAGCAAATAATTGAGATGTTGAATAGTATTTTTTGGAACATGTAGTAATAACTAATAGTGCTACATGATTTATGAAATGGAATCTAAGCATCTCTATGCTTTAAAGAATATTATTTTTTTTAAAAAATAAATAAATCGAATCTCAAAGTTACAAGAATTAGATAAAATATCTGAATTAATCTCATATTCAAGTTTTACTAGCGGGGTTAGTCGTTTGATATCGTTTAAGCATGTCTTGAGTTTGAAGCCTTGTGTGTGTAAAAAAATCTCTACTGGGAAACTCACCCACCAAAGCTAGGTGTACGACGTAAGTCGGTTCAAATTAGTTAGGGCAAAGCCTTGGAGAAACGAAAGGGCGGCCAAAAAAATAAAACAAAAAATGGAGGATTATTTTATTTGATTTAAGTAATTAACCCTAATCCACTTCAATTAATGTTGGGTTATAGGTCCCCAGCGGCATCAAGAATTAGAGCAAAAATGTTGTATGCAACATCCAAAGATGGGCTGAGGAGAGTGCTAGATGGCATCAGCTATGAAGTTCAAGCAACTGACCCAACTGAGATGGGGATTGATGTGATTAAAGACAAAGCTAATTAGGGTCTTAATTATATATAATCATGTTTATCAGCATCTTACTTTTACTTTAAATAACTACAACATGTGGTTTCTTTAGTTTTCTTGTTGTTACCTTTTTTCTCTGTTTGCTAGTTTTTCAGCATTAATGTAAGTTAATCTTCTAATTTATAATAATCTTTTTGATGGGCCACGCTCTCTTATATGAGGCCAAAGCATCCATTAATTTCATATTTTCTTGTCAATTTTCATGTGACACATTAGTAGTGTCTTATTTTTAACTCAGAGATAATACGAGACATTTTTTTCTGTATTTATTTACTTCATTTATAACATCAAAATTCAAACTCTAAAATTTAGATATTATTTAAGGGGTTAAGCGTGCCATCTCATTACACCAACTGATATTTGATCTAATTCAATACATGGCAACATAATTTTTTAGAAAGTTCTATTAAAAAAACTTCTTAGAAAGTTTAAGTTTGCAAAACCCAATGAGTGCTTCCAGTAGAAAATATGATGATGATCATTCTAAAAGACATGAATTTGAGCACTTGCGTGTGCAAGGTGAGTGTGTGTTGTAAAAGAGTTATAAAAGTATAAACAAATACTATCATATAATTACACCAAAATTTAAAAATAATAATAATTAAGTTTGCAGAAATAACCCAAAATCCAAAATGAATTCAGTCCAACTTTCCACAAGAGAATCATTGGTTTGGCAACTAACTTGTACAGCACATTGTACATATTATGTGTGGGGTGGGTGTGTTTGCAGTCTCCTGTTTGTTTACCATTCTGTCTAATCAAACCTGTTAAAGATGAAGCAGTTAGGTAGCACTTGATTTTAGGCTTCTACTAATTAAGCATACATAAAAAGTTTGTGAATTCAATGATAGGGCATCTTTGTTTTGCTTTGGTTTGCATTAACCATTCTCATCTTCCACTGAAGAGACATTGCTTGAAATTAACCCCTAATGCTTTAATCAGAGTTATCATTTTAGGGTAATTTTTCCGTTTGCTCCGTTTCATGTTTATGGTGCAATCATTTGTAATTTATACTATAGCAGTTTATGGTTTAGTTATAGAGTCGTTCCAAGCTCCAGCCAGGCCCTGTAATGTATTGGGCCTAGGGGATTTGACCATCAGGATGCAATGTGCAATGTTTTTGATTTTGGGGTTTTAATCTCAAACACGACTGCAACATTCCATGTATATGAAGTTGACACAGCTTTATAACGCACAATTGTTGATGATTGTACTAAATAGACTCCAAATATAAGTAAAGAAAATAACTTCATGCTGTGCTTAAAACAAATAGTAGAGGCTTTTTTTTAGGATTTATCTACACAATTACAAGGGTACTGTGTGTAAGAACATCTTCATCCAATGTATTAAAAGTTAAAACCCGAATGAAACAGTTGCATCTCTCTCTCTCAAGTCTCAACCAGGTTTTAATGTCTCCCATCCATGTGGCTTTCTGCTCTTCTGTGATATAGTGGACGTTCCAAGACACAAATGTCGCCTTTTATTAACAACAGGCAGCACTCCACTGATAATAAATGGTTCATTATCCAGTTCTTCAATCTCGTCCAATGTGCTCTCGTAGCTCAGTTGGTTAGAGCACCCGTTTAGTAAGCGGGAGGTCTTGAGTTCGACTCTCAACGAGAGCAGCTCTTCCCCTTTTTCCCTTACTTTTTTTTTCGCAAATTCTGATAACCTTTGGACATAAATGAGTCAAAATGCTGAGTAAGTAGATTGGAGCGAGAGCCAAGTCGCCAACAACAGACACTTTTACACAGCTCAAAAGCGGGTCAGCAGACAACGTGGGACCCACTCCATTGATCATCGAAAATCATCACATGTCCGCCACGCGACAAACGCCATGCACGGGGCTGATAAAATAAAATAATCAGCGCCGTCCACTCCGACGAATTTGGATGACCCCATCGCCTTATCTTCAATACCAGCCGTCCGATGCTAATTCAAACATTGCCAAAAGAATCCAACTTCTACTGCCTAAGCTAAAATGGGAAGCTGCTCTCAAATTAACCTGTCCGTAGATTTCCCGTCAAGTTAAAAAAAAAAAAAAATTAAATCACACCCCTTTTCTCTTTTCCATCTTTTAACAAAATTAACGGCCCCTTCAACGCACCAATTGGTTAGGGACCTTTTGATTGCCCCTTGTTAAGCATGGTTTAATCCCAATTTCACTCCCTCTACTATTTAATCCATTTTTAATTCAATATAATTTGATTCTTCTACTTTCGTTATTGAGGCTTCTATGCTTTGATCATTAGTTGCATTTGTACAATTTATTTGCGGTTTTCCTGTAGCATGATTGCCTACTCTTGGATAATAAAAATCAATTATCCAATGGTTAAGAATGTTTTGAAAAAGTTTATATCATCACTTTAACAACAATGAATAATAGTATTGTTGGTTTGGATCTGCTATTAACTTTATAAAAGTAGAAAGATTGGATTATAGCCTTGAACTTTTAGAAAAAAATCAATTAAGCCCCCTAATACTTTTTTGCATCTAGTTAAGCTTTTGAACCAATAAACTGAATCAATTAAATCTTTTGACCATCAATTTTGATGGTTTTTTCTTGAGGTATTACTATCACGTAATACACTACAGTTCTATCACGCGACATTTACTTATTCAAAAAAATATTTTTTAGAATTTTTAAATTAAATATAAAAAATATTTGAAAATGTAAATGAAAACACTGTAACACAACACATTGCACCAACTAATCCAAAAAATGTTAGATTTAACAGTCAACATTCGTCAAAGAGGCGTGTAGATGCTAATTTTGTACGGGTTAAATTAATTACTCGAAATAATATAAATCCACATTATCTTTTTTTTAAATACCCAAAAACCTTACCTTATACTATAAGCCCAAAATTTCATGGCCCATTATATAATTTTATACAGTAAAAAAATATATACAAGAAAATCCCAACTCCTTACTCACCAAGGCTTGGTTCTCATTGGATGAATCAATGCCTCATTCCCATTGGTTAAAAAAAAACTACTTGGTGACCAAGGTCTTAACTTTCATTGGTTTTTATTTTAAGGGGATAAACCAAAAATACACTTCATCACACACACACACACACACATATATATATATACCCTAAGAAAAAAATGAGAGGAAGACGACACTACCTTGGCCGATTGAAGCACAAGCCCCCCCCCCCCCAAAAAAAAAATCAATTCCCCTGCCGTTTTTTACTATCATTTTCCTTTTTTTATTCCCTTATCCACTATAATTTTCCCTAATCGAAACTATTTTCCACCATTATTAAACCCTTGAATCGAACTTCTCAACCCCAGTAACAACATGTGGAATTTGGTTGATCGAGCATAAATATTTAGGTTTTAGGTACATTCTTCCCTTTTCTTTTTATTTATGTATAAGCCTTTTTTTATAGTTCAATGAAAATGTGGATGATTTTATTAGTAACCTTTGTTGTTTATTTTAGTCACTTTTTATGTGTTTTATTTTGTTTTTTATTTTATTTTTTGCTTGTGATATGTATGTTATTTCACTTGTTGAATGTTGTTTAATTTATTATTAGCTTATTTACTTTATATTCATGATTTCATATTATCCCTTTTATGGTATATTTTTTTGTATATGGTATATAACATATAATTAAAATATATATTTTTAAAAGTATACATGTGGTTTTTCATTTGGGTTTAGTTTAGAAGTTTAGGCCTTTTTATGTTTTGGGCTTAGTGGTTTAGGCTTTTTTATGTTTTGGGCTTAGTGATTTGGGCCTTCTTGTGTTTAGGTCCTGCTTAGGTTAGAAGGGTTTTGAGTTTGATAGTTTAATTCTTGATTAGAATTAGATAAAATTAATTTGATTAATTTAAAATCGTGTGCTCGTCTCATAGGGGCACGATCTTTAAATTAATTAGATTAATTAAGGCTTAGCTTAGAGCCTTAGATAGATTAAGGTTCAAATTGGTTTAGTGAATTTAAATTTACCCTTGGTTTATTAGGATAAATGTTAAGTTCATTAAACTAGTTGAACATTTCTTAATTACTTTTAAGATAAAATTAACATAGAGTTTAAATTGACATTTAAATTAAAACCATGATTAATTAATTCGATTTACTTTAAATAGTATTCTTGACTTATTGGAATGCTAGTTTAAAATTAATCGAATTAATTATCATATTAGGGTTCTCTAGCCTTTTTAGGATTAATTAATTTATGGTTAATACTATAAGCACCTAATTAGTAACTAGATCACTAATTAAATTTGCATAATTTGAGCCTTTATAGGTTAGGTCTTGCGTTGGGCCTTTTGTGTTTATTTTTGTACCTTTGTTTGTCATTCCTTAATTGTCATTCATACGGCTCATTAATTTTGCATCAATTAATCTAAATCATAAAAAGGGAGATATTTATTAATTCTAATATTTGTGTCGTAACAGTCCGAGCATAAAGGATGTTGACCAAATATCTGAATTAATTCTTACCGTCCCAAGGTAAAGTTAAAAGTTGATAAAATCATTACATCATATCGTAACTGCTTGCACCATGCATAAAGTGACGTGTGAGATTCGAACCATAAATTAACACGGCAGTCAGGCTTATTCGATGTCGATTTAATCTATGGTTCAATGTATCGTCAACCTTATTAATTAAATGTCCAATTAATTTGAACCCACCAATTTGATAAAGCCTGTTCAATTAAGGTTAATTTTCAATTAAGGTCGCCGAATTAAATTCCTTTCAAATTCTGACAATTTCCTTTGATTAAAAGAAACAAATATTTTGGTACCGATTTCTGAGCGTAATGAGGGTGCTAATTTTTCCCCACACGTAACCAACTCTCATGCCCTTTCAAAATGAATCTCTGGTTTTGTGGTGTCTGACCTACCTTATCCAAGTGGCCGGTGGCGACTCCCAGTTTTCAATCAGTTTTCAAAAGAAAAGGAATTTTCAAAAGAAATCCCTTGAAGCCAAGATCACAAAGAAATTATTTTGAGGATAACCCGTAGCACCGAACATATAACTTTTCAAAGGGGATTTTTTCAAAAAAAATGTCACTACAACATGACGACTCTGATGGGGATCGATTTTGTTTTAAAAACAAAAAGAAAGTTAGGCCAAGAAAATATTTATTCTTTTAATGATGGAAAATTGTCGAAATTTCAATCGATTCTAGTGAGGTTGACCCTTTCTTGAAAATGTGACTACAATTGAACGGGCTTTGATAATTGATGGTCTTCGAATTAATTTTCCATTTAATTTCTAAGGAATCACCGAAATGTGTTGCATAATGATCATCAAGATCTATACCCGAGCTTCATCCCTTAAGTGAGAGTGAAACGCCACATACCCACGTGAGTAGCCCTTTACGGGTCGGTAATTCACTTCTGAAATCCACGCCTCTTGACACATGAGCAGCACTCTACGTCATTAGGTCGTGTTTTCCTTCGACCCAAAACCAATTCACAAGCTTGTAATGGGCCAAAATTGGGGTTCTTGTTGCCTTAGTAGGTGGTAAGATAGGTTCGGGTACCCCAATTAGAACCAAACCCATGTGTGTGAATCTAAGAAGCCCACCCCGTTAGAGCCATACGGATAACCATAGTAAATTAGAATTCATGTGTTTAGGGTTTTTTTATATGCTTGCTCTTCGCTTAATTCGCTTCTGTTTATCTCTTCTCGTTTGTAGGTTTATTGTTCACCTCATGACTAACTTTTTTCCCCGTTTCATGTCATTTTTATCTTTATTTTGCATATTATGTCATAATCATGAAGAGCACTATGAGTTTGGAAATAGTATGAAATTAAATGCTAGATTAATGGGAGATTTGGTTCGTAATAATGATGCAAAGAATTCTGATGTGCAAATATGGTCAGAAGGAGGGCAATTACATGACGAGGACAATTTTCTTTCAAAAATGTGCATGGCGACATCGCATATTCGCTAGATGTTCTGGTTGACCAAGCATTATTACTAGCGGTGGTAGAGTTTTGGAACTATTGCCCATGGTTGTTTCACAATCGACGACTTTGATTTGACCTTAATAATTGGGAAGTCTCAAGCCCTTGGAAGAAGATCAGCAAGAACCGCATCTACTCAAAAAACAAAGCTTTCTAGGACAAGCTCGAAGGTTTCCTGGGAACTTTGCCATCTTGGGTCAGCAATCAAGTCTCGACTTAAAACGAGAAAAAATATTTCGGGTAGGAAGGAATTTTGGCCTTAGCTTCAGCACACCCCGAGGGTCGAGTTTAGCGGGACTCCTTCAAGGGAGCAATTTAAGTGCACCAAATGCCAACAATGGAGCGACTACAATTCATTGCCTTCTCTATTTGGAAGTAATAGCGAGAATTGATACAAGAGGCCGCCCGAAAGACACAATTCCTAAGGGAAGATGTTGCCAAGCATCAGGACTATGCGGATGATGGATCCGGTGAGAGAAAAGACCGTTGACCTATATGCTAGCTTAGGACCGCATGAGTAGTGGGTTTCTTTTGATTATTGTAATAAAACAATTTTCCCATTAATGCGAGTCATTTAACGATGATATTTGTCGAACTCAATGTCATTCTTTGCATTCATTCATGTTTTCATAGTAGCATCATTTAGTGATGTATTATTATTTTTGTTAAAGTAATACATTTTTGTACATTCACATACATCATATGCATCACTAATCGGGGAAAAACATTCACCTCACAAGGTATAAGTAAGGAGGGAATGACTTCTGACCAGTTCGACTCTAGAAATATAAATGATCTAGCAACTAGGGTAGCTAGACTCGAACAGCTTCATGAACATTTGGTTTGGAATCAAAGGGAGACAGTATCATATGTGAAGAAGTTCCAAGAGGAAATAAGGGGAAAATTGATGAACTGATGGGTATGATGGCCACCATGACCAAATAAGAAGGTATGAAAGAAAACTCTTTCGGGCAAGAGGAGAGTAAGAATCAGGACTGTGACTTCGTATTGGAGAATATGTTGTCTAATGAAGACCAAGTTGTTACTAACCAGTATGAGGTAGCACGCCCTGCTTCTGAATGCCCCATCAAGTTATTGTTGGATAAGACCAAAGACTCTTTATTGAAAATCCTATCCTAGCCAGCAAACGAATAACCAAATAAGTTAGAGCCACAAGATGAGAAAGGTATAATATGCAACGAGAGGGTGAGGATGTCGGCTACACTATCTTCTAAATTTTTATTCTTGCAATCACATGATCAACCTTTGATTCCAAGACCTCATCAGTTGTCGGTTAACCAAGCTTCCAAGGCTCAAGAAAAGAAATAAGAATCGAAGGACTTCTAGTTCACTCCCAGTCCCTTCACCTACCAAGATTTGTATTCCAAACTACTTCACGCTTGTTTGGTGGCACCTTGCTTTGTCAAAGCCCAATTATCTCTATACCCGAGTTGGTTCAATGAGAAAGATTATTGTGATTACCATGTCGGAACTCAAGGGTATTCTATCGAGAGATGTGTGAGTTTTAAGCGTAAAGTTTAGTATCTCTTAGATATCGGGGTACTAGAGTTTGAGACAATGAGTCCAGGTTTGATAATTAATTCTCCAGTCGTAGTTGATACTGTAAAAGTAGGAGGAGATCGGGTCGTCATAACGAAGAAGGAGGATAAGGCAAAGTTGCCGACATCGACAAAATTTAAAAATGTCGGTAACCATCATAACCACAATCGTCCCCTGGAAGGCTTAGCTTTGAACCCACAAAAGCGACGTTCCTTGGTAATAGTAATGTATTCCAAGAAATGAAGCCTTACTTAAGGGAAAATGGGGAAAAGAAATCTAAAATGCATGATGCAAGAGGGAGTGACAAGAGGACAAATATGTTATTGCCAATGACAAATTCGGAGCTGTTACATCTGTTAGTTCAGAACAAACTCTTGAGGATACCTCCCCTGAAACGGAATGCTTATTTCAATCCCAATGTGCTTGGAAATAGGGTTCCATGCGAATATCATCACGGTGGCTTTGGCCACACAATGGAAGAATGTGTGTTTTTGAAGGGCAAGGTCTATGAACTCGTTAAGAACGAAGTGATTTCCTTTGAGAATAAGACCTAAGTTTAAGAAAGAGGCCATGTTTTAGGGAAGGTTTGGAGCATCGAGATGAATGACCAATGTTGCAAGGGTCAAGGATTTCTAGGGCATCCTATCCATGTTTTATTATTTTTGCTTTATCTGTTTTTCTATGCATGTTAGCTTTGCTTTTGTTTACCCGAAGGTAGTAGTAGTGATCTTTTTTGAATATTCATGTTATGTTTGTTTTTGCCATTTCAATGAAATGATGCTCTTTTCTTAAAAGTGTATATATTCTTTCCTACCTTCGTAGACCCCCGGATATCACGTGCATGATGCGGCATTGATTCTAATGAAAGAGATTAATTGAATGTTGTGACAATGATGAAGCGTGATTCTCTCTCAGTCTGCTCTAGTCGGTAAAGCGAGTGAAGCAAGATCATTATTCCTTCGATGATGTTCGGTGTTAAGAAAATCTCCTAAGCGAACCCAAATAGATTTGCTTGAATGTGCCTAAAAAGGAAAATAAAAATAGAATAAAACGAATTGATTTAACTTTCAGAGCATGGTAATAGGCATTTTTCAAAAAAATTACTTGAAAGCCTGGTAATAGGCATTAATCAAAAAGTATTCCAATGTTGGAAACCTGGTAATAGGCATTTTCAGATACGAGTGCGGAATTTTAAGGGCACTCCGCTGAAGCCCGAAACTCCTCGTTTCATGAGTGATGGTAATAATTTCAAAATCGTGACTATGCTGAGTAACTCGGGGTATTGTTGTATGCTCCATCTTTATCCTCGAGACAAAGGACTGTGACGAGATGAATTCCCCTAAGAAAAAAGAAATGAATGAAAAAATTGAATAAGTCCCTGAGCATCCTGATGGAGATGTGGGAAGAGAATAAATCTAATAAGGAGCTATGCTCCACCTGTTCAATACCCTAGCGTCAGAGATGAATCCTTGAGGACACTGACACAATTTTGATTACAATCAAAAGTATGCACTTAAGTTTAAAAATTCCTAAATTGACATTATCTGCGTTCCATGGGCTAAATAAAAGTCGGAAAGCTTAAACCTTTGTTAATGGAGAAGGATAATGAGAACTAGAATGAGTAGTTTTTGAATGGATCAAGAAAGAACCATAATCATGAGGATGAATCGAGCAATCTGGGAGGAATTTCACTACTACGAGTATCGCCACAACATTCAAAGGCAAACTGCTGATCATCGGAACGGTTGAATCTAAGACGCTCTTACATTTGATATCTGGGGCATTCTATTCTTTTTCATTAATTTTGATTTTGTATATTAACCCAAGAAGCATCCTTTGTTGAAATGTTGATTAGCAAGCCAGTGTAAAAAAGAAGAAAAAAGAAAATAGGGAGAAAATAAAAAGAAAAGAAAAAGAGAGAAATAGAAAAGAATAAGGTCTTCGTATTTTAGAATGGAGTTTAGGGCGCAATGCAAGATATACATATAATTGACCTGATACAAACCTGGCAGTGGTCCTGAAAAGAATAATAGTAGGTCGTAGTATGCTACACAATTCAAAGACTTGAAGTGAGTATCTACTATAAAACCTTGGTCGGCCCAGAAAAATAAAGATTGAATTCTATATGAATTTAGATAATCATGGGGCATGTTCTCAGCCTAACATTGAGATGGAAGAAGGACAATACCAAAGATTCACGGACAAATGACCGTTGAACCCAAAGAAGAGATAGAGTACTACTAAGATCAGTAAAAAAAACATCTTAAGAAAGGCCTCAGCTCAGCCGACCGACGTTGATCAGAAATTAACCAAAGTGCAACACGGCGATCTATCAAGCGAGTGAGGTATGCGTACATCAGCTTCTAGTGAAACAAGTTGCAAAATTTGAAGTAGATCTAGAAGGGATAGGATCGACGACTAACGGTTCTACAAGAATTTATAGTGATATTGCACGCTTGATGTATATCCGAATTAATTGGCTTTCGTTCTGAGCCATCTTTCAATTTTGGAATCCTACTTTCTATTGCTTCACTTTTAACAGGGAAGACTCGATGTCCTTGGTTGAAGAGTATTATGTTTTGCTTAATCAAAAGAATAGTCATAAGGGTTGGGTTTGCACAAAGCCGTTAAAGTCCCACGATTCCCCTTTGAAGCTTAAACCCTTTTCAAAATGAGTGATGATTGGGGCAAATGTTTGATTCAGAATCGCCGAGGTAATACCTCCCTTTCATGAGAACATACCAACACACTCGGAAGGCGAGAATATCTCCCCGGAATCTTTAAAAAATGACTCCACTCATGCATCACATTTAGTTAGACATCTATAGGATACGAGCATGCTAACTCATATCATCAAATCATTTTTGATTGTTTTGACAGATTCGAGGAATTGAGAAAATTTTGACCTGAACCTTTCCATTTTGAAAGGTAGATTTTAGTGGAGATAAAAAGTCTCTAATGAAGAGAACGCTCTTAACAAAGATTCAAGGAATTTTTGATGAGAATGATTCACTTATAAAAGAGAGAGGGTTGACCATAACGAAAAAGCTCGAGAAAAACTATTTAAGCATCAATCTTGATGGAAAGACGAGAACCTCAAGAACTTGTTTGTAGTTGAAAAGAACAACTCCAGACTCCAAATTCTATTAGAAAATACAAGAAATTTGTAGTAAGAAAAGTTTTAAGCTTCGTCGACCAATTTATTTCCCGCCAAAACTTTTGGACAAATAGTAAGCGATTCGAGAGTGATTCTATATAGAAAGAACCCGAAGCTCCAGGGTTTCAACGCCAAGGGTTTTATATAGGAAGAACCCAAAGCTCAAATATTTCAGGTGAAAGATTTCAAACTCGCCGTGTTAGAGTTTCCAAGCGAAAGAGGCAGATACTCATAGTTCAGAGTTTTCAGAGCGAAGAAGACAGATACTCAAAGCTCACGGACTTCAGGTGAAGGATTACAAACTCACCACATCAGGATTTCAGAGCAAAGGAGGCAGATACTCAAAGCTCAAAGATTTCATGCAAATGATTTCAAACTCGCTGTGTTAGAGTTTCTGAGCGAAGGAGGCAGATACTCATAGTTCAGAGTTTTAGAGCGAATGAGGCAGATACTCAGTGCTCAAAGATTTCAGGCGAAGGACTTCAAACTCGCCACACCAAGATTTCAAAGAAAATGAGGTAGATACTCAATGCTCAAAGATTTTAGGCGAAAGATTTCAAACTCGTTGTATTAGTACTACCGAGCAGAAGAGGCAGATACTCATAGTTCGGAGTTTTCAGAGCGGGGGAGGCAGATACTCAAAGCTTAAGGATTTTAGACGAAGGATTTCAAACTCGCCATATTAGAACTTCCAAGCAAAAGAGGAAGATACTCATAGTTTGGAGTTTTCAGAGCGAAGAAGGCAGATACTCATAGCTTAGGGATTTTGGAGCGAAAAAGGCAGATACACGTAGCTCAATGACATTGGGAAAAGGAGACAGATACTCATAGCTCCATGTTGTAGGGAGAGGAAGATCGAATAGTTCTATATAGGAGGAACTCAAAGCTCGGAATTTCCCAACAGGGAAGTGGGACAAAATTAGTGCTTATGGTCTTTGCTTTATTCTTGTTCCACAAGTATAAGCAAAGAGGGGCAGCTGTAGACACTAATTTTGTATGAGTTAAATTAATTGCTCGAAATAAAATAAATCCATATTACCTTTTTTTAAAATACCCAAAAACCTTAACTTATACCCTAAGCCCAAAATTTCATGGCCTATTATATAATTTTATATAGTAAAATAAAAATAAAAATCTCAACTCCTTACTCACCAAGGCTTGGTTCTCATTGGATGAATCAATGCCTCATTCCCATTGGTTAAAAAAACTACTTGGTGAGCAAGGTCTTAATTTTTATTGGTTCTTATTTTAAGGGGATAAACCAAAAATACCATTCATCACACACACGCACGCACGCGAGCGCGCGCACACACACAAACACACACTTCTCATTGGATGAATCAATACCTCATTTTCATTGGTTAAAAATGACTTGGTGACCAAGGTCTTAATTTTCATTGGTTCTTATTTTAAGGGGATAAACCAAAAATACCCTTCATCACACACACACACGCATACACAAACAAAGAAAAAATGAGAGGAGGATGGCAGAACCTTGGCCGATTGAAGCAAAAGCCCCCCCCCAAAAAAAAAATCAATTCCCCTGCCGTTTTTCACTGCCATTTTCCATTTTCTTTTTTTATTCCCTTATCCACTATAATTTTCCCTAATCGAAACTATTTTCCACCATTGTTAAACCCTTGAATCAAAATTCTCAACCCCAACAACAACATGTGGAATTTGGTTGATCAAGCATAAATATTTGGGTTTTGGGTACATTCTTCCATTTTCTTTTTATTTATGTATAATCCCTTTTTTATAGTTTAATGAAAATGTGGATGATTTTATTGGTAACCTTTGTTGTTTATTTTAGTCACTTTTATGTGTTTTATTTTATTTTATTTTTATTTTTTTGCTTGTGATATGTAAGTTATTTTACTTGTTGAATGTTGTTTAATTTATTATTAGCTTGTTTACTTTATATTCATGATTTCATATTATCCCTTTTATGATATATTTTTTGTATATGGTATATAATATATAATTAAAATATATTTTTAAAAAGTATACATGTGGTTTTTTATTTGGGTTTAGTTTATAAGTTTAGGCCTTTGATGTTTTGGGCTTAGTGGTTTAGGCTTTTTATGTTTTGGGCTTAGTGGTTTGGACCTTCTTGTGTTTAGGGCTTGCTTAGGTTAGAAGGGTTTTGAGTTTGATAGATTAATTCTTGATTAGAATTAGATAAAATTAATTTGATTAATTTAAAATCGTGTGCTCGTCTCATAGGGGCACGATCTTTAAATTAATTAGATTAATTTAGGCTTAGCTTAGAGCCTTAGATAGATTAAAGTTCAAATTGGTTTGGTGAATTTAAATTTACCCTTGGCTTATTGGGATAAATGTTAAGTTCATTAAACTAGTTGGACATTTCTTAATTACTTTTAAGATAAAATTAACATGAAGATTAAATTGACATTTAAATTAAAACTATGATTAATTAATTTGATTTACTTTAAATAGTATTCTTGGCTTATTGGAATACTAGTTTAAAATTAATCGAATTAATTATCACATCACAAGATAACTCATAATTTATTAAGGTTCTCTAGCCTTTTTAGGATTAATTAATTTAGGGTTAATACTAGAAGCACCTAATTAGTAACTAGATCACTAATTAAATTTTCATAATTTGGGCCTTTATAGGTTAGGTCTTGCGTTGGGCCTTTTGTGTTTATTTTTGTGCCTTTGTTTGCCATTCCTTAATTGTCATTCATACGGCTCATTAATTTTGCATTAATTAATCTAAATCTTAAAATGGAATATATTTATTAATTCTGATATTTGTGTCGTAACAGTCCGAGCTTAAATGATGTTGACCAAGTATCTGAATTAATTTTTACCGTCCCAAGGTAAAGTTAAAAGTTGATAAAATCATTACATCATATCTTAACTGCTTGCACCATGCATAAAGGTGACGTGCGGGATTCGAACCATAAATTAACACGGCAGTCGGGCTTATTTGATGTCAATTTAATATATGGTCTGATGTATCGTCAACCTTATTAATTAAATTTCCAATTAATTTGAACCCACCAATTTGATAAAGCCTGTTCAATTAAGGTTAATTTTCAATTAAGGTCACCGAATTAAATTCTTTTCAAATTCTAACAGTTTCCTTCGATTAAAAGCAACAAATATTTTGGTATCGATTTCCGGGCGTGATGGGGGTGCTAATCATTCCCCACACGTAACCAACTCCCGAGCCCTTTCAAAATGAATCTCTGGTTTTGTGGTGTTCGGCCTACCTTATCCAAGTGGCCGGTGGCGACTCCCAGTTTTCAATCAGTTTTCAATAGAAAAAGAATTTTCAAAAGAAATCCCTTTAAACCAAGATCACATAAAAATGATTTTGGGAATAACCCGTAGCACCGAACATATAACTTTTCAAAGGGGATTTAAAAAAAACGTCGCTACAAGGTGAATTGATGAAATTTTGGAGAATAAGAGCTTAGCTTAGTGCAAAAAAAATTAGGGATGTAATTAATTTTTTTAAGTTCAAGGGCTTATGATATCTTTAACCCTAAAATTAATAATAAGTGATTATGACTCTTTAAATGGGTGACAATCGATAAACTGTGACTTCGTAAAAACTTTATTATTTTATAAAAAAATGAAATGAATGAGAGTTGAGTGTTATGAAAATTATTATTATTTAAATATTGTTTAAATATGTTTAGTATGTTTTGTTGGCGGATATAGATAGAGCGAAGTGGATGGAGATGAGGCGAGATGAGCAGGAATAGAAAGGGTACCAAATTGTATCCTTGCTTGCCCCACCTCTCACGACAGATCTATTTTTTGTCCTCATCTCGTCCCACCGCCCTTGAAACAATATGTACACATCCTCGTTCAATTGTGTGCGAAGTGAGATGAATCCCCACGAAACATGCCCTATATTTCTAAAAGTAGTATAAACTCTAGTTTTCAGCCTCTCACAAACTTCAAACGTATTGTACAGACAAAAATACTTATATTTAAATTTTACTGATAAAATATCATCACTTTTTTTATTGACTTAGATTTTTTTTTTTTGAAAATTTAATACACTACATTTATTTGCAACTCCAAACTGCCTGAAAATTACGTAAGGGAAAAGAAAAATCAACTGTAACATCATCCGCAATTAATTATCTTCATATTGATTTGTTATGAAATCCCACGTACATGGAATTCAAATTCACATTGCTCGTGTCGGTTGAGTGTTCATATTTGTATGATTTCCCTTTTCCAACCAGTCTTATTCGGTTTGGTACGCCTCTCACAAAATGTGTATTTCAGTCCACTACTTTCCTTTATTTTATTTTCCAAATTTGAGTTCCATTAATACTTTTTAAATTACAAATTTAAATATAATTTTAAAACTCGAAATTATTCTATAATATTATTTAGGCTTAAATAAAATATAAGTGCTCAAAGTATACATTTTTAGAACTTTAGGCGCATAAAATATTTGTTTTTGTAAAAATAGGTGCCCAAAGTTTCAAAAGTTACAATTTTAGGTGACTGATTGTTATTGGGTGTTAAATTTTTTAACTAATCAATGATTGACACGTGGCACTAAATTGATTTTTTTAAATTTTTTAAAGAAAAACATCCAAAATTTTTAATTTTTTCATAAAATTCTGAAATTTTGAAAGATTTACAAAACAGTCCCCAAATCTCTAAAATTACCTAAACCCCCAAATCGCCGCCGCTTCCGTCGCCGATCGCCGCCCCTGAGCACACCACTTTGGTCGCCGGACCAAGACGATCATTTCCCCCAACACAGCGTCGCCGGAAACGGCAATGATTTGGGAGTTTCTGTGTTGGGGAAAATGACTGCCTTGGTCCGGCGACCAAATGGGTGTGCTCAAGGGCAGCGATCGACGGCGATTTGGGAGTTTGGGTAATTTCAAGGATTTAGGGATTGTTTTGTAAAAATTATAAAATTTTGAGATTTTATAAAAAATTGATTTTTTTGTTTTAGATTTTTAATTTTTTAAAAATAAATTAAATATGTCACGTTTCAACAATTGATTAGTTAACAATTTGTTTAGGCTAAAGGGTCAAATTTGCCGATGTAGTAATCTGAAATCAGCAATGTTGCCCCTACTTTTTCCCTGTAATTTTACCCTCAAAGCCAATCAATTACAGCAATGTTGCCCTTTAACCGACGTTGACTGTTAAAGTGTCGACGTGGCAGTTAACATTGAAGTCATTCATGCAATTTTGCCCTCAATATCATTCAATTGCAACAATTTTACCCTAGGTTTTTTAGTTTTTGAATAAAATTAGATAAATAATTTAGTTTTTCGAGTTGAATTTTTACAAACAAAATATATGAAAAATCGATTAACAAATTTGTGTAAATATCCTTTAGGTCTCTGGTAAATTTAGAAATAAGCAAAGTGACAACTCTCATAAAAAATCAAAATATTCCTCATTTTTTTAAAAATAATTCCATAAAATTAATAAAAAAATAAGATATTCAAAAAAATTAAAAAATTAATATAAAAATTAAAATGTATTAAGAATTATAAGATGATAAAAATATAAATTTAAAAATTTAAAAGTATCTATAAAGTATTAAAAAGTTGAACAATTTCATCAAATGATAAAACATAAATATAAACTTATAAATATAAAAAAATCAAAAAATTTAAGAAAACGTTGAAGAAGTCTTTGACTGTTTCTAGTTATGCTAAGTAAACTAATATTCCTTGAACATATTTTTAATGGAATCATCATTTCATTAGAGTGGTAATAAAACTTATTAGATATTAATGAACATCAGTTTGATGTAGAAAAGCGAAAGAAAATTTGGTGAAATTATTTAATTTTTAATACTTTATAAAAACTTTTTAATTTTTATATTTATATTTTATCATTTTATATTTTCTAATACATTTTAATTTTTGTATTATTTTTATTTTCAATATTTTTTTTGAATATCTTATTTATTTTTATTAATTTTATGGGTTTATTTTTAAAAAATGGAGGAATATTTTAATTTTTTTATGAGAATTCTGACTTTGCTTATTTCTAAATTTACCAGAGACCCAAAGGATATTTACACCAATTTGTTAATCGATTTTTTATATATTATTTGTAAAAGTTCAACTCGAAAAACTAAATTATTTATCTAATTTTATTCAAAAATTAAATAAACTGAGGGCAAAATGTTGCAATTTAATGACTTCGAGGGCAAAATTGTATGAATGACTTCACTGTTAACTGCCACGTCAGCACTTTTAACGGTCAATGTTGGTAAAAGGGCAACATTGATGCAAGTGACTGACTTTGAGGGCAAAATTACAGAAAAAAATATGGGCAACATTGTTGATTTCGAATTACTATAAGGGCAAATTTGACATTTTTACCATTTTTAACACTCTTTAACGGTCAGACACCTAAAATTACAATTATTGAAACTTCATACACCTAAAATTATAACAGTTGAAATTTTTTGTATCTATTTTTACAAAAAAATACTTTAAACACTTAAAGTTTAAAAAAATATACTTTAGGTACCTATATTGTATTTAAGTCTATTATTTATGATGCTGGTTTTTCAGTTTTAACAGTAAATTCGGTTCATAGTTTTTCTCCATATAAATTAAATTAAATTCAAACAAACACATCATCGCTTTCTCGTATATATTACTAAGAGCCAAGAGATTTTGTGGATGTTTACTGTTTAACTACCAGTTTTATTACAGGACGGTGATATGTAAAATTTGCGTGGGTCTATGTTTGTCTTGTATTTCGGGTCCAGAATATAACCTGACAAATCGTTCTCTTGTATTTTTAAAGTTAATTTGGCTTTCTTATCTTTTAGGATGTTAACATTTTGGTCCTTTAATTTTTAGGGGTTTAATATTTCAATCACTCAAAACATTAAAGTTTTAATAGTGGGTAACTAAAATTTTAGTGTCTGAAAGTTGAACGACCAAATACTATTCATTGTTAGAGGTTTAAACGCTTCAGTGATTAAACATTAACCTTCTGAAAGTTAAATGACTAAATTGAAGAGATTTTTGGTGGCCAAAACATTAAAGTTCTGAAAGTTGAATCATCATTTAAGTAATTTATCCTTTTGAAGTTTTGATTTACTAGTTTAATTACATTTTTCAACATATTTCTAGATTAAATATATCAGGAGGGATCCCATTAATCCAACGGTTGCCATTAATCATCATGTGTCTTAAACGGTGGAGAGTTACTTTGTCACATTATAATATTATAATCCCTCAAACATCCTATTCCTCTCCTGGAAATCATAGAAAGCGACTCCCAGCATCCCCACAACCATTGCTTTTAAATATTAAAATGGGGAAAAATCTCACATATATAAACGGTCAAATTTGAACTTTGGTCCTTTCAATACGAATAAATTTGAGATTTAAGTCCTTATAGTTTTTTTTATTGAAAAAGAAAAGGCTAAGGACCAGTACAACCTATAAAGAACTAAGCAGAAATAATTCGACTATATGTAGGGCAGTGTCCCTCTCATTACACAATTTTAACATAATTTGATTTATTTACTTTTAGTCAGTCCAACTAATTAATATAATTAATTATTTCAATTAAATGTTGACGTGTATAATTTTCTTTCAAAAGCACTTGTTTATAAGAAAAATAACATCAACACTTTAGCTAAAATAAATAAAGATATCAAATATCGAGGTTAATTAACGATATTATAAAAATAAAGGGTCAAATAAAGTAAAGAGACTGGATTACAAATATGTGCATAATAGAGGGACCAAAATAAAAATGTGTTCTTTTTAAACAGTAAAATGAAGCCGTTTTGTCGTTAATTAATTGGACTGGAGGGATTAACTACTGTTTTAAATTAATTAAAAAAGTAGATAATTCTTATAGCACTCCCTTCTCCGAGAACTCACTCACTCACTTCACTCCACTCCACTCCACTCCACTCCACTCTTTCAATGGCGACATTACTCTCCAGTTTTGTTCCTTTGTTTGTTCTTCTTTCGATTTTCTCTAATTTCTCAAGGTCGTTTTCCACCTTTGAATCTGTTAAAACCTTCATCGTTCGTGTGGATGCTGAATCAAAGCCGTCCATTTTCCCCACGCATTACCACTGGTACACTTCCGAGTTCGCCGAGCCAACTCGCATACTCCATACATACGACACCGTCTTCCATGGCTTCTCGGCGTCTTTAACCGAAACCCACGCCGCTTCCCTCGGTAACCACCCTTCGGTTCTCGCTGTTATCGAAGATCGCCGCCGAGAACTTCACACAACTCGCTCCCCTCAGTTCCTCGGCCTCCGGAACCAGCACGGGCTTTGGTCGGACTCCGATTATGGATCCGATGTCATAATCGGAGTCTTCGACACTGGGGTCTGGCCTGAACGACGTAGCTTCTTGGACACGAATCTCGGACCGGTTCCTGCTCGTTGGAAAGGGGTTTGTCAAATCGGAGCCAGATTCGTTGCTAAAAACTGTAACCGAAAACTAATCGGTGCGAGATTCTTCTCTAAAGGTCATGAAGCGGCCGCTGGACCGGGCGGTCCGATCGCAGGAATCAACCAAACGGTCGAGTTTATGTCGCCGAGAGACGCTGACGGTCACGGAACCCACACGGCCTCTACGGCTGCCGGGAGACATGCATTTCGCGCTAGTATGGGAGGTTACGCCGCTGGAATAGCGAAAGGCGTGGCGCCGAAAGCGAGACTGGCGGTTTACAAAGTGTGCTGGAAGAATTCAGGTTGTTTCGATTCTGACATATTAGCCGCTTTCGATACCGCCGTTAAGGACGGTGTCGACGTAATTTCGATTTCAGTCGGTGGCGGAGACGGAATCTCCACTCCATATTATCTCGACCCGATTGCAATCGGAGCATACGGTGCGGTTTCGCGAGGGGTTTTTGTTTCATCCTCTGCTGGAAATGATGGACCTAACATAATGTCGGTTACCAACCTTGCTCCTTGGTTGGTCACCGTTGGAGCGGGAACAATTGACCGGAATTTCCCGGCGGACGTTGTCCTCAGCGATGGGCGGAGGTTAAACGGCGTATCATTGTACTCCGGCGTGCAGTTAAAAGGAAAGATGTATCCGGTGGTTTATCCTGGAAAATCTGGGGAACTCTCAGCTTCTTTATGCATGGAGAATTCTCTCGATCCTAACCTTGTTAAGGGAAAAATCGTGATCTGTGATCGAGGGAGTAACCCAAGGGTGGCTAAAGGTATGGTTGTGAAGGAAGCCGGTGGAATCGGCATGATTCTTGCTAACGGTGCTTCAAACGGTGAAGGTTTGGTCGGTGATGCTCATCTTTTGCCCGCTTGCGCTCTCGGGTCCGATGAAGGGGATGCGGTGAAAAAGTATGTTTCGTCATTGCCAAATCCGACGGGTACTATCGATGTTAAGGGTACCGTGATCGGCATCAAGCCAGCTCCGGTTGTGGCTTCCTTTTCTGCGAGAGGACCCAATGGGTTAAACCCTGAAATTCTTAAGCCGGATTTGATTGCTCCCGGAGTAAACATTTTGGCTGCTTGGACTGATGCTGTTGGCCCGACTGGGTTAGAGTCCGATCCAAGGAAAACAGAGTTTAACATTCTGTCAGGAACCTCCATGGCTTGCCCTCATGTTAGTGGTGCAGCAGCTTTGCTTAAATCGGCACACCCTGATTGGAGTCCGGCTGCAATTCGATCTGCTATGATGACTACTGCAAGTATAACCGATAATACAAACCGGCCTATGATTGATGAAG
The DNA here is from genome assembly GCA_019671005.1 of Hibiscus mutabilis. Taxonomy (NCBI): domain Eukaryota; kingdom Viridiplantae; phylum Streptophyta; class Magnoliopsida; order Malvales; family Malvaceae; genus Hibiscus; species Hibiscus mutabilis. The sequence continues at coordinate 8,672,180 of CM033715.1, read as the reverse complement.
CAACAGGGAAGCCTTCGACTCCTTACGATTTCGGTGCCGGGCATCTCAATCTTGGTCGTGCAATGGATCCGGGACTTATTTATGACATTACTAATAGTGATTACGAAAGCTTCTTGTGTGCCATTGGTTATAATCCTAAGTTGGTACAAGTTGTCACGAGGTCTCCGGTGGTTTGTCCAATGAAGAAGCCATTGCCCGAGAACCTCAACTACCCTTCAATTGCTGCATTGTTTTCAACCACATCAAGGGGGCCATCGAGCAAGGTATTTACCAGGACTGTGACCAATGTGGGTCAGGCAAACGCCGTTTACGTGGCTAATATAGTGGCACCGAGAGGGGTTACCGTGACGGTGAAACCAATGAAGTTGGTGTTCACACCTGCAGTGAAGAAGATAAGCTATTCTGTGACCATAACAGCAGATAGCAAGCATCTGGTGTTGGATGATGCAGGAGCTGTTTTCGGGTCATTGACATGGACAGATGGGAACAACAAGCATGTGGTGAGGAGCCCCATCGTAGTTACACAGCTCGATCCCTTGTAAACTAGTAAGCTCGTGACTCGGTTCGATCAATGTAGGCTTTGATCGGGTATGCAAGAGTGGGGTCACTGGGTTTTTAAGGTAGCACTTTGTTCCCTTTCTGTGTGTTCTGTTTTGTTAGGATTAGGGGGTGTCCTTTCAGAAAACTGGATCTGTTTTGTTAGGATTAGGGGGTGTCCTTTCAGAAAACTGGATTTGAGGGATGGTTTAGTGTTGGGTTTTTACTTTAATTCCTCTTCGTCATATATATATATATATTTGCTTAATCATGTGTAATTATAATCTTTAAGAAGATTATGTTATACAGAATAGTTATCAGACAAAGAAGTCCCTTTCAATTCCAATCAACTGTTCTGCTGACTTTTGTTTTGTTTTAATCATTTACTGATACGGTGGTTGAAAAGATTGTCACTTTTGTCACTATTGGTTTTGCCCCGGTAATCGACCAGTTCATGTTGGAGAGAATTATATAAAGCTAATGGTTTGCGAAAATCTAGCTGTCGGCCATTTTGCTTACTCCGCTGATGAAGGGACGCAAGGCTTTCCCCGTTTCAACATAGGTACAAGAACTACTTAGGCTCCGTTCACCTTCGCTGGCAGAACTTCATTTACGGTAAAAGAAACAGGTGTTGGAGAAATTAAAAATCTCAACCTAAATCAAGCATAAAAACACAGTAAAAAGAGGCAAATACAAGGTGTTCATTGACATTTTTCGTTTAGCAGCCGATTTTCTTCTTCAAACGTATTGTTGAACGGAGCCTTAGTTATTCTTCCTCGATGCTTTGTATACATCTTGGAATCCAAAATTCGAACCTTCAATTTTTAAAGCTTATAATAATATCAATGTCAATTGAACTAGTACTCCATAAAATTCGTAATTTATTAAGTGGTTATTAACATTTTAACGTATAACTAAACACAAAACCATCTTTCAACATCCCGTAGTTCCTGAACACGCGAGGACGTTTTTGTCCATGTGAACCAGCCGACAAACGACCTACCTTTAATTTATGTTCAAACCGATTTCAAAAATTGAAAAGGAAATTAAAAATGAAAACGAATAACCTTTTTTTCTCCTTAACCAGAAGACAAGCTTTTACTTTATATAAAGGGTTATAAGTACGTGTATTATAAGTGGAAAATAAAATCTAGGTTAAAGACTTTATAATCTAGTCAAAGCATACGTGTCACTTTTTCAGTATTATTTCTCATCAGGAATGTACCAAGAGAATGTTAGAGAATAAAAACACACTTTTGAATTTACAAATTTTCAATATAATTTAAATTTTTTTATCGATTATTTTATTTCGCTCTAATTTTTTGAAATTTCACAAACCGTAAATTTCTAATATAACTTTTCAAAGCTTTATACTTTGACGACGACATAAAATTTTATGACCGTCTCTATTTTTAATTTTTTATTGACATTATACTAAAAATTAGTTTGACATTATTTTTAAAAAGTGCAGTGAAAAAGTATTTTTGAACTCATTGCAGAACATGACCTAAATAGCAATCTCACAAAAAGTGGTAGAGTTTAGAGAACGGCAAATTTCGAAACTCATGTTGCAATCTAAAAATGTTATACTTTTTTTATAATATTTTAGGTTAGTTTTTTTTTCTAGCAATTTTCAAGACTTAAATTTTTTTAGGCTTGTTGTTTTTTAGATAAGTTTCGAAATTTAAAAAAAATTACGAAAAAACTAACTTAAAATATTATAAAATAATATAACACTTTAGGTTGTTTCATGTTTGGATAATTGTACCGCGGTCGTAGACCTACCCATAAAAATCATTAAAATGTCTTCCTACTTTGTCGTTTAAGCACCTCTACATCACAGCAGGGCCATCCAAACCTCCTTAGAATTTTGTGATCTTTGCTTTCAATCAATAGTTTTTTACTGTCAGGTAGCCCCATATATCCTCTAATTTAATCGCTAAAAAGACGGATAAGAGAAGAGGTCCTATACACATGTATGTACTTTTTTTAATCATCGGTATTCAACCTATTGGTTGACTACTCAAAATCGGATACTGTACAGGTCTATTATGAGGCGTCCTTCTCAACTCAATTTGCTCTATTCACATCGTCATTTTTCAAATTCTTGACATTGTCTACGAGATCTAGTGCCCCATCCTACTAAACCAACCAGTTGTTGGTCATATGTATGTAACTTTAATTTGTTTGTATGATGAAGCAGGAGATGGTGGTGGGCAGTTATGGTTCATGGCGAAGGGTGACAGTTTGAGTAAAGATACAAAAGAAACAGAATGGGTGGGTCGACCGCATTCAATTTGTGCACATCAGAGTCAGCCATCAGTGCCATGAAATAATGCTAATGGAGTACGCCATTCCCTTGTGGGACGCAACACAATTCCCAGTTTCTATGTAACAGATAAAGTACAACGTATTAAATATCAGTTTGGGGATTCAAAAGCAGAACAGCCATGAATTAGGGAAATTTCTTAACTCTTTTTTCTCATGGAGAAGAAAGGACCCTACACAAAGCTGGACCCAGGGCCCTCTGTTTGTGGGGAAAAGGTTTGCTTGCAACTCACGTTTCAGCTTTTCTCTGCTAAAAATCCAACCTTTGATATCAGTTTGAGATCCATAAATTTCACTGGAGTTCTTCTTTAACAATTCAATTGGGTAAAAGTAGTAAAGAATTACCTAACAATGTGCTATCCGAATTGATGGAGATGAGAAACAATCGAAAACTTTACTCATGAAAACAGAGATCGAAAAAGTTTTATCTTTGAAGTTCAAATAAAGATAGAGACGAAATTGCTATATATGCACTGTTTGATTTTTGAACCGTACCCGTATAAATCCACGTGAGATTCTTGATATTTTACAAAATTTTAAAAAAACATATACTTACCTCCCATTTGATTGATTTGGCTACAAAAATGTTAAGAAAATAAATCGTTGCTTGTTAAATTATTATTATAATTTTAAAATGGTCTTCGCAAAATTAAATTAATTTCGAAGGTTTAATGTTGAATATTTGTTTTTAGTGTATTAAGATTTAAATTTTTTTTAAGTATAACAAATATATGACTTGAAAACTGAAAATGATCATATATTATCGCTAGTTATATATAGTAAGTTTTCTTTTCTTTGGACGAGGATTTTTCAAAACCCGCGATGATCCACGCACGGAGAGAATATGTGAACAATTTTTTTAAACATTTAACTAGATTCTCTGAAACCATTATCATAAGTGTTGAAACGGATTGAAAAATAAAAAACCGTCCCGTTGCCCCCCTATTGAAGTCCCTACTCCCTACCCTATAATGTGGAGTGTATAACATGATCCGTTGTTGGACTGAAATGCCAGAGTCATAGGCTAACAGTTGAGGATCCAGTTACTGTCGAACACATAACACGATCCCTTGTTGGACTCCAACAGTGTTGAAGTAAGTCCGCGTTTCACTTGCCAGGCCGGTATTTGGGCCCCCAATTGTGGAAAAAAGGTGTTGGGATATTTCTCTATATGGGTTAGTGCTGATTCAACAACATCTACTTGCTGCTACATCTTGTCAGGTTCCCCCTTTTTACATTAAAGTTTACGAACAGTAAACCCTTAGATTGAGCTAATCATGTTAGTATTACTTTTAAATCCCATTTTTGGCATTTAGCTAATAATTTGATGTGCAAAGTCTGATGCACCGTAATCACAAATTAAACCAACAAGAAACCAGATATTCATCTGTTTGCTAAGTCAATATGATTCTAAATTTTCAAACTCATGGGATTATTTTTAACATATACTCCATTAAATACATCACGTTGAACACACGTGTATTGAACTGTCCGTTCTAATTAGAGCCTAAATGAATTAGGCTTAAATAAATAAGGATTTATTTATGTCTGTTCGCTTATTAAACGAACATAAAAAATTGTTCGTACTTGTTTATTTAACCCATTGACTTAAACCCAAATTTTGTTACAGTTCGAATTGACTATAAAACATCCATCATTTGAACTCGTTCATCCCAAATTTGGAATTGACCAAACTTGAAGCAATCAAAACCTGACATGATCAAACTTCAAATTATCGAACAAATAATTCAAATGACTAGAAAATGTAGTAAGCAAAACTCAAAATGTTCTTGTCTCCGGACTCGGAATTACCCAAACACAAAACTAAACCAAACTGAAATGACTCAAAAATCTTAAAACTCAAATTGATTCGATCCAAAACCGATACAACTCCTCAACTGACAAGTTTACACGTGTGTATATATATCAAACACATATATGATGGATTGCTTTTTTCAATCGGAATTAACACATCTTCTCCAAGTCTTGTTACCTATAAAGAGGGGGTGCCCCCGCACGACACATGCTTTTTTTAATGTCAATGGCCAAGGATGGGTGAGTTAAAAAGCTCAGCCTTTAGTACCAAACAGACCTATAATGATCAAAGGCAATGATAACCCCCCCCAAGCAAACAAACTTCAGTTTTGTTCCGAAAATGACCGGTTTTGGCATGAATCCCCAACCCATCATTTGCGTGAAAAATGTGGTAAACTTTCTAGAAATCATATATATATTGAATAAAGAGGACAATGGCATTCATAAAAACACATCACAGAAAAAAGAAAAAAATGATACAAGGGATCGGAGAAAAACACAAAACAAGCTGGGAGGAGAGACCGACAAACAGAGTCGGAAAAAAAACGCTGATCAGAATAAATCAAAAAATAATAAAAAACAAAATCAGACATAAACAAAACAACAAACAAACAACTGAGGTCGGTGACAGAGAAGACAACAACCATATCGATGATGAACGTGATGTAGCGAGAACAATCAGTCAACACGTCCAAATAAAAAGATAACGAAGGTTGAAGGGGAATAGAAAGACAGGCCGGAGCCTGACCGAAAGACGGACCACCAACGGGAACAGATCCACAAGAAAATCATCAAGTGTACTCAAAGATTATCCATAGGTTAGGTATTCAAAGATTGTTACTTTTATCAGTCTACTAATTAAAAACATGTGATTTCCTAAACCAAAACTTAGTTGAACCATTAAAGTTAGTAAAATGTCAAATTATGATTTTAGTCTCTCTATTATGTTCAAAATTTAATTTATAGTCGTTTTATTTTAAATTGACATAATTTGATCATTCTACTTTTAATATATCATTAGAGAATCTATATAGTTAACATTGTATCAAACTCATCACGCTATATAGGTTTTCTTGTGTTGAAAGAGGTGCTTTAAGAAAAACCCACATCAACCTTTTAAATGTAATAATAACATGCTAGGTGACAACATTATAAAAGTACAATGTTCAAATCACGTGTAAAATTAAAGTATGGGGACTAAATCTCTAATTTGAACATAGTAGAGAGACCAAGGAATATATAGAAATGCCATGCATTTTAAGTTAAAAAAATTGAACTCAATAAGTGATCCCAGTGCAAAAGAGAATGATGTCCATCTTAGGAGACTCAAATTCGAACAATTTTATCCGCAAAGTATGTCTTATCAAAATATTCAAAAAAAGTATAAACATATAGTGCATTGTAATCTACTTAAAATTATTTTAAAAAAGAAAAAGGTTATGTTAGAGTGGAGTTAGGTGGATAATGTTGGGAGATGTTGGGTAGGTAGGGAGATCTATGTGGACAACAAAGTAGGGGGGTGACATTTGGGCCTAGTTAATGGCATAAGAAGGTGATGAGATTAGCTAAGCTGTGGGGAGAGGAGGGATAGGTTTGACCCATAAATACATTGATTGCTTTGGGGAACCATCGCCTTCAAGTGAATACCCACCCACCTAACCATTCTCAACCCTAAACATCTCTATCTTTAGCTCTCTCTCTCTCATGCTCATCCTTTATGATCATTATTATTTATGGGCATCTCACCAAACTCTGTTAACTTTTTCCCACCAGCTAGGGTTTTTCTATCTTGAGCACTTGTGTGTAATGTTCACCCTTACTTTTCCTTCACATGCATACAACAATGAAATTAAGGAGGATGCTACTAGGGTGTTCAAAAATACCCGACCCGAATGATCCGACCCGTTTAACCGCCGACCTAATTAAAAAATCAGATATTTTTATAATTTTTTTACTTTTCGGGTCGGGTACTCGGCCCATCATTTTCTGGGTCGGGCCCGGGTCGAAAATCTTAAATTTCCGGGTAACCGGAGAATTCAGATACCCGAATATATTTACATTAGAGTATATTTCTTCTTCATCCCTGTGTAAGCTTCTTCCTTGGGCTTTAGCATAATCGATTCATACCACGTTCGTTTGTTTTAGAACGCATAATCGTTTCAACACTGTAAAATTCACCAACTTTAGAGCTGCAAATATTTTAGAACAAAAGCTGTGGTTTTTAAAGGGTTTGGATTATGTGTTTATCACTGTAAGTTTTTCTATTATTTTAGTCATTTAGACTTGCAAATATATTAGAAAAAAGTTGTACTTTTTAAAGGTATTTGGAGTATGTATTATGAATCTTTAAATTTTATGTGTTTGAAATTTGATTCTTTTTAATTTTTAAAAAATAAAAATTGTGAACCATGTACCCGGTAATCACGGGCCGATAAATATGATACTCGAAGAACTTTGGGTACCCGAATTTGGACACCCTTAGTAGGGATGTAAAAAGCTGACCCGACCTGAAAACCTGTTTGAAACTTGCTCGAGTCAGAACCTGGTTTGACCCGAGAATGCAAGGACCCGAAACCGACATGTAACCGACTCTTGTTAACCTGAACCCGAGTTGGACCTGTTACTGTAGTAACCGAGCACGACCTGCATCCGACCGAGAATGACCCGAACCCGAATTGAACCTGTTACTGTGGACCCGAAACCCAACTTGCACCCGACTGACAAGAACACGAACCCAAGACTAACCTGGCAGATAACTGATATTACCCAACTAAATCGACCTGAGATCCGATTTTACCCGACTTGTTTTGAACCCGACCTGTTGTTGACCTGAACTAATATTGACATGGCTTGATTTACCTGACATGTAATTGAAGAAGCCTATGATTTGATGAATTTAAAGTATTGATAAATGTAAACTATTAAGTGTTGGTAAATGTAAAATATTAATTTTTTAAATCAATTTAAAGTGTTAAATAATCTTTTTGTTATATATACATATATAATTAATTAAAAATATCAAAAAAAGGAAAGATTGGATTTAGATATTCATTTGACACTACTAAGTTTGAATTTTTGTTAAATAATTCAATGCTTAGTAATAATTCAATATGCTTAGTAACTCATTCAATATAAATTATTTGTCAAGTTTGAACTAAATTAAAGTTTTAACTTTAATGTTGATGTTATCATGTGTACAATTACATGTTTACATCCATATCAAAATTTTGTGTATAATTATATTTAATCAAAGTTTATTATATGTTATAATAATAATAATAATTTCCGAATTGAATTAACTTATTAAACTTAAGATCTACTTGAGCTAAATTAAAATCTAGAAGCATAAATTACGGACATAATTAAAAGAATTCTAAAACTAAATGTGAAATTTCAATTAAATTAATCTAAGTTGGGACTCAATTGAATTAAACTAAACAATTGGTATAAAAAGAAAAAGACAATTGGTAAAAAAAAGAGGGGAAAAGACAAAATTTTGGAGGGAAATAAGCCACCCATTTTTTAGGTTTGAGATTAATTTACTTTTAGTATAAATTTTTCGAGGGATAAAAGCCACCCAAAATTTTAGAGGGAATTAGTAGAATTTTTATTTTTGGTAATTTAGTCTAATAATATTTTTGTTTATTCTAGTCCTTACAATTTAATTTTTAGTCAAAATTGCCTCATATTTATTTATATTTTTACAATTTAGTCCAATTTATTCTAGTCCATAAAATTTAATTTTTACTCTAAATTGACTCCTATTCATTTTTTGTAATTTATACTAATCCCTAAAAAGTAAAAATATGTCTGCCTATTTTTCAAGTTGATCTGCCCGCAGCCCGCCAATATTTAAAAAACAATTGTCAATTGTTGCAATAAATGGAGGGATTCTTGCCCGCCCATTTTTAAGGGGTTATTAGTGGATTAGGCCATTACTAGTTTAAGAGCTTTACACTTAAGTCTTTTTTTTATTCTTTAGTTTTAGTTTGATTCATTTTAGTCTCAATTTTAGTTTAGTTTCCTTAGACCTTTAGGTTTAGTTTTTTTAAATTAGATCATCCTTCATAAAATTGTTTAATAATTACAACGTTTGACGGGCTTTTGAAGGCCCAATTTTTTTCGGCAAGGATGAAAAACGGCGTCAATGTAATAAATTATAATTATTAGTGTTTGGGGTTATGAGATTAGTTTAGGAATTAGGAGATTAGTTTTGCACTTTAATTATTAGTGATTGAAAGATTTAGGGGTTGAGGTTTGGGGTTTAGGTGTAAATGTGTCAAGTTGAGTGTTTGGGGCTATGGGATTAGTTTAGGGATTGGGGGATAATGCTTGCACTTTAATTATTAGTGATTGTAAGATTTAGGTGTTGAGGTTCGGGGTGTAAGGGTAAATGTGTCAAGTTGAGTGTTTGGGGTTATGGGATTAGTTTAGGGATTATGGTATTATGCTTTTACTTTAATTATTAGTGATTGTAAGATTTAGGGGTTGAGGTTTCGGGTTTATGGGTATAATATATGTTTCAAGTTGAGTGTTTGAGGCTATATGATTAGTTTAGGGATTAGGGGATTCGAGAATTAGGCTTGCACTTTAATTATTAGTGATTGTAAGATTTAGGGGTTTGGGGTTTAAGGGTAAATGTGTCAAGTTGAGTATTTGGTAGGAGTTATGAGATTAGTTTAGGGATTAGGGGATTCGAGAATTAGGCTTGCACTTTAATTATTAGTGATTGTAAGATTTAGGGGTTTGGGGTTTAAGGGTAAATGTGTCAAGTTGAGTATTTGGTAGGAGTTATGAGATTAGTTTAGGGATTCAGTTTGCTCTTTAATTATTAGTGATTGTAAGATTTAGGCGTTGATGTTTGGGGTTTAGGGATTCAAATTGACCCCTATTTATTTTAAAATTTTCTAATACAATACAATGTTTTTAATATGATGATATTTTTGTTATAGTTCCTAAAACTTTATTAGCCAAAATTGACCCATGTATATTTCTATTTTTGGTAATTTAATTGAATAATATTTTTGTTTATTCTAATCCCTACAATTTAATTTTTAGTCAAAATTGCCCCATATTTATTTATATTTTTGGCAATTTAGTCTAATAATATTTTTGTTTACTCTAGTAGTTAAAATTTAATTTATACTCCAAATTCACCCCTATCCATTTTTTTTATTTAGTCCAATATTTTTAATATGATGATATTTTTGTTTATTATAGTCTCTAAAATTTATTTTTATTCCAAATTGACCCCTATTCATTTTTTTATAATTTATCCAATGTTTTTAGTATGATGATATTTTTGTTCATGTTAGTCCCTAAAATTTTATTTTTCACCGAAATCGACCCTTATTAATTTTAAATTTTTGTAATTTACTCCAATATTTTAAATATGATGATATTTTTGTTCATTACAGTGCCTAATATTTATTTTTAATGTGATTCGTGTTCGTGAAAGACGTTAAATAATTCACTCGAAATGACCCTTCCCAAAATCTATTGATTATTTGTACCAAACTCAAACTTAATACGAATTTGAAACCCGAATTGATCCGACCTGAAATGAACCCGACTTGAAATGAACTCGACCTGAAATGAACCCAACCTGAAATTAACCTGAGCCTGAATTAACCTGTTAATTAACTGATTCGGACCCGAACCGTTTTGATCCGACCTGAAATGAACCTAGGCCGAAATGAACCCGACTTGAATATGACCCACACCCGATCCAAATCGAGCCGAAACATCAAATCGACCTGTAATGATCTGTATCCGATTTGACCCGACCTGACAGGACCCGACTTGAAACCTATATGATTACCTGTTTTTACATCCCTAACCCCTAGATGCTACAATTAAGGTACAGGGTTGTGGCTCCTCACCCCCAATTTTGTCGCCCTCGAGTTGAATTTCTATTTTTGTCCCTTATTAAAATAATTATGTTAATATCGTACATTATAATCTATATTTAAGGAACTATATAGGGTAATTTGACCAACAACCAGTTTATCTAGTGAGTTAAGACATTATATCTCTTAAGCAAGATTAGATGTTTGAGTCATGACGTTGTGAGTGGAGCAAACTTGATTAGGAAGATCGTGATATTATAGGTCTCTGCAATATTTGATATGGACATTCAGCTAATAAGTTGGATATTCATGATTATAGAAAAAATAAAGGTAGTTTGGTCTTTAAAATAAAGTATGTAGGAATAGTTGATGTATGTTTTAATTAAATTTTCCTAACTATTACCAATCTGTTTTCATATCTTTATATTTTCAGCTCCCAAGAGGGGTCGTAGAATAAATAGGGGCAACTTAGACATTTTCCTAAGTAAATAGGGTTAAGTTCGTACTATCAGCTCCCATATGGAGTAGACATGGGTATTTTCGACATTTTGATTTAAATAGTTCTTCTTTTTATTTTAATATTTTAAAAATGTATAAAATTAATAGTTTTTTTCATAAGCAGTTAATTTATTTTTTAATTTCAAAATTAAAATTGAACCGATTTAATTGCTTCAACTATTTTTTTAAATATGCTAGTGTAATTATAATACAGTATCTATTTAATTTTTTAGCCCTCTAATAAGGCACATACAACGTGCACAAATAATGTTCAAACTCGAGTTACTTGAATAAAATACATCATCATTTACTATTGGGACCATTCCACAGGTTTTGTTCCAACAACTTTTTAAATGGATAAAAAATTAAAATCTATGTTTAGGATTCATGATCCAGAATGTCTTCCTTGAAATTTGAATATATTCTATCCTTAGATAAGCAATGTCTTGTCATTACACTCGACCGTGTATATATTGGGAGGAGCTTTTGCCTCCCAACCCACCAATTTTTTTTACCTTTGGTTTGTATAAAAAAAATAACTGTGACCCCCCCCCCCCTCCTTTTCACCATTTATATTGTCTTCTCAACCTCCGATTCACTCCGTCCCGAGCATAGCATATGTAAACTATTTCCAGCCCCAGTTTCAAGCATGTGCCAGACTCAGAATGTATCAACATAAAACATAGCAGATTGGGATGCTGTTGCTCGTACACTTTTTGCTATTGTTTTAGACCCTATTTCCGGATGCTTACAAATGTAAAGCTGCTTCGAACTTTAAGCCACGGATTCCAGCACCTCCCCCCACACGTTTACAAAGCTTAAAACCAGCAAAATTCAACTTACAGATGTAACAAACAAAGTTACCCGGTTCCTGTTTACCACAGTTTGGGTGTTTTGTGGTCATTGACGAGTGCAGACAGCACTAATCAAACCAAAATTACAGGGGCTGTTTTGGTTAAATAACCACTGCTGTAAATGGGCTCAAAAACAGAAAGGGTAAAGTACACCAATGGTCACCAAAATTTTAGTGCACATTCATTTTGATCATCAAACTTTTAAAATTTTTATTGGGGTCACTCAATTTTTATTCAGTTTTATTTCGGTCCCTTCTGTTACCTTCCATTAGAATAAGAATGACATGGCCCGTTAGTTTTTATTTTTTATTAAAATAATATTATTTAGACATTTACTGCTAATTATAATACTTGAAAATATTTCCCAAATTTTTTTGTTTAAAATCTTAAAAATCTAACGCGCTGATTGTCTTTCTCCCATTTCATTCTCTGCACACAATGGAAGAAGAAAATTTCCCAACATATTTTTGTTTTGCTCTTTACAAACGCCAAATATCAATACAAAGCTTTCCAATTTCATTTGTACGGAATGGGTTCTTTTCATTCAAGAGTTTTATTCAAGCTTGCCTTCAATCTAGTATGTCCTTTTCTAACTAATCTTTACTCTCTTTTTTAGTGTCTGGTTCTTCTTAAAATTTGTTTTATGTTTTTGGGATTAATATCCAATTGAATGCATGATTATCCTTTCTGGGTATTAATTATTTTCATTGGTTTTGTTTGTAATAAGATGAGATTTGTTATTTTCTTAAGATTGATGTTATTTGTAGGGAATAAGCTATCTTGACTTCCCTTTGAATTTTTGAAAAGTTGAAGGCCTCGTTAGAAACCCCCTTCCTAGTGAAGGGGAAAAGAGTACTCGAACTAATATTTTATTTATACAAAAATAACAACACTTAATAGAGTTCAAGCATACATCGACCCTGGATAAAGGGCAGCATAACTCTAATGCTAAAATTACCAAAACCAAACAATAAACATAACACTACACTATCCCATGTCCATCTTAGCTAAACCATCTGCTTCAATGTTGCATCCACGATGGATCCAGCGCAGAAAAAAACCTCTAACACGAATTACTTCAACTAGTTCCTGCACCAGCTGACGAACAAAAGCAGGAGACGCTACCAAACCATAAACTCAATCAACCACCACCTTACAATCAGTTTCTACAATTAGCCTGTAATGATTGATCCAACCAGAGGATAAAAAATATGAAACCCCTGTCTTGATGGCCACTAATTCCACTAAGTGTGCTGGGCCACTTGCGGTTAACTCAGAAAACTGAAATAACGTTGTACCCTTATTATCTCTAAAGAGCCCCCCGATCATAGCCTTTGAGCATGACCCAAACACCACACCATCTACATTTAGTTTCAAAAATCCACAAGGGGGTGGAATCCAATGAAGTGAAGATACAAGACTTTTGTCTTTGCAAAATAAATTCGAGGCTAAAGAAATATCAGCAACCATGTAAGCACCAAATTTATCTGGGTTCGATTACTTGACCCAAACCCAAATCTATGACAAGCCCACATGGGCCCAAATCCTAAAACCGATATGCCCTTGATTCATAACCCAACAAATCCAGTCAAACATGGTCTCTGCTCAACCAATCCGTGAATCCCTCAACTTCTATGTTTCTGGTATTTCTCACCCACTTACGTGAAAATCTGGCAAGACTCAACAACCCAGAAAAAATTATTTAAATAGGGAGATGGCTATGAATGAGGGGAAGGAGGCTCGATTGGTCAAGATTTAGTAAAGGAACGACTTTAGCAAATGGGGGACTTACCACAGTTAGGAGAGAAAAACTTAGAAAAAATGCTATGGCTTCTCGGCCACGGCATAACCCAAACGTGCACCGTCCCATTGTTACCTCTATGGCCATCATACAACCGAACCTCACCTACACGCTCCCCTAAATACCTGCAACATCAGCAAAACAAGAAAATCAAAAGAGAAGCCAAAACCAAAAAGGAAAAACGAAGCAAGAGAAAAAATGTGCTTACCCATGCAGCCGAAGCTAGTTGCCGATGATCGGGGTCTCCTTTCAACAATCCAAATGGTGAAGACAAAGCACTAACCGCAAAGAATGATATGTCTTAAGATCAATTCAATCTAATGGTGAATTTGGGAGATTGGAGCCAAAAGGAATCGAAGAGTTCCTACCGAATTCGTGATGTTCTAACTATTTTCTTGTGAAATCGAGCCTGGAATCGAGCTTAGGGAGGCGATATGAGACTACTAGGGAAATTTTGGTGTTGAACGAACACTGTTGACGGTGGCAGACGGCAGTCGATGATGGTGTGTGCGTGTGTGCCGAGAGTGAAGAAGGAAATAAAATGCATGTCCACCCCGTCTGTCTAAACCTTAAATGGACCGCGTCATTTAAGTGGTTTGGGTTAATTACATATTTAGTTCATTCACTTTTAGGATCTTTGCATTTAGGACCTTTTCTTACATTTTAGGTTTAGATTTTGCTTTGATTTAGTCCTGATTTTAGGTTAAATTAATTCATTCCTTTAAGATTAGATTTAATTCAATTAGGTCCTTCATGAAATTGATTAATTTTCTAAGCCTTATGATTTGGTTCCTGAATTAAGATTTGATGATTAATTGTCTTTGATATTTGATTAATTTGTGAATTGACCTTTAATTGACATTAACTTATTCTAATTTGGTCCATAATTTGAACTCGATAATTTATTAAATTAAGTTTGAATTTGTTTTAATTGGTGAATCGATTAAAATTGAATTTTTAATTGTTTTCTTTCATGCATTTATATTTTTGAGCGCACCACATTATTTTTTATATTTGTCAGCATAATTATTTTTTTAGTAGTGCTAACCCTTTTTAGATTCATTTTTTAGAGACAGTATAAACCCTTAAGTACCAATTCATGGGCATAGTGGGGGTGCTATAACTTTTCCCACTCATAACTAACTCCCGAACCCGACAATGATCTCGGTGTTGATGCAGACTAATATTACAGGTTTACGATCGTACTCAACCCAAAACGACCGTTGGCGTCTCCAGGTGTTTGACTGGCTTTTGAGAGCCCGACATATTTCGGCCCGGACAAAAACGACATTGACAAACCAGATTATCTAAAGATGTACAATCCCCAAGGAACTTGGCTTTAAGCCAAAAAGCTAAACGCAACCTGATCAGAAAATCTAATTGCAACCAGTCCACTTCCTTTGCATTAAACACAATATCTTTCCCATATAACTAAACAGTCCATATGAAAGCAAATGGGATAAAGGAAAACCAATCCTTACCAATTTAAGGTCCTAGTCTACACCAAGCTTCAAGGAAAGAACAAGGATCCTTATGCAGGGCAATTGCAATACCCAACAGTGCACAAAACTTCATAAAGATAAGCCAAATGCCTCGACAAGAGAAAAATAAATGGGAAATAGTTTCAGGGTAAGATCTGCAAAGCAGACAAACATCGCTCACAATCGAAGACATACTTTTTTTTAACAATTCAGTCTTCACCGGGACACGCCCCCAAACCACCATCCATATAAAGATCTCCACTTTAGGAGGGGCGAAACCACGCCAAACAACCTCATTCTACATAGATTTACCCGAAGTATTAATTCCAATCATAGTTAGAAAAGATTTCACTGAAAAAACACCATCACTCGAGCCTAACCAACATACCCAATCGCGATCCATATTACTTGATTTAAATTTTTCTAGAAAAACCATAAAATTATTTCATTGCGGTCTTTTCCAATCAAAGAGAGAACGACGCAGGGATATTTCCCAACTCCATGCTGAACCCACTTTCCTACCAAAGTGAGCAACACTCCCCGATTTATTCACCGCCAGGGGAAAGATTCAAAGGTATTTCACCTTTAAGGGTGAATCTCCAACCTAGATATCAGACTAGAAAAAGATGGATCGACCATCACCAACCTGTAATGCCAAATTTGTACGTGAAATCTACCCCATCTGATCATTCATAAAAAAGATTTTGAGATGTCATTCCAAATCCAAGAAGAATACTTGGGTAGCGACGAAACTAGTAATAAGTTCGAATATCCAGGATCTTAGCAACCATAACTCTCCTCCATAAACTTGAAGATTCATTGCCAAAACGCCAGAACCACTTCCCAAGCAAGGCACGGTTTCAAACTTCCAGGTTGGGTACTCTTAAACCCCCAAGTTTCTTAGGAGCACATACATGCGCCCAATTCACCCAATGGATTTTAGACTTCTCAGAATCCCCACCCCACAGGAAGGTAGACAATAATCTGTTTAATCGGTTTAGGACAGCAGAAAGCATTCTAAACAGAGAGAGAAAATATATAGGAAGACTAGACAGTACGGATTTAATGAGCGTTAACCTTCTGCATATCGATAAAGATTTGGATTTCTAGCTACCCAATCTAGATGAAAATTTATTAAAGATAGGCTCCCATAGAGCTACAGAATTTTGATTCACCCCCAGCGGAAGACCCAAATACTTAGTCGGGAGTTTACCATAGGAGCAACCAACACCCTTAGCCCAGCACTTCAGGGAATCTTCAGAAATGTTAATACCAAAAACCTTGCTTTTCTTCAAGTTAATCTTCAAACCAGAGGCCAACTCAAAGACCCAAAGAAAGTGTTTAACATTACGCACATGTGTCTCTGAACCCTCACAAAAAATGAGTAAATCATCAACAAACTGTAAGTGGGAAACTTCCACCACAGCCTACTCACGTACAATCTTAAAACCATCGAAAAGCCCATGCCTAACAGCCTTCCCCAACATTAAATTAAGAGCTTCCCCAACTAAATTGAATAATAGAGGGGAAATGGAGCAACCCTGCTTAAGGCCTCTTGAAATATTGAAAGCTTCGGTGGGAGAGCCGTTAACCAAGACCGAGATTGAGGCAGTTGAAATACACTTAAATATCCAATCACACCACCTATCCCCAAACCCATATTTCTTTAGCACTTTGATCAGAAAATTCCTACTCACCAAATCATACGCCTTTGGAAGTCAATTTTAAAGGCGACTCCACTAAAACCAGATTTTGCCACATAATCGATAGCTTCATTAGCCACCAAAGAGCAGTCTAAGATTTGTCTACCGGGAATAAACGCAAATTGCCTCTCCCCACAATCTTTCCGATGACCCTACGAAGTCTAAGCGTCAACACCTTAGACAGGTACATGTCACCAACCAAACTTATCGGTCTGAACTCATCCAAAGAATCTGGAATTTTAACTTTAGGAATAAGGGTGATGAATGAGTGGTTTATACCCCCTTCCCATTTCCTGTAGTGAAAAAAAAAATCATCAAAAAAGCACATTATATCACCTTTTAAAGTTTGCCAAAACTTTTTAAAGAAACCCAAGTTAAAACCATCAGGGCCAGGGGCACGGTTACTATCCATAGATGCTAAAGCCAGCCACACCTCCTCTTTAGAAAAAGGACATTGAATCATGTTAGATTGTCCATCACTTAGCTTATTAAAACCCAATTTAATATCAAGGACCTCAAAGGCATTTATAGTGTTGTAAGCATCGCAAAAATAGTCCTTCACAGCCTCTTTAACCAAACCAGGATCAGATATAATCACACCATTCCTTTTAATGCTACCAATCGAATTGATTCTCCTTCTTTCGGACGTCATGAGATGAAAAAACTGGGTGTTTCTATCACCCTCAGAAAACCAACAAATTCTTGATTTCTATAACCTTTCGTTCTTCTTCTTCTTATAGGAGGACCAAAGATCAACTCTCAATTTATTAAGACGGTTGTAGCGATGTTTTTTCTCGCTAAAAATGATTTTTGTTCTTTTGAAAATATTGAATTCCGCGTGAGATTTTAGAAGAAACCCGTGTTTTATTTAAAAATGGAGTCGCCACCGGCCACTCAAGGTGGACCGGGCACCGTAGAAAACCAGAGATTTCAAAATATCGGGTTCGGGAGTCGGTTACGGATGGGGAAGGATTAGCACCCCCACACCGCCCAAAATTGGTACTTTAATAATTACCGCTTTATTAATATTAAATTTTCCGGATTAAAGTGACGATTAAATTAAAATTTGATTATAAGTGCGAGTAAATTTTAAAGGCCCGTTATTCGAGAGTAAACGTCCAACCACTATCACTACGCCTGATACTGGTCCCGTTTAAGCTCGAATAAAAGGGCACCGCATTGACAAAATATATGTTCGTTATGCAAACTAAAAAACATGACAAATATAAATAAATACCTTGCGATAAAAAATATAAATAAATACTAACATAATGAAATACTAACATAACATAAATAAAATACTAATCTAAAACATATATACATAACTATTAATTTAACACATAAATAAAAACATATCTAACATAAATAAAATAATAATCTAAAACATACATACATAAATATTAATCTAACTTATAAATAAAAACATATCTAACATAAATAAAACACTAATATAAAACATAAATTTAAAACATACTAATCTAAAACATAGATAAACATACAAATTAAAAACACAATTTTAAATTAACTACTACTTCATTAAAATATAAAAATTACAACATAAATAAAAAGGAAAGAAAATATACCTAACTATGAGTTCGAATGACGAACCCCGACTGGACCCCACCGAGATCTACACGACCTCTCCAAAAATATTAACTAGATCGGACCTAAAATAGGACCCGATCGAACCGACTAGGACCGAGGACACTGTCCCGATCCTGGGCTAGCCGGGGGCTAATGCCCCCTTATTTTGGCCAGCCCATGGCCGATTGCCTTGGCTTCAATTGCTTGCTGCCATTGCTTCAATTGTTTCACATTTTCCCCCTCCACCCCATGCCTTTATATAGGCAATGGGGCGGTTAAAGGGGTGACGTGGACAACCCTAAACCACATAATAATTTTTTTAATACATATATATTTTTTATTTTTTTATTTTTTTATAAATTTTATATTAATAATATTACTATTATAACAATACTAAAAATACTAAAATCCGGACAAAAATAAGTGATTACAACGGTCAACTAAACCCACACTCGACAAACCACTCTGCAACATGTGTTCCAAACCAGAAATCTCTTTTTCTATATTAGAAATGCTTTGGCCAGCTTTGAGAATTGAATTCCCTGACTACGATTTCAAGGCGATTTTGAACCCTTTTAACAATTCACCAATCTTAATCTGACCTTTCCTAGATTTCATACTCTTGATGGCTTGAATAACCGTTTCTTCGAAACCCTCTTCATTAAACCAAGAGTTGAAGCACTTAAAATGCTTAGGAACCTAATTAGAGCATTCAACCAACAGAAAAATAACGTTGTGATCTGAAAAAGATTTATCCAACAATTTCTGTGCATTGCCCAGAAAAGTTAACCCAAAATCAGCGAAAAGAAGAAATCGGTCCATGTTGCGTGTTTTGAGTGCTACGCAAATGGTGCAAGTGAACACGTCGCAAGTAATAAATGATAAGTATCGAGTATTGTCTCCTTAGAGACTGGTTTGGGCCACTTTGTTTAAGTTACTGCGTTATAAAAGAAATAGATTGATGGTGATGAATAATAAATAAAATAATCTAAGTAAATAGGAAGAAAGGAAAGAGCAACCGATTAAAGATAGTAGACCGGGTTATCGTGAGTAGTGGTATGATGTCCGAATGGATTGTCTGGGCAATTGATTGCTGAGGCAACTTGTGTTGAAGTATGCTCAAAGACTAATTATGAGATGGTTGTAAAAGATATATTTATTTTATCTTGTTTATTAATAAGAAGCCATATTATTATTTCAGTATTATTTTGTGTATCTATAAATAAACCGGATTATAATAAAATCCTTAGAATAATATAGTTATTCTTGAATTTTCTTAGTAGAGAATTATTGTGGGCTTGGACAATAATAATGTATTAAGACCAATATGTAGTTGATTGATGACAATGTGTTGTCATTGACATGGAGATATCAAAATCAATACATAAGTATATGCTAGGGAACGACATATTGGACTGACTCAATATGAGCATGTTTCTTGGATTATTGTGCGACAACCACAACAACATTGCTCATGGTGATAACTACATGTATGATCCTCAGACTTGAGACCATCATTATTTCAACATCGCGAGTGACGTATTTTGAAACGGTCAAACGTATGTCGTAATTGACTACACTATAAAGACTGATATTGGATATATCACAATCCATGTAGCGAAATATGGTTGATCACGATAAGATTTGTCCCTCCAACATAATAAGAGTAATATCATAGGCCACTTGATTGAGTGAGACTAAAAAATGCATGGTCATGCTCGTATAAATTGATATAAGATATCATAGTTATTCGTTTATAATAGTCTACTCAAGATATCAAGAAACATTAGATAGACTATACAAGTGTGACTAATTCATAACTTGTGTCCGATCTAGATATGAGGACAAAAGGATAAAATACATAAAAGAAGTTAATCACGGGAAAAGGTTAAATCGAATCACGATTTCATGTAACTTAGGTAGCAATTATGTATTGCTAGATGTCACTCATTGCTTGTAATATTAGAATTGTTCTGGATATTACTGCTAACGTTACATGAACCTACAAAAGTCACACCCTATGATTGAAACGAACAAATATCGACTATATAGCATGTGTACAAACTTGTTGTACACGTAATTAGTGAGAAACCAAAATTGTTATAATTATTGTAATTATAGATAATTTCGTTTTTATATATATGTTAATATTTGATAAGTTATTGTAATTATCAAATACTATTAATATATATATCTAAAAGAAATCTAATTAAAGTAGAATCAGATTCTACATATTTAATTATATTCAGTTAAATATATTGTATATTTAAAGAATCCGAATTTAATTAGAATTATGTTTTTAAATGCTATATAAAGGCATAAGGTCTAGCAGGCAACAGATGTTTTTTGTATTTTTCAAAAATCCTCTCTAACAGTTAGAGAAGAGAAAAATTGTTCGTTTTATTCGGGTGGACTGCGTAGAGGTTGAAACGCTGCTGTGATGACTCGAATTTGATTTGAATTCTCCTATACTCGCTGTGGAATTCAAGATTACTTGAGTTAATGTTTTTATCCTTTATCACCCTGAATTTGTCCCTTGTACATGGATAATTGGTGGATTACGCCGGATAATTTTTCCACTGCGCCATGAGGTGTACCGGCTTTCCTAACAACTTGATTGCCGAGGCAATTGTTCAATTTTCGTAGCAACTGGGTTCCTTCCTTCAAAGCTCAGCAAAGCGTTCTTCAATGTCCTCTTGTTATCCCTAACAGAAAAATTGATTGTTTGAGCATGCCTTAATGATACATCCCTACGTGAACCTTGGGTGATCAACAACCGATCTACGCTCCTCTTAGCCGTAGAAATCCAATCCTTATTCCTAAGGTGGATTAACCTTCACCAACGATCATTCGAATGAAGATCATGCTCATTCGTTTCTTGAATTTAACTCTCTCAAGTCTAGATAAATGGATAACACTCAAGATCTTCTCCTGATTCTCTCAAGATAGAAAATTAAAGAACCAAGAATGAACAATTTTTGAATTCAATTGCAATCAAGAACCTAAACAATCTAATCGTTTATCAAAACCACAAACCCAAAATAACCCCAGACAATTTATATCAATTCATGGCTGGGTTCAAAAAATATACAAAGAAAAAATTTTCAGCCATGGATCGCATAAGAATAAAGAAGAAGATGATGAAGTTACGATTAGCCCTCCTCTCTCTCTTGTCGGCTCTCCCTCTTTTTGTGTTATTGTTGCGATCTCTTTATATATATGAAGAAGAAGAGTTTGAATGCATTGAAATCCATGAGAAAATTATCTTTATCCAGCTGTGTATTTGAATTTAAATATGGAGAATTATCTTATGTGTTAAGGATAAGAATAAGAGATAATTCTTGGAAAAATATAAATAAATTCTATTTAATTGTGAAATAGAATAATTATCCCCTTTTATCTGTCTTTATCTACAGTAAATTTCCATTTAAATCTGAGCTTTATTTTCTGCGATCTGGATAATCCTGTGGATAATGTTGTATTTATCCAGAATTATCCAAATACGTCGTGGCAATCAGCTTTAGCAACTCCTTCAAAAATGTCCCTACTTGCCACAACAATCATATCCTGCACAAAATAAAGCACACCATCAGCGAATTTTCCATAAAAACCAACAAAATGTAATACTAAGCTCATTAACCAAGGAAACTAGAAAAGTATGCATGAATGTCTATTAATGCAACTAAATAAGCCTAAGTCTAACAATAATACGAGTAAAAAAGACAAGAAAAAATAATATTTTTACACACTTATCAGTCCAACCTAATAAAAGTTGGGGATCACGATTATTCCCCACGTATATTTACCACCTAATAGGGGAAAATCCATCAATGCCGATCACCCAAAAATGATCTAAAAGACAACCTTCCTTATCAAAGAGAACCCCATTTTTTCCTTCGGATCCAAAAATAAATTGAAGTCATCGCCAACACACCACAGAAGCTGCCATTGACGTAGGAAGTAGAGCAATTCTGCTAGAAAACCTTCCTTATCAGTATCACAAGACAGATCATTGACATTAACCAACCCGCATTTAAAATTACTAGACTTCACACAACCAATCAACCCAGTAAATCTCGAAAAAATGGATTTCATTGATACCTGAAAGAAATCCGTATCCCACATACACAGAAGCCCCCTAGACGAACCAACATCAGGTGAAACAACAAAATCAATCTGACCTGAGTTCCAAATCTTCCTATTTTTAAAAATAAAATAAATGTCAAATGATTATCAAATCAAATGTTAATGATATTTTTTGATGTTATATCTAGTAAAATCCATCATCATTCACTAACTCTCGTTTTTGGCTAATCAACATTTAAGGACCCTTTTCCATATAGGTTTGTGGTTATCAATCAATTCAACGTTTAAATTAGGACTCTCATAATTTTATTCAAGGATCGACTTTCATAACTTAAGCCACAAATTATACCCCTTCTGAAGAATACATTCATCGCCTTATCCTCTTCCACGACCATCTTTTCGTCTCTAAATTCACATCTCAACAATTAAACTATAAGTTTTCTTTTGATCTAATCCTACTTAGAGGGAAGAGAAAGAAGACTCTAAAAAAAGGAAGAGGGTATTTTAGAACCCATGATCTAAGAGAATATGAAAGGAACTAAAATTATAAGTTTTCATATTGAAATTTACCAATTCAAATAAATATAAGCATATATAACAGATGCAATTTATGAGAGGATGCACCTCTTATTCAAATTTCTATTTTATAACTCAAACTTTCATGCCGTTGAATCGAACATTGGGTTCATATTAACTGAATCAGAGATGGGGTCGGGCCGGAGATGATAAGGAAAGAAAGTGGAGGGTGTTGGGTTTGGGCCCACGAGTGGTGTGCGAGTGGGTCCCATTCCCCATCGCCACAAGCCGCAACGTCGCACATTAGCCTCCATCCTACGGCTTCCCGACTCCACCCAACCACCGCTCAAGTTGGTACGGTTTGCGTTAGAGACGTTTCCCAGCCTCTTACCAATTCCACGCTTCGTTTCTCCCTTAATTACAAACTCTGCCATTCCGCTGTTTCCCCAATTTCCTTTTTCCATTTTATATCCACACAATTAGTTTTGCCTCACCTAAATTATTGCATGTAGTATCATAATAAATTACTAATTATAATTTCCGTAATTAAATCAGACAAAACCAAAATTTTCTTAAATCTATAAACCCATCATATATTAGGTATATCATAATTCCAAAGAAAAAGAAAGAAAAAATTAAAATATAAAAAATCAAATCTATAATATAAAAACATTGGACTAATATAAAACATATAACAAAGTATTAATACTTGTTAACAACTAAAGGGCCTACATCAAGAGTGATGCATGTGATGTTGATGGGAGTTGGAAATAAAAAATAAAAAAAATTAAGATGGAACAATTATTAGCCTATTGATAGAGACTAAAGGGAGAAATAGCAGCTATTTTATATTATATAATTCCTTTTAACTATATGGACTTTTAGAGCAAATGAATGAAAAGGGAAAAAAAATCTCATGGAAGCTTCTATTCTCTATACCTAACACCTTTGAAAGAGAAGAAAATTAAGTAACAAATAAAAAACGAAAGTTTATGTTATGTATCATTCGGACCTCGGATATTGAACGTTTAAAAACGTTTAAATTACATATTAATTCAACTAAACTCAATCGGTAACAAGTAATAAAGTGTTGAGCATGCATGCACTTTGTAGTTCCTTCTTTAATGGTCGTATTTTAAACTGTCAACTAAATCATACATAATGGTGAATATGAATTAAATTGATGGTGGAGGACATAGCTGAGCTAGTTAAGGAGGGTCGGGTTTTGTCACGAATTCTCGGGTTTTGATTATCATGATTGATTACGTAATTGGAATAGTTAGGTAGGTTGGGGGCTCACAGGCTGAATGATTAATGCTATTAGGGGTTGGTAGGTAGATGTGTGGTTTCTTCACGCCTTTTTATTGTTGTGAGCATGGAGAATGGAAGAAATAGGTTGCCCACCACTCCCTTCTGCATCTTTTCTCCTCCTCTCACGGCTTATCCATTTGCCTTCCCACAATACCAAAAATCAACCCCTTTCCCATTACAATAAGACAAAAACCCTAAATCGTGATTGTAGGAAAGAAAAAGTGGTTACATTGTCAAAATGAACTAACATACATCACAATAGTTTGAGAAAAATAATAAAAAGGTATGCAAATTGGACTTTTTTTGTGTCAATTCAGATATATTTCACTTTTCATTATCATTCGATTTTAGAGAGAACGATACGAAAATTTCAACCACTTACTTATAAAGAAGAAGATGCATGAACATTCTTAAATAATGATGAATGATCATCTATACTATTACTGTATGTATATATTGTAAGATATAATAATCATACAAATTAGAGAGATATAAGAGAGAGAAAATGAAAGAATTTTAAAACTAATGATAATCTCCATATCATTTCTCTCCAATTTTTTTTTTGGTTGTTGAGTTGAACTACATAGTTAAAAAATCCAAATCTCCATCTTTCTATTATTTCATTTCCAAACTTCTATAATCCAATAAACCAGAATTCAACCCTAAGAAATCATAGCCACTGCTGCTGCTGCTGCTACCAGCGCCACTACCGATGCTGCAAGTGCAGCCTTTGCTGTTTTTAACCCCTAAGCTGCAAATGAAACAAAGAGTTCTTCCTCCAGCTTTCAATGGCTCTGGTTGAGTGGTTTGATGGTAAGGAGGGCTGATTCTGAGGTCCAAATTCAAGTCTGGACACCTTTCTTGAACTGGGGTTTTCTGTTCTTCTTTGTGGATGAATCCATTAGGGTTACTTATCTTCTCTTTCTCTTCTTTGGCTCCACTGAAAGATATTGTTGTTACATCCTGAGAAGCCTCACTGATCGGCCTGTGAGTCGCCGGATCGATCCCTCGGTTCAATAACTTCCTCCTTATATGTGTGTTCCAGTAATTCTTTATCTCATTATCTGTTCTTCCGGGTAATCTCCCCGCTATAAGAGACCACCTACACAAATTCCAAACAATCCCCACACAAATTCCATCAAAAACCAATCAAGCACAACATGATAGAGATTTAAATTGCGGTTGCAATCGCGTTGCGTTTATAGACTGCAACCATATAACTGCAGCCATAGGCCATAGCGGACCACTATTTCAATATCTGCTACATGGTAAACAAAGTTGAACATATGAAGACTTACTTGTTACCAAGAAGGCTGTGCAGCTTGATGATGAGCTCATCTTCTTCCTCAGTGAAATTGCCACGTTTAAGGTCAGGTCTCAAGTAGTTGATCCAACGGAGCCTGCAACTTTTGCCACAACGGAGAAGGCCAGCAGCTTTAGGCAGTGAACGCCAACAACCTTCACCGTGGGCTCGAATATAAGCGATAAGACGATCGTCTTCTTCCTTGGTCCATGCACCTTTGTTGGTATGAGCTTTCTCACAACAAGGAGACCTTCCCATAATTCAGCAACACAAACCCTTTTCAACTTGTGGGAGAACTGTCCTACTACTATAGCCTACAGTTGCTGTTTCTCAAATCTCAACACTATACATATAATAAATGTATTATTATATTGAAAATTTTCAGGAACATAACATTGAGACCAGCCCTTTGAGAGAGCAAGTTAGATGCTGGTTTTATAGCCTTTTGACTATTATACTCACACACAGAGAGAGAGAGAAAGAGAGAGGGAAGTGACCCTAATTTTAGCTTCTAGATGTGAGTTGGTGAAGCAGGTTAGAAGGGAGTGGATGGTGGCATCTCTTTTTTTATGGATATTAGCATCAATCATATATATATACATATAATAAAGTTAAAGGGGGAAATATATTAACTGTAGGTAACCTTTAGGTAGGTGTAAAGTAAGGTTATATAAATATTAAAGTATGGGTAGGACAAAGTGTGATCTCTTCTCTCTCCTTCCAACCCCATCTTTTCATATTTTTTTTCTATTTCTTTCTTCCTACTTTTGGCCACTTTGTCTAAACCTGTACTACTTTAGATTAATAGTTTAGTTAGCTTTCATAATCTTTCCCCCAACTCATCAGACAACATTTACCTGAATACATGCTCTAACTTGTATATTTTATAGTGTTGTTTGAACTAACATCCTTAACAAATACTTGGAATTGCTTCTCTAATTATATTAAGCTCCATTGGAGAAGAAATTCTCCAGTATTCTATACATGTGTGTATGATTGTTGTCTGGTTGACTGGCTCTGGTTTACACCAGAAATCAAATCTTGAAGCAAAGTTAAAAAGATGGGAAAACATATTTTATATGGTGATATGGGGAAGAAAATGTCCAAGTGGATAGGCTATATTTGTGAATAAATCATGATAAATAGATGGTAGTTGTGGATCTTTATTCTATTGGTATACTATCATCATGCATGAGAGAGAAAAGAGGGTTTCTAGAAGACTTGGAGGTTGGGGGTTCAGGGCAGGATGATGACAGAAAGAGAGAGAGAATAGGGAAAAGATATACTCAAAATAGTCTAATATGATATGAGTGTGAGTGTGAGTGTGAGTGTGAGTGTGAGTGTGGTTGTCTTGTTTGTGGGCTTTGGTTCACCTTCCACTCTCCCTTCAATATTTTTTTGTTGCACTTTTCTCTCTCCCCAAACCTTGTGGTTTAAGTTTAGGCAACAAATTGGGCAGCAGAGACTAGGGATGGGAAAGCTTGATTCTTTTTACCATTTCTGTTGCTATCTTCAATCCCCCCCCCCCGGGGGGCAATTTGTATACTAATATTTAGGTCAAATTGTATAAAGATCCCTATATTATACATTTTTGTAAATCTAGTCTTGTTATAATTGATCATTTTGGGTGTCTAGTTTTCAATTTTTAAAATTTTCAATTCCGAAGTCAACTTATAGTATTTTGTGCAGTTTATCAAAATTAATCTTAGAATTGAAGATACACAACAATTAATGTCTAAATTATCCATATCCCTTAAATCCTAAATCGAAAGATAATACATATTCAAACCCACACCATACTAGATGTTGCAATAACAACCATGTCAATTAAGCAGAAAGAATTAAATTTGCTAAAAAAACATAGCAGGAGGGCCTTCGATACAAATTGATCTTCTACACAAGGACCATGTATACAATTTGACCATAGATTCATGTTACTCTTTTTGGTGTGATCTTCTATCTTTCACTCTCCAACAATTTGCACACATACCAGTAGTTGTCACCCACCACCACACATAACTAAACTCTCTCTCTCTCTCTCTCTCTCTCTCTCTCTCATCATGGAATTCAAGTGGATGGTAAGAGCCAAGGATGATGAGCACAAGTTGTTTATAGGGCAAATGAGGAAAGATAGAGAGAGGGGGGGAGGTTTCACCTTTCTGACTGTCCTTGCAACTCGTCCTAACACCGGCCACACTTCGATGTTGAAACTATATGGGGGAGGGGGGCCAGGGCAGACAAGCGTACCATATTAAGATTTTTCAATTTTCTCCCTAAATCTCTCTACTTCATCTTTTTAACAAAAACAACCCCCAGCTATGCCTATCCACTTTGCTTTGTTTCTCAATGTTTTTTAACAATCAGATTAATTGATTTACATTCGCTGAAGTGCCAACAAAAAAGGGAAAATAAAGGAGATATTATGAAGAGAATAGGAGAAAGAAATTAGAAGGCTATTAAAAAACTGATGGATCAAACATATGCCTACACACATTAATTGAATGGAACCTAACCTGTTTCAATCAGATGGCGCAAATCATAACTATCATCATCATCGCAATCAGTTAGGTTGGCTTTTTAACCAAAAGTTCTTTTCCCTGCCCAAGTCATCCCAATCGATCTCCTCCACTGCACAACCACATGACTCTCCTAAAAGTATAGAAGATAAGACTTGTAAGACAATTCTTTGGTTATTAACTGATAGAATTATGGTTTTAGTCCTATTACACTCAAATTTGAGATCTAGTGTGTGCGTAGGGATGGTCATGAGTTAGGTTTTTGGTAGACCCGCACACAACCAAAAAATTTAACACCTCTGCCAGATATGATATTTTATGATGCTCTACTCGTCCTAAATCCGCTTCGAATTTTAGAGTAAAATCTCAAACCTGACCTAACTCGGCCCTACATAAATAAAAAATTATATATTTATTTTTATTCGATAAAATAAGGAATTGATTGAAAAAAATACAATAGAGAGAGGCATTATAATGGTTATTCCATTTTTATTAGACAAAATAAGGAGATAATTAAAATATATATAAAGAGAGGGCATTATAATAATTATACCTAAATATAAATATTTAGAATAAAATTAAATTATTATTTTGAGTCATGTATTTTTCATCATAAACTCAAACTCGACCTCATCCTAAAAAAATCCGACCCAAGCCCTAGCCCATTTTTTTTAAAAAAATGTTGAACAATTAACACCATTAACCATTCTCGGTAAAATGTTGAACAATAGTATAAGGACTATATCTTAAATTTAAACATAGTAGAGAGACCAAAACCATAATTCAACCTAATTAATCCCAACCAAAAGGAAAAAAAACAGCAATGGGATTTTATAACTACATGATTGGCTAAGGTCCTTAAAATGGGGGTAAGGGCGATTGCAATGATCAGGTTGTGGTGACCATACAACAGAACGTGGATATCATGTGCTTAGGTAGTGAAATTGAACAAAGACTTACAAGAAGAGCTGTCCAAAAGTGGCTCAAGACCCTTACGTTACCTAACCTACCAACCTTTAGACTGCCCCCACCATGTGGGACTCTTTTTCTTTTATTCATTGTGTGGGACTCTTTTAACCTTAGTGGGAGGTCTGTTTCAGATATCCAAATTCACACCTTACCTCAAATTTTCTTTATTTTTCATGTAGTTTGGTTGGCATCATCCATGGGGCGGAGGCAGTGCTAACCTGGTTGGGACTACGGGTCACTGTTTTCAGTTTTGGTCCCTCCTTTTGTTTGGGCATCAAAGAGCTAGCTGGATCACTAAGAGTTAAAACAAAAACAGTGAGAATTAAAGGGTTAGCTCGACATTTCTATTAAGATGGGAAAATGCTTTTGAAATACAAAGTTAAAAAGTGTTTTCCAAAAGCCAGTCCTTGAGTTGAATGGTGAAAGTTCTTTTTTTGTTTAACATTGTTTTTACGGTTAAAAGGACTGTATTTTTTTTATCTTCTACGTAATAGCCAGCCAGAGGATCGGACTGGGCTACTTTATACAATACGCTGATTTTTAACATTATTTATTTCTCTGACATCCCAAAAAATTAATTTTTTAACTTTTTAATGGAACTCGTCGTACGAGTCTAGCAAGTTTCATGAGTTTCTGCTTCTTTTAAAGTTTAAAGACTCTATTGCTTCCGGTAAAAAAAAATTAAAAACCCATGGTCCAGCGAGTTCCATTAAAAAATTCGAAACTCGCTATATTAGCCACACAAGTTCCTACAAAGGGTGCGTGATTGGGAATTGATTTTTTTAGCGTGTCAGATATGTAAATAATGTTAAAAATCAGCAGCATATTTAGGTAAAATAGCCATCGGACTGTATTCTGCTGATTAAGAAGGGAATGATGTATTTTAGAATCACTTCATTCTTTTCCGGACCTCGTAATGGTAGCTAAAGATCACAACGGCAGCGGCAACCGCGACCCCAATGGCACCCTGTGCCAATATGGTGTTGTCCTTTGCAACTAGCTTGGATGGAGAGGAACTAGGATCAAACCCAAGTTCTGAAAGTTTCTTATGTGAGTCTGCATAATCTCCTGAAGAATGCCTCCTCATCCTGCCATATGCATAAATTCTGAGACAAATCACATGGAATAGAATGGCAACCAACCGCTTTAATCAGTTTACCAGATACACCAACCTAGGAGTTAGGTACTTGCTAGTCCAGGGAATCATAGCCAGAAAAGATATTTATTTGCATTTTGCAAAAGGAAAGGTCCTCTGTCCACGATTGGCAATCGTTCATAGTGGTTGGCATTAGACAGTGTTTGACCCAATTTGGCTAAAATTAGACTAGGATCACGCTGAAACATCATATAGACCCAGGTGATTTTAAAAAACACAGGCTAGTATCATGCTGGTAAGTGGTAAGCAGAGGGTCTTTATTACATCACAACCCCACTTGAAGAAGAGGTTGAATCCAGTTAGATGAAATAGTTACCGCTCAAATATTGGTTCAACCTGAATCTAATTATTTCAAGTATACGCCGGATAGGCTCTAGGTAAGATTCTGACACTTCTACGTTCTACTAGTGCCAAAGTGGCCCAAACAGAACAGTAAAAGAAACATCAAGATCCACCAAGAACAAGGCTTACAAAAAGCAGGACAAAAACCCATATTACTCAGGCAATTACATCGCACCATTGCAAAGTAACAAAGAGGCACCCAGTTTTAGTTTTGCCTTTGCATAGAGCTCTACATACCGGCAGGAACTCAGGGTCATCCAACAAAGCTATGTCGGTTGGAAGCTTCAATAGCCCTTCTGATTCCCCTTTTAGTAACTCCCTGGTACAGTAATAGTAAATGGTTTCATATGAATTCCAAGTAATTATGAAATATAATAGCCTGACAATAGAAGATTTAATCTTACACGAAGTTAGAGTTACCAAACTTCAGTGGTTCATTAGTCCAAAGGCCGTTGAAACCTGATCTCTCTGGATGAGCCCTTCCCTGTAACACCAAAGCCAACACAAAAGTTCAATGTTGAGTTAAACCAACAAAACCAGGAAGAGACAAGAACATGCAAGTACCAGGGTGTGACCGCCACATAATGCCACAATATCCTTGTCAGATAGACCCATTCGATAAAAGATGTCTCTCAGATGAGGTGCACCTAACACCAGGATCCACATAAAAAGGGGGGAAATTTAGCATCCACGACTTCATAAGATATAAAGATAAGATCATATATGCATTTCAGTGTAAGCTGATAACATGTAGAAGATGAGATTTGAAACTGTTCGCTGACTAATGGACTAATAATTGTAGTTTGCTGATGAATGAATCCTTTACTACCATACCTGGCTCCAGCCAGACAAACTTGACAGAATAACCGAACAACGAGGTATAGACTTGTTTTACAGATTGGAGTGTTAAACCTCCGAAAAGGGAGCGATGAACCTTTAGTCAACAATCCCAATCCAGACATTGATTTGCTAATCAGTTATAATTTATACAGCAAGATCCAAGTTGCAATATGGAAATAGAAGAAGGCACGTGAATAATCTTTGGATCTGATAAGAGAAACCTATTCTCCAGCCAAACTAAGCATTCTTCAAGAGCACTTTCGCTAGAATAAAATGACAGCACTAAATGATTAGAATACATGACCTTTTCTGTCAAACAGGGTAATGATGACACTCCAATCATAATTTATTCTATTAAGGTCATATTTAGTTCTATCTCTTCCATCTGGTTTAAAGAAACACATAACAGAAGAATTCTAAAAGCAGCAAAGATATGACCAGATATCTAGATAGATTGTCTAAGTACCAAATTTAGCAAATATTCAAGTTGCTTACTCAGAATTTAAAAAAGGGGGGTTATAAAAATTCAAAATTTCGGTTTCATAGATAGCACCTTCAGAAACCTCTGTTACCTTTTGTAGCATTTGGAAGCCGTCCTCCTTCCGGACAAATGTTTGAGTCCTATTAAGCACAACATAGCTAATCTGATGAGTCGAACAGAAAACAAGCTTCATATGGGAGGATAAACCACTATAACATACCTTTCTTCCTGTTACAAAGTCAATAGTGGGACCTCCAGTGATTTCAACAGCAACAACCCCTACAAGCTGAAAATGAAAACAATACAGTTATGGATCATTTATCATCAAACACCAAGTGCAGTAATACAAATGGTGTGGCATATGAAAACATGCTGTTAAGCAGCAGAGAGTTGCTTCTTAAGTGCAATCAAACATCCTTAAAATCTAGAGCACCCTGCAAGCTGAAAATGAAAACAATACAGTTATGGATCATTTATCATCAAGCACATGATCAACAAGACAACAACTTGGATTTAATCTAAGTGCAGCAGTTCACATGGTGTGGCATATGAAAACATGCTGTTAAGCAACAGGGAGTTGCTTCTTAACTGCAATCAAACATCCTTAAAATCTACAGCACCTCTCTAGTAATTTCATATGTAGTTTGGGTTTCAACTCCGACTATTTTTCTACATTTTAGAAATTTAACCAGATATACAACTCTTTTTTCTCTTCTGCAACCATTAACAACATATTAGAATAAGTAGCTATTTAAGTACCAGTAGTAGTTTTATATTATAGTGAATATTGCTGCATAATGTATAATAGAGACAATATTGTTACTTAAAAGATAAGCAATAAGCCATGTTTTGGGGAACCTGCACCACGAACCTTTCCTCAAACTCCACCAAGGGTTTCTCATTCAGTTTTTCTATCAAATCAGTATGTAAATGTTTCTTTGGTTACCTAAGACCCTCGTAGCTGAACAGAAACAAGGGCCCTTTTTCATATAAGTCCAGTCGAAGCATGTAATGATACCCTCTGAAAGGCAAAAGATCTACAGAATTTCGCGATTTCTTTATGCAACAGCGTCGCGATTTCTTAATGCTCTTTTAATTTCCCCATCTCAGGATTTTATCTATAAAATCAAATAGACTAGACAGTATACTTTTTAATCCACCATGATGCCATGAAATCTCAAATAAAAGGCTGTTAACTCTTTCAACTCCATAATCACCTGGTATAGGTCTGCATATGTGATTTTGGGATGCTTGGCCTTCACTTCCTCTGAAATGTGTCAAAGAAAACACTTAACCAAAATACGTAAGGTAAATAATAAATAGAATATGTTTTAGTTTCCAGCTGTATATTCTAACATAAATAACATACAATACATGTGAAGAAAAAAACTTAGGAATATGTGTGTGTGTGTGTGTATTCAAGTAATTTTTAGCAACAGATTTGTATAGAAGCTGGAACAAACTTCTTCTAAAGGAGACACAGACACCTTAAAAGATAAGGTTCTTTGTCAGCCAAGGCAACAGACAAAGTACCAACTAAACCTCCAGGGCCCAAACCTAACGGAGCCACAAGAGTTCAATCTTATATAGGTAGATCAAAATATGATGGCCCAATTGTTTTGAACCAATAATATCTTCCATTTTAGCAAATTTACAAACGAGCTGAACTTAAACTAGTCCAGATCTTCCATACACCCTGTCCAACAATCATGTAAAGCTTGTACGTGAAATTTCGAAGCAAGTAATTATGTTGTTAAACCGTATATCAGCACCACTCACCAACATACTTGCCAGTGCCACTCTGGTTCCGCTTCTAAAACAAGGCAGAAACAACCCCCTTTTGATTGAGCAAAATATTAATTAATTTCACCATTCCATATCCTGAAATCTTTCTATCAACATGACTGAACCAGAAGCCATAGTAATATTAGTTGTATTTCTCGCTCCTTCAAAACTAGAATCATTGCCATATCATCTCTAGAATAGTGAAATCTATGAACTTAATAATTGATTCTAAACGTTGTCACATGTCCCTTCAATTAAATGTGTGAAGTTCATATCCTATTGATTCCCTTACAGTGATTAAACAAAAAAAGGCAAAAAGCCGATTTTGGAGTTTTTAAACTTCCATGCTGAGAATTGATAATAACACTAAAACTGTGTGTAAGTAACTTGATATTTGATCTATATTTTTTTTCAATCTTGAAATTCTAGCAAGATTACATCCGATATTAATAGTTAAGGATTAGTAGTTAAAGCACCTATTAATTAAAAGTTGTTCATGTTAACTGTGAGTCAGCTATTGCATTGGAAATTAATTAAAATTTCGAAGTTAATACAGAAACATTAATGCGAAATTCCTGGCTAAATACTTGGATTAATCAGAGTCTGACCGCAAAAATCAATAGCGATTTTCAAGCCACTATTGGAACCATGAGCGTACTCTTCTTCATTCCTTATGGAGCCATTTGGTCCACCAGTCTTGGTGTTGACATCGTAAGTCCCCGCATCATGCCACCTTCAACAACAGAAAACACAAAACGGAAAATCAATCAAATCAAACGGAGAATCTATCATCATAACTCATAAATAATAGTAATATTCTTTTGCTTCTTTTTTCCAGTTTATCTAGTCTTTCTGAACTATTAGTAGCGAATTCGATTTTCGTCTCATCACATTTGTCGCGTCTTTCCTCGAAATAAACAACTAGAAGAGGATGAGGAAGAAATACGCTAAGCGAAGCATGATAGGAGGCATGAGCGCAATTCTTGAAGGCGACGAGTGCGCGAAGGTCGCGACGATCTTTCTCGATTAAGGTACTCGGTGTCGACTGCAGAGAACGCCATTGAAATCAACAACCGTCAACTGATTTTGTTAGCCTTTTTCCCGTGGCAAATGAGGAGACGTAAATAATGGCGAGGGAGAAGAGGGGTTTTCAAATTTACTTTTTTGGATTTCGAAAACGAACGTAAACCAATGGAACGGGATTCGATATTCTGGTTTGTTTTGTCACGTTGGGAGCCTGAGCTGAGAGCAGTGGTTTTGTGTGATAGAGTTCATTTTAAGAGTAGCGAACTTGCGACTATTTAAGATCCATTAATTAACGTAATAATTAAAGATATTTATTTTATCATAATTTATATAAATTAGAATTTCAATATTTTTCTTGAAAATGCAATTATCTTTTTTTATATAAAAAAATTACGACAATTTACTTTTGAGACGGTTTGGTTGGGTGCAGGACGGAACTAGGAGGACCCCATAGGTCATATTACTTAGCTTCAAAACTAGTAGGGACTTAAGATGTATTTAAATAAGAAATAAAACTATAACTTAATTTGTTTAATTTCAAAATTTAATATAAACCTAAGATGTAATTAAACCGATAAAGTTATAAAGATTTCTAAACCGATAGAATCTTGAAAAACAATTAATCCAGAAAAGTTAGGACACCAGTTTCAAAATCGATAAGGGCTAGAAAAAAATTAGACCAAGGAAGTTAGGGGTCGGGCTCTCCAAGTCTCCCACCATTACGGTAGTTCCATTAAGATTCGATGGTAAGATTATAATCATCGAATCGGTAATACAAATTTTTTTCAATTACTTCATAATATGGTATTATCAATAGTATTAAAATTTGTGGTATAAGAGTATTTTTAATATCACCTTATATTTATACATTTTGTAAGTATCGATATTTTATTTATTTGTTATAAACTTGTAGTTTGGGACAAACTATTAAAATTTACAAAATAATATAGATACTTGTAAAAATTTCAAAAAATCAACCGAAAATATTATAAAAAGTATAACATTTTCAATTCGATGACAAATTTAAAAATTTGAAGTCTTTTAATCGCATCCTAAACATACCGATAGTCAAACTCTCTTTATTTTCTCGAGGGTCAAGTGAAGTTGCTCTAATTGGACATATCAAGGAAAAAGAAGGATTACAAATTGAAAGAGTTAAGCATAACTTATATACACATTGTTTTGATTTGTAAGTTTTGTACAAGTATGAAAGACGAATGAATCAATGCCCCGGTAATGAATTATAATGGTTAGTAAAAGCTTCACTAATGCGTTAGAACAAGTAGTAAATGATATTCCTCTGATAGGTTAGTTAGCAAGGATCTCAAGAATAATGTTAATGTTAACTTTTATCTTGGGTTATAATGCGGGTGTTTTCGAATCTAACGAGTAGTCTAAGTGAAAAAGATGACGATGTTTATTATAAGAGATTCGGGTTCGATTCGCTTTGTTTGTGAGGTATGTGTATCAAAAAATTAAAAAAATACAAATAAATATTACATTATAATCACCTTAAAACTATTTAAAAACAAAAAATGTTCATCGTCCAAGATGAAAGGCTCGATAATAGAAATTTCAAGTTTGCCACTGTCGTTGATAATCTCATGGACTTCCCATAGCTTTTTTCCCTTCTGATAGGTTGTCTCAATTTATTGGAGGGGATAGTTGATGATTTGCAGGGATACGATTAAAATGCTCCCAACATAAAATTTTTTAGTAAGAATTCATGTAAGACTGTGTAAGAATTTTAATTTTACCTTATTAATTGAGTAAGAATTCATATAGTTACATGAAATCTTATTAACTAAAAAAAGAATTTACATAAATTTTACTTTAGATAAAATTTTATGTAATTACATAATTTTTTACGTTACACAAATTTTTACTAATTAAATAAAAATTATATAAAACTCCGTCTCATCTTATATGCACCTTAAGTACCTCACCTAGAACTACCTTGATTTGCAGTGAGCCGTTTCCAACTTTTTTTCATTCTCATTTTTAAGACCGCTTTATTTTTCTGATCCAACTCAGAGGAGATAGCTTCATTCATGCCCACTTGGTTTTAACCAAGATGGTAATCGAGTGGGAAACAAAAAAAATTATTTTTTTTATACCCAACATTAAAAATATAAATTTTAAATTTTAACTTTAAATTTTTCTTATTTTATAAATTTTAAAAAATACACGATACATATAAATTTTTAAAACCTCATTTTAAACCATAACTTTAATTTTTAACTATTAATTTAATTTTTTAGGGTAGTGTCGTAAATATGAGAATAGAAAGAGATTGTTTTGGACAGGTATGACGTTTTTTTCCTTCAACTCAATCAGATACAACACAAATTTTATTTAACATATTAATTATTATCCGCCTAACTTTGACCCAACCTAATTCAATCTAAGATTTCACAAAAGTTTTATATTATGTTAATTATATAAAATTAAATCAAATGTGTTTACAATAACTTATAGAATTATAAAAAAATGTAATAAAAACATATAAAACATGTGTAAAATTAAAATATATGTTGGTCGCTTTTTTAGTTTTCTCTCGAACATAGTCTTTTGGGTTTTTTTTTTGGTGGTGATATCAATTTTTGCATCGATTGTCTGTCGTTAAAGACTTATATTTTATTTGTTTTCGTTTATTTGTTTTTTTCGTATATTTTGTTGCGTTTTCCTTTGCTTCTATAGTATATTTATATCTTCATGGCACGTATCTGCCTTATGACACGTTTTTATGGTTAGTTTTGCAGGTTTTTGGTGTTCGTACGGTGACCTTCACATCGCTTGTCTCTGATTCGTGTTTGTCGGTGGCCACGTAGAGTTTGATCTCTTTTGGGTTGTTGCTGATGTAATCTATAGTGAATTGTCATTTTTTAGAATAGGCGTGAAAGGTTGTTGTCGATTTTGGAGATTTATTTAGTTTGTGTTTCGACAACTTCCTATGGACCCTGATTTATGATTTTCGTTTTTGTTATTGTTTTGGATGTTTTAACTTCTATTATGTTTATGTTATGGTTTTGTTTTATTGATCAATAAAACTGTCTGGTTAATGTGTCGACAAATTAAAATATATGTTACAGAGATTCACTAATTGGTCGAGTGACCGAGAACGCTCATATTGTTCGGTCTTATATGGGTTCAAATTTAAACATTTTATCTTTAAAATGTAATTTCTCTCTAGTTAACTAAAAAATTAAAATATATGTTATACATTCTTATAAAGGCTCTAAGACAACATGTCAACACAAGTCCAAAAAAAAAAGCAATAACACAAGCAAAGCGTAAGGGAAAAGGAACATGGAGCAAATGGAAATGAAAAATTGTATTCAATTGAAATATACAAGAAGTCTTTACTAATTGGACCACTATTTTTTATGTCAGGATGAAAATGTTTTTTCCAACTGATTGAAAGAGGTATAGGTCATAAACAAAACACTAAGGGCGACTAAAACCTCGATAAAGGACTAAAGCAACAGAGGCGTATGTAGGCCTGGGCCCACCCATGCAAAATAAAATATTTTTCAAGATAGTGTATTTTTTCTGATTTTTAATTTATTTTCACTAAAAGATTAATTTGTTTCTAGCTTTTATAGATCTGGAAAAACCCCATAAATATATTTTTCATTAAAACTAGGGCATTCTTTTTTTCTAGTACAATTTCCTATTTTTACTCAAAAATTTCGTTTGTTCCTCAAGAGAGAAAACAGTAAAAAAACGAAGGAAAATAGTAGAAAACAAAGGGAATAGAAGTAAAAACGGAAATTTCACTATAAGATAACTAACATTCAATTCTCCATTATTTTTTAATTTATTAAAATTGATTTCTTTCTTTTTATAAGTATTTTATTCTTGTTGAATTTAATCAATAAATTAAAATTGGCTTTAATTGATTGTATTGTGGAGATTTATTAAATTAGTCTTTATAGTGACTTGAAATTTGATTTTTTATTGATTTGGTTTAATTTAAAATTCATAAATGGTATTTAATAAATTATGTCTTGAATTTTCTTTGTTACTTTTAAAAATATTAAAAAGTAGTTATACATTTTAGATATTTTCAACGATCAAAATTGTTAAAATTAGTCTACAAAATAAGATGGAAGATGACTTCCTTTTGGATTACTTGTGTAAATTAAAAATTTGTTAAAAAAATTACTATTACTTCGATCATAGATGATTTGATTCTATGAAAAGAAAGAGAGCTCATCTTAATTGATGAAGATATTATATTTTGATGATATGTTTTTTGGACATAAATTCGTTTTTTACATGTAATCATATTATATTTAGTTATTATTATATATTCAAATTGAAAAGTATATATATATATATATATATATGAATTATTTAACGTAACTCATATATAATGTCATGGGGCTAGAGTTTCGACCTAGCCCAACATGCTGCCTTAGTCGATGTTCTTAGACAAACGACTAAGTAAGCCTGAAATCTTTCTCCGGAAGATCGAATTCTTCCAAGGCGCACAAACACAAGATCGTTCCAAGAAGAAACGAACAAAAGAGAAATGCAACAAGAACAGAAGAAAGAACACTCAAGAACGCGAAGAACACTACAGAGTGTTTTTAGAGTAAATGCCAAGTGTATTACTCAAATGATGGATGAATACAATTGAGGTGGGGAGGCCTCTATTTATAGTTGAATCCACATACAATGAATGGACGAGATCAAATCACACTAATGGCTCAGATTGAAAGCCACCTACCCAATCCACACTAACTAAGAAAACTTTATCACTATGAAATTTTTTCCTTAAGTTTGTGTTTACATTGAGAGATATTTGTATCCCTTGGAATATTCCCTCGTAAGATGTCATCCATTAATTTACCAGGCTCAATGTTCTTGGGCTTTCTTTCAGTCTCCAACGATCAGACCAAGTCAGGTGGTCTTCTAGGCAAGCCCAGAACGTCTTGGGTTGCTTGTTGCGCATCTGTCTCAAACCCAAATGTACGGGCCGTGACATTCTCCCCCACCAAATTCGGCGATGCCCTCATCGCTGACTTAGAAAGGACTTCACTTGGTTGACCTTGGATCTTCCATGGTATCTTGGCTTGTTCCCAACTCAGAATCGGGCAATAATGTCCCCCCATAAGAACTGCTCCCCCTATAAGGAGCGCTCGACTCGGACTGGGTTGTCTTCCCATACAGACTGCTCGCCTTGGTTCCTTTCGCCATGTAACATCGCATCGTTCTGCATCATTGCGCAGATCTCAATGAAGTTTGAGATGCACCTCTTTCGTGGCATTTACTCTAACTGGCATCAACCATTCGCTTGTGAAGTTTGGTTCTTCATTGCCCATTGGCAACTTTTCCCGCATTGACCCTTCTTCACATTTGAAGTCCAATGCTTCTTCTACCTTGCCCAAATGTACTTTTTCACAGGCCTTATATCGTTGGCTGACTTGGGAAGCTATTGCCCTACTAGAGTAGTCCCTCCAACAGTAGCCCCCAAAGCGATGTCTCCTTGGCTTGGAGTATCCTCGGCAAGCTGAATGACAATTAGCGTCTTGGTTCCTTTACCCTTGTCTCGGTACGTGGGCACAACGCAACGTTGTTTGCGATCCAAAACACAGACGATGTCGGCACAATGAACGATAATAGCATCTATACGGTCAAGTAAGCTTAGTCCCAAAATAAAATCAAAGTCATCTAAATTGATTACCTTGAAGTCTTCATTGCACTTCCATTCACCAATCTGCAGCTCAACCTTCTGTGCCGTTCATATAATTGGAACTTCATTAGCATTCACAGTCTTGATCTTGCCAGTTAAACCCACAACTCTAAGACCAAGTTTGTCGGCAGCCTTCTTGGACATGAATAGATCGGTTGCTCCGGTGTCCACTAAAGCACTCCTCGATCGTCCCGTAATGTTGATCTCGACAAACATCAACCATTTCTTCTTGCATCCTCTCTCCTTAGCAGAACTCAGTATCATCGAACCAAGTCTCACAACCTCGCTCTGTTCGAGCTTGGCCACCCCCTTGGATGACTTGACTCGATGTGGGCATGCTCGCAACTTGTGTGGCCCCTTAAACACTTTAGTTGCTTCTCTACCCTCGGCTTGATTGCTTTTACACTCACAATCGCACTAAGTCTCGTCACTTCTTCTTCTGACTCCTCAGACTCATCGCCTTTGACAGCATTAAAACGATCATTCTTGGGGTAATCCTTCATCATGTGCTTCCCTCCGCAGATGT
Source organism: Hibiscus mutabilis (assembly GCA_019671005.1). Lineage (NCBI taxonomy): Eukaryota > Viridiplantae > Streptophyta > Magnoliopsida > Malvales > Malvaceae > Hibiscus > Hibiscus mutabilis. Next base: position 8,631,172 of record CM033715.1, on the reverse strand, counting down.
AGCACACAAGACCTTCCCCATTCTTGACTCCCCCGCTATATCCCTTGCTCGGGGCTTGAGGGACTCAACTATCTCAAACTCGGTTATAGATTCAGCTGCGGCCATAGCCTTGGAGAGTTCTTCGACTCCCATTCTCTTCAACTCCATTTTAGCCCATCGCTTAAGCCCATTTTTGAAGGCAAAAAGGCCTTCTGCTTTAGTGATGTTCGTGATTTAGAGTTTGAGTTCATTGAACCGTCTGACATACTTTAGGATAGAACCTTCATGCTTGAGTTCATGCAGCTTCTCCCGAGCCTCATGTTGGTGTTCTTTGGGTAGAATTGTTCTTTGAACTCAGCCTGAAACTCTCCACATATCCCGATGGGAATATCTTTGCTCTTCTCCTCAGAGCATCTGTGTCACCACCATAAAAGTGCAACATCAGTTAAGTAATCAAAAGCAATGTTTACCTTATCCGTATCATCCTTGATGCCTGCAGCACAAAAGTATTGCTCCTTGCTCCACACAAAGTTTTCTACTTCCTGGGCCAATCTAGTTCCACTAAACTCCTTCGGCTTTGGCACGTCCAACTTTGGTCCGATTGTTGCCGTGGTTAACATACCAGTAAATGCAGCCTTGTAAACTTGAAGCTCTCCCTTGAGCCCCTTAATTTCCTTCATCATCTTCGCCTTTAAAGCCTTCAGCTCAGCTTCAAGTGCATCACTCCGTCTGTCCGCACTGTCGGCACACTGGTCAAGGTCTTGCACGTTGTTCTTTAGAACCTGTACGCTACTTTCGAGCTCCTCTTCTAAAGAGTCCAGCTCGTCAAGACGTACTTTCACAATATCAATATTCTCTCGGGCGTCATTCATGGATCCTTCAAGCTTTTCCATCATTTATTCCAGCGTAGGCACAGTGTTACTCGAACTGTCTCGCTTTCCTTCGTCAGCCTGGGTCTCTGCACCCTTTTGTGCTGCGACATTCCCTCATTTCTTTGCCATCTCGAATCAGTGTTTGCGCTCGAACACTCGCTTTGATACCAACTGTCACGGGGCTAGAGTTTCGACCTAGCCCAACGTGCGGCCTTAGTCGATGTTCTTAGACAAACGACTAAGTAAGCCTGAAATCCTTCTCTGGAATATCGAATTCTTCCAAGGCACACAAACACAAGATCGTTCCAAGAGGAAACAAGCAAAAGAGAAAGACAACAAGAACAGAAGAAAGAACGCTACAAAGTGTTTTTAGAGTAAATGCCAAGTGTATTACTCAAATAATGGATGAATACAATTGAGGTGGGGAGGCCTCTATTAATTTACCAGGCTCAATGTATTTGGGCTTTCTTTCAGTCTCCAACGATCGGACCAAATCAGAAACAAACGTCGTGAGGAACACTACACGAGCATCAAGCGGCTGCAAATGTATCCCAAAAATGTGTTATGAGACAGAGACGTGTCATAAGACAGAAAAAAGGCGTGTCATAAAGACATATAAGAGACGTACTATAAAGACAACGAAAAACAAACGCAACAACATGTGAAAAAAGAAATAACCAAAACACATAAAATTATATTGAAATTTAGAAAAAAAAAACATAAAAAACCAACAAAAAAAAGAAATTATGGAGAAAATAAAACACCAACAATCAACAACCAACACTAAAACTAGTGCATGTTAACGATCAAAGCAAAATAAAAAAAGGACAAAAAGCTGAGTTGGGAGAAAACCTAGCAGGTCGGGTTTTGAGTTAAAATTATTTTGTATATATTTAACTACGTCATTAGAACTTTAAAAAAATTACATCATTAGACAGTAAATAATATTTAGTAATAAAATTATTTCAATGTTACAGGCCTCGTAGGTATTTTACATGCTTGTTTTAATTTATTAGACAGTTAATAATATTTAATAAAATTTAAAACAATATTATTGAAATTAATAAATATAATTAAGACATACTATTTATTTTGATAATTAAAATATCACAAAAATAAAATATTAATACAATATTTTTTTGACAATGACAACTGTATTTTATTAATAATCACGAAAGATAAGTAAATATAAGGCATTCAGAAGGAAAAATAATAAAGACTAATTCACCAAAATCTAAAGATGCAAAGAAATGAGTGGTGAGCGAACTAAAATATCAGAAAATTACTCTGCAGCCATGTTTGATTATATTGGAAAACAAGCATCAACTATCAACTACAAAAACAAAGAAAAGCGTGTTACAAAATAGAAAAAACTAAGGTAACAAGAACATAATTTTTTATTAATAAATAAAAAACAAGCCCTACAATTAATAATGAATACTAAACTAATTATTGATCATCAATAAAAAACAAATGAACAAAAAACGAAAAATTACTTGGATATTGTGGTGGGATTCCCCCCAAAGTATTGTACTGAGTAGATTAATTCCAAAAGTATTGTAGTTTGAACAGTACACCCAAAGTCGGCACCAACTGAATTCGACTTTAGAAGAAAAACCTCAAAGTCGGTACCAGCTGAATCCAACTTTAGACTAAAGTCGGATTCAGCTGGTACCGACTTTGAGGTTTTTCTTCTAAAGTCGAATTCAGCTGGTCTAAAGTCGGATTCAGCTGGTACCGACTTTGAGGTTTTTCTTCTAAAGTCGAATTCAACTGGTGCCGACTTTGGGTGTACTGTTCAAACTACAATACTTTTGGAATTAATCTACTCAGTACAATACTTTGGGGGGAAAATCCCACCACAATATCCAAGTAATTTTTCCAACAAGAAACCGCAGTGCAAGTAGGATAAAGAAAAGCCTAAGAGAAAAACTTAATGTCTATCCCGTGATGTATCATTCGATTAGTTTTTTTAATACAATAATTAGATCCTGAATAAAAATAACAATGAAATTTAAACTTTGTTTCATAACAAAAGTGTAAGATAACATGGATACAAAATACTCAAAAAGAATTTCAGTTATAAAATAATAGTGAAATTTAAACTTTGTTTTATAAATATTTTCTTACGTTAATAATAATTTTTTATTAAGAATAAAGTGATGGAAATTATTTATAAAGAAAAGAAAGAAAAGGAAAAAAACCGAAAGCAACCCGATAAAGACGGTGCAAGCGGAGAAGAATTCACCGTCGTGGAAGCCATTATATTCCCTTTTCTTTTTCCCCTAAAAAATAAACTATTTTGCTCTTTTTATTATTTTAATCATAATATATTTCTTTACGACAAAATCTTTACTAATACACATTAAATATATAAATATAAATATACATACGAATCTAAAAATCCTTCACCTCTTTATTCCTTCTTCACTGCAGGGTTACAGGTTTTTGCCTTTAACCTACACACCCCAATTTATAATCGAAATCCAATTTCTTTATTCAAAATTGATTAAGGCCTCGTTTTTCCCCATCGTTAATTGTAGGCTTTTCACTTTTATCCGAGTTGTGAATTGCTTTAATTTTATTTCTAGGGTTTCGATTTAGGTGTTGTTGAGATGCAACGAACAATCGGATCAGGAATCGTCTGATCTTGTTTCGGTGAACGTCCGATTAACCCAGGGGCGGTGGTCCCCTTTGTATGGAAACTCGGAGCCGGAAGCGGGCGGAGGCCTCCTCAGCTGCCCCTTCATCTTCTCCCTCTGGACCTACCACTCGTTCTCACAAACGCGCACGTCTTTTTTCCTCTTCTACCGCTGCAACGACCGCCACCACTCGCTCTCGCACTTCCCGTTCTGCCGCTGCTTTAATGGACTCCACAACCGAATCTTCTTCTGGTTCCCGCCGCGATCGCCGTTCTAACAAAGCTAATCAGCCCAGAACAAGTGACAGTCCGAATCCCACCTCTGATAGGGGCAAAGAAAAGGAACATGATCCACGTGCTCGCGATAGTGATAGGGATAATAGAGACAATAACAATTCTAACAACCCTGAGAGAAATTTAGGGTTAATTATGGATAACTCTGGAGGCGACGACGATGACAATGATAGCGAAGGAGGTGTAGGGATTTTGCACCAGAATCTGACGTCAGCAAGCAGCGCGTTACAAGGCTTGTTGAGGAAGCTTGGTGCCGGGCTTGATGATTTGCTGCCGTCATCGGGTATGGGTTCTGCATCTTCTTCTCATCAAAGCGGGAGGTTGAAGAAGATTCTGTCTGGGTTGCGTGCTGATGGAGAGGAAGGGAAACAAGTGGAGGCGTTGACGCAACTGTGCGATATGCTTTCAATAGGAACCGAGGAGTCCTTGAGCACAATTTCTGTGGATTCATTTGTTCCCGTGTTAGTTGGATTGCTTAATCATGAGAGTAATCCTGATATTATGCTTCTTGCAGCAAGGGCACTGACTCATTTATGTGATGTTTTGCCTTCTTCATGTGCTGCTGTGGTGCACTATGGTGCAGTTTCGTGTTTTTGTGCTAGGTTGCTCGCTATAGAGTATATGGACTTGGCTGAACAGGTTGGATTTTATTTGGTTACTTTCAAAATAATTGATTATTAGCAAATGAGAGTGTTTTTTGTGATTAAGCATGAGCTTCCTTAAGCGAATGTTATCTTGTATTTCATTGTAAACTAGTGTCAGAAGCTAATTCAACTAAAAATTGGATCCAATTGGCATGAATGGGGATAAATTTGATATGTTTAAGCATTTCTCTGAAGGCCATTGTCACCTAAAATTGGCTTGTTTCTATCTAACCATTAAAAATTCTGTGTTGTCTGGTTTTCTAATAATGAATAGTTTACTACATTGTTCATAGCTTTAGACTTGAATTAGAAAGTTGAATATTGTAGATTGGCTCTGGTCTGCATTCTTATATTTCTGGTTCAAATGCTGGAAACAGTCTCTCCAAGCTTTGAAGAAGATATCTCAGGAGCACCCAACTGCCTGTTTGCGAGCTGGTGCTCTCATGGCTGTGCTTTCGTACTTGGATTTCTTCTCCACTGGGGTTCAGGTAATTAATTTGAGAAGTTCTGATTGTTACTAATTTTTAAAGAAGAGTTTCTGGCAAATTAGAATCTTACTGAGCTGTTTCTTCTGTTTAATCCCATGTTCCAGCGTGTGGCACTATCTACTGCTGCAAATATGTGCAAGAAACTCCCTTCAGATGCATCTGATTATGTAATGGAAGCTGTACCTCTATTAACAAATCTTTTGCAGTACCATGACTCAAAGGTAACTTGAATATACATATTTGATGGTTCTTTTGTTGTAAAGTGTGTTTCTTTTTCATCTTGTATATGTTATCATATTTGTAGGTGCTGGAGCATGCTTCTGTTTGTTTGACGCGCATTGCTGACGCCTTTGCATCTTCCCCGGACAAATTAGATGAGCTATGCAATCATGGACTGGTTACTCAAGCTGCATCTCTCATTTCTACAAGTACTTCTAGAGGTGGGCAGGCATTGTTGAGCACGCCAACATATACGGTGAATTGATGTTGCTCCTTTGCTTATCATTATGCCAATGTATTTTATGAGCAACATCATGACAATTGAGTTTTTGAATTTAGGGCTTAATTCGACTGCTTTCAACATGTGCAAGTGGGTCTCCTTTAGGAGCTAAAACTTTACTTCTACTTGGGATCAGTGGCATACTTAAAGATATACTATCAGGTTCTGGTATTTCTAATAACTCATCTGTTCCGCCAGCATTAAGCAGACCAGCAGAGCAGGTAACATTTTTAATTCAAGCCGAAAACATTGTAGTTTTCATTGCTAATTGTTTACCAATACCGGTGAACACACGATATGTGTGATGTGTGCTATTTTATATTAAAACAAGCAGCAGTGGAAGTATGCACTAAGCTTCAACTCTTAGTCTCAGAATCATTTTATGTAAACCTTGCATGCCGGTGATTTTTTATGTAGGTTAAAGTTACTCTTTTTGAACTGTTCTTAATTCAAGCGGAAATGATGGTAGCTGTTATTGCCTGGTTGTGTTAGAATCAGAGAACATTTTAGAGTGTTTCTCTGTTCAATCTTATTTCAAAAATGTTGTACAAGAGTACTCCTTTTATAGGCTTTACAAGTAGTTAACCTAGACTAGTCAACCTAAGAGATATAACTCTTATCCTTTAATGAGATAAAGTTTATCTAGATTTAGACTTTTAAATTCAAACTATTAGATGAGATAAGATAAGATTACAACATTTAATTTACATCCAATATCCTACACTCCCCCTCAAATTGGTGTGTATATGTTGTATACTCCCAGTTTGGATGAGAACTCGTCAAAGGTCACTCTCGGAAGTGCCTTTGTAAAGATATCCGCCAGTAGGAACATAGTGCAGTGTTACGACACCACTATTTACCTTCTCATAAATAAAATGTCTGCCAATTTCGATATGTTTAGTCCGGTCTTGTTGTACTGGATTCTTAGTAATACTCATTGCTGATTGGCTATCACTCAGTACCTCGAACTCCTGTTTTTGATCCAACTCCAGCTCGGTGAGAAGTTTTTTAAGCTACATGCCTTCGCAAATTCCAAGGGCCATAGCCCTATATTCTAATTCTGCACTACTTCGAGACACCACAATTTTCTTTTTACTCCTCCATATGACTAAGTTTCCCCACACAAACGAACAATAGCCACTCACAGATTTTCTATCTGTTGCCCAGCTAGAATCTGTGTAAATCTTCACAGATCTGTCTTGATTTTTCCTGAAAATAAGTCCAAATCCTGGTGTAAACTTTAAGTATCGCAGGACTCTATTGGTCGCCTCCATATGTTCTTCTCTAGGATCACTCATGTGTTTGGCTTATTATGCTTCTTCGGATAAGCTATATCGTCCAGTCCGTGAATGATAAATAAATCGCTTCCCAACCAGACCTTTGGTAGGATTCTCTGTTCACAGGAGTACTCGTGCCATTTTTTCCAAACTTCAAGCCTGCATCCATTGGAGTGTCTGCTGGTTTACATCCAAGCATTCCAGTTTCCAAGAGCATGTCCAAGATGTACTTTCCTTGATTTATGACTATTCCCTCATTTGATCTAGCCACCTCCATTCCGAGAAAGTACTTAAGACTTCCCAAGTTTTTAGTCTCAAACTCTGTTGCCAAAAAAGTCTTTAGTTTCTCAATTTCCTTTGTGTCATCTCCTGTAATGATCATATCATCAACGTAAACAATAAGGAGAGTTTTTTTTACCATCTGAAGCTACCTTCTTAAACAAGGTGTGATCTGCCTGTGTTTGCTTGAACCCGTTCTTCACCATGGCCTTCGCGAATCTGTCAAACCAGGCCTTGGTGATTGCTTCAGCCCATACACAAGGATCTATTTAGTTTGCACACTTTTTGTTTCGTTTGAGTCATCCTCTAAGCCCGTGGAATCTGCATATATACTTCTTCTTCAAGCTTTCCATTCAAAAAAGCATTCTTGATGTCAAGTTGGTGCAACTTCCAATCTTTATTAATCGCTAATGAGAGCAAAGACCCTTGTTGTATTCGGTTTTGCCACAGTGCAAAAGTCTCCCGATAGTGTACTCCATATGACCGAGTAAATCCCTTTGCCACTAACCTTGCCTTGAACCTCTCGATGCTTCCATCAGAATGATACTTTACTGTGAAAACCCACTTGCATCCGACCACCTTTTTTCCTTCTGGCAGTTTAGTTAAACTCCATGTGTTATTTTGTTGTAGGGCTTTGATCTCTTCTTTAACAGCTTTCCTCCAATCAGGATTTTCAAATGCCTCTTCCACGTTTCTAGGGATCCTTACACTTTATTAATATTAGTGTAAAAAGCCTTGAAACTGCACAATAGTTTTCCATAAGCAACAAATCTATCAATAGGATGATTAGTGCATTTTCTTACCCCCTTTCTGATTGCAATCGGAAAATCATCTAAATTCTCATGAACTGGACTTTTTGAGACATCATTGCTTACCCTTTCTAGGACTTAAGATCAGTTCTTAGCAAGTACTAAGCTGATCAATGGGTTCTGTGACAATTTTCTTTCTTCTGGTATAGGGAGTAAGCTGTTTGACTAGAGATTGTGGGGTTCGAGTAGTGTGAGGCCTGAGAGATCTAGGTTATGGAGGTCTTCCTACTGGAACATTAGAAGAGATGGGAGATGTAGGCTCTGGGGAAGATCTTTCTACTAGAACACTAGGAGAGCTAGGAAATGTAGGCTCTGGAGAAGTTGTAGGATCATCAGAGTTGCTAGGTTGTTCGTCTTGTGTTTGTTCAAGGGTCGGAAAAGAAGACAACAAAGGAAGAATGAGTAGGAGTAATAGGCTGAGATTCCTCACATCTCTCCCCCTGAATCTTAGTCCCTACAAAATAAGGTTGATTTTCAAAGAAAGTAACATCAAATGAAACATAGGTTTTCTTGGTAATAGGTGAGTAACATTTGTAGCCCTTCTGACTTGATGAGTATCCTATAAACACACATCGCATGGACCTAGGATCAACCTTACTCCTATTGTTGCTATGCACATTAACAAAAGTTGTGCAGCCAAATACTCGAAAAGGAATAGCAAATGACCATGGTTTGAAATGTGGAAAAAGATGTAAAAGGGTGTCAAAAGGAGTTTTGAAGCCCATAGTTTTGTTAGGCATCCTATTAATTAGAAAGTAGCAGTAAGAAGTGCTTCCCCCCAAAGATACTGAGGAGCATTAGCAGAAAGCAGAAGAGACCGAGTTACCTCAAGTAGATGTCTGTTTTTTCTTTCAGCAACCCCATTTTGCTGAGTGTTGACACAAGAAGTAAGGTGAAAGATACCTTTCTATCGAAAAAGGAACCAAGGGATTTAGTAAGATACTCACTCCCATTATCACTCTGAACTATATTTTGCGTTCAAATTGGTTTTCGATCATGTGATAAAATGTTTTAAATATCGTTTCAACCTTCGATTTTTCTTTCATGGGATAGGTCCAAGTAACCCGAGAGTGATCATCAATAAAGGACACAAACCAGCGAGCCCCAGATACATTTTTAACTTTAGAAGGACCCCAAATGTCGCTGTGTATGATAGAGAAAGGAGAGGTAGGTTTAAATTTAGTGGGAATATATGATTGTCTTGTATGTTTGGCAAGTTGACATGCATCACAGGTGAATGACGAGGGATGTTTATTCAGGAACAACTTAGGAAACAATTTAAAGATAGTAGAAATTGGTGTGTCCTAATCGAAAATGCCATAGCATGACATCATTGGAAAGAAGGGAAGAGGAAAAAAACTGTAGACGTAGGACAACTGGGAATAGTTTTGTTTCGAGAGGATAGGCCATCAAGAATGTAGAGTCCATTGTGTCGCCTAGCATTGCCAATCACCGTCCTCGAGTCTTGTGCCTGAAAAATACAACTGCATGACCCCCAAAGTTAACATCACAATTCTCAACTTTAACAATTTTGCTAATGTATGTAAGATTGCGGGCCGCTTTTGGTACATAAAGAACATCAAACAAGACTAGATGATCTTTTAATTTAATAGAACCATTTCTGATACAATGGAGAGAGATCCATCGGCAACTTTGATAGATGATGCAAATGAATGTGGCTTGTACTCATGAAAAAGGTCACGATTGCTGTCATATGGTCAAGCACACCGTAATCCACTATCCAACTCCGTGGATTGATCAGGGCCAAACAAGAAATTCTACCTTATGTAGCAGAAATGCAAGAGAATCTGATTTGGAGAATATTTGACCAAACATCTGTTAGAGCTCCACAATCTGCTGCTTACCAAATTGCCGGAAGAACTGTCATGCTTGCAGAACATGTGCTTCTCTCTGGGGCTTTGACCCGTTGGGATTTCCACTCTGCTGGTCTCACCGATTGAGACGGAATGGGAGAAAGAGACGATCCGAAAAGGGTAAAATCAGATGGACGAGAGCTTCTTTGGAGAGCTAATTGCAGAAGCAGCAGGTTCTGCTGTAGCCATGTTTTCTAAATAGGGAAGAAAGGTCGAGAGAAGAGAGGAAAAATTTTTTTGAAATTTGGAAGAAAGGATCAACCTAAACTGATACCATGTTAGAATCAGAGAACATTTTAGAGTGTTTCTCTGTTCAATCTTATTTCAAAAATGCTGTACAACAATACTTGTTTGTATAGACTTTTGTACATGTGACATGTAGAGTAATTGTTATGCTATATTAATACCGGCAGTGCTTTTGAAATTTGTATGACCATTAATACACATGGTATCAAGTCCTAGTTTTAGATTTGTTAATATGAATCTTAATGTCAGTTCTTTATTTTTTTGTTGTTATAAGTCTGGTATGGCCAGGGTGCAGGTTGGCGCCTTGTTCCCCTGGTTAAACGTTGCAATTACAGTTTTAGCCCCTCTTAAAAATGAAATGTTTAATTTAGTCCTTTTTAGACCTTAAATAAATGGAAAAAGATTGCATTTTGTCCCCTCCTGAAAAAAAATAAATTTAAGCCACTTTTTGGCCTTCCAAACTTGAGATTCCTGGCTTCACCCCTGGTATAGGACATAGGTTACTTGTTTTGAATATATTGTATATTTTTTGCTATTTACATGGACTTAGTAAGTTTTTAATAGCTTATGTATATTGTGCACATCTGATTGGTGGTCATGTAATTCTTATCTTGCTGTGTAGATTTTTGAAATTGTCAATCTGGCAAATGAACTTCTTCCTCCGTTGCCACAAGGAACCATTTCCCTCCCTGTCAGCTCTAGTATGCTTGTCAAAGGATCTTTTGTGATGAAGTCTCCTGCTAGTAGCTCTAACAAGCAAGAAAATACTGATGAAAATGCTCTTGAAGTTTCAGCCCGAGAGAAATTATTGAGAGATCAACCTGAACTTCTTCAGCAGTTTGGAGTGGATCTCCTTCCTGTTCTTATACAGGTAAGTTTTCTTTGTGGACGGCCGTTCTTTATTTATTGGTACTTATTATCTCTTCTGGTATTTATGGTCCTTTTTTTTTGTCCATCAGATCTATGGTTCCAGCGTCAATAGCCCTGTTCGCCATAAATGTCTCTCAGTTATTGGGAAAACTAATGTACTTCAGCAGTGCAGAGATGATTCAGAACTTATTGAGTGTGACAAATATATCAAGGTGTCCACCTTAAGTAAAATATAGCAATTTAAATATCCGTGCAATGTTTGATTATGGGAACTTACTCTTTGTTTGATGTTGTAGCTTCTTGGCTGGGGTTTTAGCATGGAAAGATCCACATGTTTTGGTTCCTTCTCTCCAAATTGCTGAGATCCTCATGGAAAAGCTTCCTGGAACCTTCTCCAAAATGTTTGTCAGAGAGGGTGTTGTTCATGCTGTGGATCAGCTTGTCTTAATTGGTAATCAAAAAGTCACTCCTGCCCAAGCATCTCCCCTGAGAAGGATAATGATTCTGCATCTGGAATGTCATCACGTTCCAGGCGTTACAGACGACGCAGTGGTAACTCTAATCCTGAAGGAGGTTCTGTGGAGGAGTCCAAGAATCAGGCATCTTTAAATATTAGCTCACCTCCTAATACGGTTGAAATTCCTACAGCCAATTCCAATCTGCGTACTGCAGTAAGTGCATGTGCTAAAACTTTTAAAGATAAGTATTTCCCCTCTGATCCTGGGGATGTTGAAGGTGGAGTAACAGATGATCTTATACACTTAAAAAGTCTTTGCATGAAATTAAATGCTGGTGTTGACGATCAAAAAACTAAGGCAAAAGGAAAATCTAAAGCTTCAGTGTCTCACATGGCTGATTTTTCTTCTAGTAAAGAAGAGTATTTGATTGATGTGATTTCTGAGATGCTATCAGAACTGAGCAAGGGGGATGGTGTATCCACGTTTGAGTTTATTGGTAGTGGTGTTGTTGCAGCCTTGTTAAACTATTTTTCTTGTGGGTACTTCTCCCAGGAGAGGGTTTCAGGTGCAAACCTGCCCAAGTTTCGACACCAAGCCCTTAAAAGATTAAAATCATTTATTAATGTTGCCCTTCCTTTGGCTGATCAAGGAAGTTTTGCACCTATGACTGTCCTGGTTCAGAAGCTTCAAAATGCTTTATCATCTGTAGAGCGTTTCCCTGTAGTTCTCAGCCATTCATCCAGGTCTTCTGGTGGGGGTGCACGCCTCTCTTCTGGATTAAGTGCATTATCTCAGCCTTTTAAGTTGCGGCTCTGTCGAGCCCAAGGAGAGAAATCTCTTCGTGATTATTCTTCAAATATTGTGTTGATTGACCCATTAGCAAGTCTAGCAGCTGTGGAAGAATTTCTCTGGCCACGTATTCAACGAAGTGACAATGCTCAAAACCCCTCTGCATCTGTAGGAAATTCCGACTCTGGGAACACACCTAGTGGGGCTGGTGCTTCTCCTCCATCTACCTCAACTCCCGCTTTGACCACTCGTCGTCAATCTTCAAAGTCCAGATCATCTGTTAATATAGGAGATGTTGCCCGGAAGGAATCATCACAGGAGAAAAGCACAAGTTCATCAAAGGGCAAAGGTAAGGCTGTTTTGAAGCCTGCTCAAGAGGAGTCAAGAGGACCGCAAACAAGAAATGCTGTTCGTAGAAGAGCTGTTCTGGATAAAGATTCTCTAATTAAACCCGAAAATGGTGACACCACTTCAGAGGTATGTGTTTTGATTGTTAGATATGAAAGTATGATGTGATAAGCTTACATGCTGGTGACTCCAATTATATGGTCATATTTTGTTTGTATGTAACCATGTACCCCACCCCCTGTTTGAAAATGATCATTTGCCACTTTTTTTTGTAGGATGAAGAGTTGGATATGTCTCCTGTGGAGATTGATGATGGGTTGGTGATTGAAGATGATGATATTTCTGATGATGAAGATGATGATCATGAAGATGTAAGTCTCATATTGTGCCTCTAAAAATGGGACTCCCTTCCCGTTTATCATAAATTTAATTTGATCTTTACTAATTTTTTATGGAACCATCGTTTATTTCCAGGTGCTCGGAGATGATTCTCTTCCTGTATGCATGCCAGATAAAGTACATGATGTTAAATTGAGTGATTCAGCTGAAGATGGCACACCTGTGCCAGCCGCAAGTGATAACCAAAATAATGCTGCTGCTTCTGGATCTAGCAGCAGAGCTTGCTGCTGTTAGTGGTTCAGACTCTGCTGATTTTAGGAGTGGTTATGGCTCAAGGGGTGCAATGTCGTTTGCTGCTGCTGCTATGGCTGGGTTTGGATCTGCCAATGGTGGAGGTATTAGTGGAGGTAGAGATCGACAAGGACGACCTCCATTTGGCAGTTCTAATGAACCTCCTAAGTTGATTTTTACTGTTGGTAGTAAGCAGCTGAACAGGCAGTTGACCATCTATCAGGCCATTCAAAGACAGCTTGTGCTGGATGAGGATGATGATGAGAGATATGGTGGTAGTGATTTCACATCTAGTGATGGAAGAGGGATGTGGAGTGGTATCTACACGATAACATATCAGAGGGCAGAAAGCCAACCTGACCGAACATCAGTAGGGGGTTCAGGTTCTGCTACAGTGCCTAAGTCTGCTAAATCTTCTCCCAATTCCAATTCTGATCCCCAAACTCATACAACGTCACTAATGGATAGCATCTTGCAAGGGGAACTTCCTTGTGATCTTGAAAGATCTAATCCTACTTATACTATCTTGACACTGTTGTATGTGTTAGAGGGGTTGAATCAGCTGGCACCTCGTTTGAGAGCTCAGATAGTTTCTGATAATTTTGCTGAAGGAAAAAAATTGAATCTGGATGAGTTGAGTATCCCCAGTTCTAGAGTGCCTTACGAGGAATTTATTAATGGTAAGCTCACCCCGAAACTGGCTCGGCAAATACAGGATGCCCTTGCTCTCTGCAGTGGAAGCCTTCCTTCCTGGTGTTATCAGTTGACAAAGGCATGCCCCTTTCTATTTCCTTTTGAGACACGAAGGCAGTACTTCTATTCAACTGCGTTTGGATTGTCTCGAGCATTATATCGTCTGCAGCAGCAACAGGGTGCTGATGGCCATGGATCAACTAATGAGAGAGATATGAGGGTTGGGAGATTACAGCGGCAGAAAGTTCGTGTCTCCCGAAACCGCATTTTGGATTCTGCTGCAAAAGTAATGGAGATGTACTCTAGCCAAAAAGCTGTGCTTGAAGTTGAATATTTTGGAGAAGTTGGCACTGGATTGGGTCCAACCTTGGAGTTCTATACACTATTAAGTCATGATTTGCAAAAGGTTGGTCTTGGAATGTGGAGGTCTAATTCTACATGGGAGAAATCAATAATGGAAATTGATGGAGATGAAGAGAAAAATGAAAAAACTGCTGGTTCTGTTACTATTGGGGGAGATTTAATCCAAGCTCCGCTGGGGTTGTTCCCTCGACCTTGGCCACCAAATGTTGATGCTTCTGAAGGAAGCCAGTTTTCTAAAGTAATTGAATATTTCCGGCTACTTGGACGTGTGATGGCAAAAGCTCTTCAAGATGGACGACTTTTAGACCTGCCTCTATCAACACCATTTTATAAACTTGTGCTTGGTCAAGTAAGCTGATTGCATTGTTTAACTTGCAGAACAACTTGAATCTTCTTTAATCTTAGATTGGATATTTGTATGCGTATAACATTTCTACTATCGGGGCAATTATTTCTTAGCTTTTGGGCTAAAGATACATTTTATTAAACATTGCAGGAGCTTGATTTGTATGATATTCTGTCTATTGACCCTGAGTTTGGGAAAGTTTTGCAAGAATTGGATTTCCTTGTTTGTCGAAAACAATATTTGGAATCAACTGGTGGTGAAAATAGTGCTGCAATTGCTGATTTACGCTTCCGTGGGGCCCCAATAGAAGATCTCTGTTTGGATTTTACACTTCCAGGCTATCCAGATTACATGCTTAAACCAGGGGATGAAACTGTACGTCTTGAACTTTTTATTCTATTCCCTTTTTTTTGTCAGTAGACAATACCAATTTCCAACATCCTGTTAAATGCATCAGTTGGATATCAATAACTTAGAAGATTACATATCCTTGGTGGTTGATGCAACTGTCAAGGCTGGAATTAGTCGGCAAATGGAGGCATTTCGGGCTGGATTTAATCAGGTACAGTTGCTTTCTTTGTTCTGAGTTTTCTTGACTGATCACAACTTGATTTTTGTCTTGGATTCACTTGTTAATTATCTGCATGCAAGGACCTGTTTTTGAGATTCATTGCAATGTTAATACATCCGTTATATAACAAGCAGGTTTTTGATATTGCATCATTACAAATATTTACTCCGCAAGAGTTGGACTATTTGCTGTGTGGTCTCAGAGAGCTGTGGGAGGTAATTTGACTATTAATGTGATAATATTGCTAATTTCTTTTATTTGAACTGGTTTTCTACTTTGGTTTTTATACAACATCAAATACTGCAGGCTGAGACACTTGCTGATCACATAAAATTGCTAATATTGCTAATTTCTTTTATTTGAACTGGTTTTCTACTTTGATTTTTATACAACATCAAATACTGCAGGCTGAGACACTTGCTGATCACATAAAATTCGATCATGGATATACTGCAAAGAGCCCTGCTATTCTTTATGTACGTTTGTTTCATAACACTCATCTTCAACTATCTTGATATCTATTTTCTATTCATAACAATTTTTGGTTTTGTGGTTTCGCAGTTACTTGAAATTATGGGAGAATTTTCACCAGAGCAGCAGCGGGCCTTCTGCCAATTTGTTACCGGAGCACCTAGACTTCCACCTGGTGGTCTGGCAGTGCTGAATCCAAAGCTTACAATTGTTAGAAAGGTAACTGGAGTTATATGGAAACTTTTATATCTATGTTTCTTCTCTTTTTCATTGTTGTTTACATATGACATCACATCCATCTTTGAAAATTAAGATCAAAGTCCGATTGAAAGGAGCTTTTCATATTGATTTGTTTATGTCCAATTTTTTACGTGCTCAAAGAACTGGCTTCAATATTTTTAAAGTTGTCTTAAAAAGAGAGTACCCATATTTGACACATGAGCTCGACACATAGAAAAATGGATATGTATGTATAATCTTTCAAATGTAAAACTACTTTAAAAAAGTGAGCATACTGCATACATGTCTACGCATTGACACCTCCGAGTTTGAGTAACATAGATCATCAGTATTATTATTAGTTAAACAGTAAATGTTTCATTCAGCTGTACATAAAACTTGGTTCTTGTTTGGCAAATGTTCATGGTTTATTTGTGTCTGAAATCTGGTTGCAGCATTCCTCTCCTGCAATATCTGCTACTTCCAATGGAAGTGGACCCTCAGAATCAGCAGATGATGACTTGCCCAGTGTCATGACTTGTGCTAATTACTTGAAGCTTCCTCCATATTCAACAAAGGTATTATTAGTCTGTCCAGATTTTTTGTATGATTATCCCCGGTACCATTTTATCTAATGTATATATACACGTGCTTTCATATCATCTTATTTCCTCGTCGACGATTGCTGCTGTCTGAGCAGGAAATTATGTACAAGAAATTGCTATATGCAATCAACGAAGGGCAAGGATCTTTTGATTTATCGTGAGTCGGTGTTGGCGGCAGCCAAAACATACAATGTGGGCCTACTTTTCTCACCTGCTGCTATCATTTTCGATGTTTCAAAGTGGCGTAAAAATTTTGCTCAAATAATAATGGCTTCTCTCTTCACTGCTGTTCCATTCAATTAGTGGCATTGGCAAAGCTCGGTTTCTACATCAATGGTGGATCATCCAAAGTCCGTTCAAAATCTGGGTAATTAACCGATCTCGATTTTCTTTAGTAATTACTCCTATATTTTCTTTCCAGATGTGTGCATTTTTTGGTAATGAATAATTTATATCAGATGAATGGAGGGATTTATGTGCACAGACAGGGAAAGAAATTGGGAGGTGGATTTGTGGAGAATTGATTGATGCAGGCCAGCAGCTTGCCAAAACTTTTGTATATATGAATAGGATATGTTTATACTTTTTTTTTTAATTTTCTTGGTTTGACAATTTATTTACATATATACCATTATGTCGGCTAAATGGTTTATTGAAAGCAAATAAATGATGTTTTTGTTTTTATGCTGGATTCATTTTTTATTTTTTTGTGTTTATTTACAAGAGAAGAAAATTGAAATTTAATCAATTTATATGAAAGAAACGGTTTTTTTAATTTTCTTATAACTTCAATTGAATTCAAAAGTGCAAAATATATGTTTTATACTACCAAATAATGTTTTGAATAAGTTAAGCAAAGCAAACTATTTATCAAATTAAAATGATTTTTAACGAAAATAATATTTTTAGATTATTTAAAAAAAATTATCCAGAATTGATAAAACATAATATAAAATGTTATATTTATCATAATAAATGTAATGAAATAAATTATTTTCAAAAAATAAGATTATTGAATACAGTATTTGCATCTAAAACTGATTTATACAAATTATCAAACAAATTTTAATATGAATTCAACATTTATAAAATATAATAGTAAAAATCTAGCACTTTAACTTTTCAATTTATCAAATAATGTTTATTTCTTTTTATAGTTTTAATATATTCAAATAACATTACATTTTTAAATGTTTATTGTGTTAAATTTTAGTGTTGTGAATGAAAATAAATTAAATTTTTCTCAGTTTGGTGCATAATTTTTTTAGTATAAATTTTGTTCAATTATATATTAGCTGATTTGAAAATATATGGGAAAAATAAATAGTGCATTAAAGCCAAAATGAATGAAAATTTTGAAGATATCAAAAATTCGGACATTGTCAAAAAACTAAACTGTTAGACAATTTAAAAAGAAAAAATATAAAAATTTTAGAAAAACCAAAATTACATTTTTAATAATTTATATTTTTAGAACATTTTCAAATTTATATAATTTTATATATTATAAAAAATATTTTAATATTATATAAGTTTCATATTATAGAAACAATATGAAAAAGTTAATTTTAAAAAATATACAAAAGACAACTTTTTAGAATTTTAATATTCATTTTTAATTCTAAATAACAATTTTAAAAAAAATATTTTAAAGTTTTTATAAAAAATAATAAATAATAATTTATTTTTTTCTTTTTTTAATTTTTAATTTTTAAAAATAAAATAAATAATAAATAAAATTGATTTTAATATTTTAAAAAAATTAATTTTTTTCAAAAATAATAAATAATATTTAATTTATTATTTTTATTTTTAAAAATAATAAATTTTAATTTATTTTTTAAAAATATTAAATTAATTAAATTATTATTTAAATAATGTTGATTATTTTTTTGTCCATTTTGGCCTTAAATAATAAATAACAAAGTCTTTAATTTAATATTTTTCAAAATAAAAAAAATAATTTTATTTAATTTATTTTAAAAAATAGAGTGTTTAATAATGTGGTTTATTTATTTATTTTTATTTTTAAAAATAAAAATTTAAAATTTGAATTTTTTATTACTAAATATTATTATTTTAAGAAAAATTTTAAAAATTTTTATAAAAGTTTTTTTTAATCAAATGAGTCAATGTGTTTGATTGTGCGAAACTTTTAACACAAAATAAAATTGTCAATTGATCAAAATGTTGATAGTTGGTCAATTTTTTTATTTTTCATCCATTTATATTTATTTTTTTACTCAAAATAAGAACCTTAGGGTAATGAAAGTGGATTAAAAAAATAGATGTTAAATAATATTTAATAAAAAATTACAAATAGAAATTTTCAGTGTTCCATATTATGCACTCAAAAGGACTTTCAAACAATCAAATAACTATTATTTATTTTAAATTATATTTAGAAATTTTATCAATTTATTTTCAGACAAATTTGGACATTAAATCTGATGATTTTTTATATGTTAATTATCACATATCGTATTAGTAATATTTTAAATAAATTGTTAAGATTTAATGGTAAATTTTAATTGATTGATAGTGTAATAATTCAGTAAAAATATTTTTACAGTAAAAAAGTTTACAATCATAATAAAATGAAAAAATAAATTATTCTTATTTTTTATTTTGGTCACTAAATTATTATTTTATGTAAAATTATAACTAACATTTTTTTTTATTTTGATCACTAATGTTACTTTTTTCCGTTTTGGTCACAATCTATTGCTCTTTTCCTGTTTTTACATAAAATAAGAAAAAATCCCAAGCTTCACATTTAATCTCCCTTGCTATATGCATTTCTCTAGCCTTTTATTTAGAACAAACCACTTGGACAGCCAAAGTCTTGGGTCCATTAGGAGGACATGCACCATTTATGTTACCAAATGCTGCCGCCTCCACCGGGATCTTGCATGATGGTTTCCCCAAGCAGTGGTTCTCAACGACTTGCTTCGATGCTGGAGCGGTGCAATTCCCTTGAACCAAGGCCCCGCAACTTCCGAAAGGATCGCCGAAGCTGGCAAAATTGACCGAAACAATCTTCTTCTGGTCCGGACATGTCAGTTCGGCCTTCGGTTTCAAGTCATCCACGAGGGGTCGGACGATGCCAGCTTTGTTCTCGAATAACCTCGGGGATGGCGGGTGGAGTTCGCTCACGATACTGCAGATCGTGTCCCTGTTTGCCGTCGATATGGAGACATCTTTAGGGCTACCTTGCTCTTCCTCGAATATAACAATCAGGTTGTTCTTTGGCTTCAGGAATGCTCGAGGGATGTGGTACCTGGAATTAGAAAAACAATCAGTAGTAGTTAAGCTGTCTCGGGTTTACGGTTTAGGACTTAGAGTTTACATACTCGGATTGAGTAGGCAGTTTAAGAGGAGAGAGGTAAGACATCCAATATCTGCCAATGTTGTTCCCATTGATCCACACAAAACCTTTTCCCATGCCCGTCATTGTAATGAGAACCGGCTCATTTCCTTCTGGTGCATCAAAATACCCCTTGTACCATGTGATGGGTCCTCCTTGGTCAACCTTGGTCCACTCAACAGTCTTGGAGCCTTCTTCTGTAAATATTTTCTTCTCTTCTCCGACAAGTCCAACCTGATGGCTCCAACTATTTTCCGATATGTCGAGTGTACCGGTATTCATACCAAGGATCGTGACAGAACGTGGCCCGGCATATCTGTGTTCCATGTAGGCTCCGCTATCGGGAAGTCCCACCACATAACTCAAGAGCGCTATATGGTTAGTCCCTTCCTTGAAAGCTGCAGGCTTCTGGTAAACAAAGTTCTTCTCGACTTTGCTTCCGTGTTCTGTACCGACGAATTCACCATTGACAAAGGCATGAAGTCCGTGGCCCTGACTCGCAACTCGTAAAACCGGGATAGCTCCTTTCTTCATCGGCAAGTCACGTTTGCCCAAATCAAGTTTAGCTATGTACCATAGGTAGTCGGTTGTATCTTTGGTATTTATCCAATGTTCCAATGGCTCCTGGGACTCCATTTTACCACCAGTAGGAGGGACTTCCCTGTACATCTCCCATTGGAAATTCTTGTTTGCAGTTTCGGATCTTATGTAGTTTCTCGCGTTATGTTGATCTGTGATCTGTTTCGAGCAAGCAAGATAAGTTATTAATTGCGGTACAAGTAAAGGACAGATTCAGAGCTTGTAGAATTCAGTTTACCTGGTTAGTGTTGAAAACCACGGTCCTGCAGTCGGGGAGGATACTGATGGAACGAGGCGGCAGGAAGTATTGCTGACCCTTGAAATTAATGGTTTGTGACTGATGAGTGTTATTGTTGGACAAGAAAGCTGCACATACTTGAGTTCCAGGTTGCTGCCACACTATAGCCTGCATTGCACATTAAACCGGTATCGATTTCCCGATCTAAAATCCACTCAAATTAGTCTATAAGAAGTGCATGCTTACCTCTAGTTCTGGACCCAACTTTTCAACAGTAGGAGTCCCCCACAACAGAGCCCTCTTGCACAAATTTATGGCCTTGTGAACGTCCTTGAGATGACCCCACTTTGGTTCCCTTAAAAGACCTACAGCAACATGTGAGAGTTAGCTCGTCATAGTATCGAGTCAATGTAAATGAAACACTATTCTTAATCATACCAAATTCATCAATAGGGGCTTCATCATAGTATCGAGTCGATGTAAACGAAGAGCTCGTTCTGCCAAAGTTTGTGCCACCATAGTACATGTAATAGTTAATCATGCTTCCATTTTTAGAGAACCACCGAGCGGCCGAGTACACCAAATCTTCAGCGGATCTTTGGGATGGGGGATCCCCGAATACTCTAAACCTGAGTCGAGACAGCAACAACATTAGTCAATACACACTGACATACTCGGATTGCGTTTAAACCTCTTCATACTTACTGTGTAGTCCAGTTCTCAGTCCACAATGAGGGCTTGTTGGGCTTATTTGGACCATAGAAAGTATCTCCACAGTGCCTTCCGTTGCATGTATTGATCTGAAGAACAAAGCGTATACATATGACTACTCGTTTTTTTGATCTTATTTTATTGGTTTTAAGAAGACAAAAAACACTTACAATGGGATCTGGGGCATCCTTCTGCTTGCACATAACCCATGGGACCTGGACATCCATGCCAAGAGCCAGTTTTGCAGCCCACTGAATGTAGCTCTCGCCTTTTTCTCTGTATGCTAGCTGAATCGTGTTGTATTCGTTCTCGATCTGCGCTAAAATGATGGGCCCTCCTTGAGGTGCAAACAACTTCTCCTCCTTCAGTTTGTTGATAATCATGGTGACATACCTTTTCATGTGTTCCTGCACAAGTTAAGTTTTTCTTTAGACAAGGAATCTTGTACAATTATCATGTATGTATACTTGGAAAAGGCTCGTTACCTTGAAAGGTTCGTTATCGGATCGGAATATAATGTCGGGGATCTCTCTCAGCCAATATGGTAATCCTCTGGTGAAAATTACAAGATTCATTCCAATAAGAACATTGAAAAAATAATTTGGGAAAATCTTAGAAACTTCGAATCACCGTTACCCGTTGTTCCATTCAGCTTGGATGAAGGGTCCAAGCCTAACGACTGCATACATATTTTTTTCATGAATCAACTTGATGAACTTCACCAAGTCATTTTGTCCTTCGAAATTGAACTGACCCTGAACTGGTTCGTGTGCGTTCCAGAAAATGTACGTCTCAATCGTGTTGAGCCCTCCCTGCTTAGCCTTTTCGATCAAATCCGGCCACATATCCGGGGTGCTACGGGGGTAATGAATAGCTCCCGCAAACAGAAGCTCCCTTTTCCCATTGACAATCACGGACCTTGCGTCGTACGTCACGCCCTGGTTCACCGGCCCTTGAACCATGATCGCGTCTTCGTCCCCTGCCTTAGCAACATTCCCGGCATCCGCAATGCAGTAAGTGATGAATAGTGTCGACAGAAGAAATGTCGACAGTATGCGGCCTGGTCTTACCATTGCGGATTTATGCCAGTTTAGGCCTCGGCGATGGATTATGTTGGAAACTGGGCGAGCCTAACTCCTTTTTATTAGGAGCCTCTTTAGCTTTTGAAAGAGGAGAAGCTCATCTAACAACGAACATAATATCAGTCATTTATAGTGTTGGTGCCATGCTATGTAATCTATTTTTACCCTCTGAACGTTACTGGTTTTGCGATTTTTTCTCGAGAAAATCTGCTATCGTTATTCGTTAGAACAAGTTTGAATTTTGAATGGAAATACACATCATTAATATTTTAATCAGTAGCGATCTTCAAGCCAACTAATTAATATATATGATTTTTTCATGCGTGCAAATCGTGTAACACTGCTTTCCAATTGGTACTGTTTGTTAACAAAAATTAATTAAAGGATAATTCTTGGTTTTAATTCAAATACAAACATTAACATTTTAAGTGATTTTTAATTTATAAATAAAAAATTAGTAACCAAACCCGATATAAAAGTTTTAATTTTAATTATATTTAAAATTTTTGTAATGTGGAATATGTAAATAAGATTTTGAAATTTTGGATGTTTTTATAAATCAATGAGTTGGTTGGCAAAGTAAAGGTCAAATGTGTGCAAAACTAGATTAAGGGTTGAGGAGTTAATTAGAACATTGTAAATAAGTCGATTGTTAATTTTATATTAATCATTTTTTAATTAACAAGATCAGTTAGTTTTGTTAAATAAATAAAGAGAAAATATATCGAATTACAATCTTAATAAAAACACCTAAAATTTTTTAAGTAGCCAAATTGCATCAACAATAATTCTTCTTAAATCCATTAAAGAGCACTAATTAGACATTAAATAATTAAAATAAAATCGTACAATAAAAAGTTTTAAAAAATCAACTAAACAATTTAAAAAGGGTAATTATTTGATGCAGTAGCGGTGTAAACTAAAAAATTTTACAAGCGCCTTAGTTTTAAGGTTTAAAAACTTAGTTTATGGTGTGTGATTTAGGGGTTTAGGTGTATGAGTTTTGAATTTAGGGATTGTGGTTAAAATTTACAATTTAGAGTTATAATTTAGGGTTTATAGATTAAAACCTAAATCCTCACCACATTACCCTACAAACTAAACCCTAACCCCTAAACCCTAAATTATAACCAATATCCCTAAATTTTAAATCCATGCACCTAAACCCTTACACCCTAAACTAAGCTTTTAAATCTTAAAATTAAGGAGCTTGTGGAAATTAAAAGTTTCTACCGCCAGTGCATGGTATATTTTCCCATTTAAAAATAGAAGATACGAACAAATATCATTGTCGGCAACGAAGATAAACATATATAAATATAACAATGGCGACACATTAACAATTATTTTTATCACAACTTAAATATAACATATATAAGATTATTGCGAGTATTTATTAATATAAAAAATAATTTAACTAAATTAAGGATAAATAGACAAACAATTAACTAAACGTCAATTATAAAAATAATATCAAAACTAATCTAAATAGAAATATTATTAATTATTCACAACCCAAAGCCCAGTCAATATATAAATCTATTGAGTAAGTACATTTAATTAGTTGACTAAATTATTTATTTTTATTCTCTTATAGTCTTTTAAGTCATGAGTTCTAGACTTACTAAGAACATTTACCTTCTTTCTCTTATAATCTCATGAATTAAATTTAAACTTTGTCGAAAAATATATAAATCTATTAAAATATATATTTATCCACTATTTTTTTTATATCACTTGGGTCTTATTTTTGTAATATTTTTCAAATTTGTTTTTGGATAAAAATAATATAAGACAACTAACTTTTTATGTTTTTCAGTTTAATTTGAAAAAGTCTTTTTTTAAGTTGAAATTATAAATTTAAGTTTCTCCAAAAGTACATTAGTACAAAATTAATCATCGTTTATATCATAAATTCATTTATATTTTTAAAAATAATATTTAAAATAGACATTGGCTTTGTTTATTAAATATTTTTTGAGCTAGAACTAAAGGTTTGAAGCATTTTTAGAGGTTTGATTAGTTAAATTTGCTAATTTAGATATTTGGTAAATATGAGATTGTAATAACGGATTAGAGTGAAACTTTTCATTTTAAAAAAAGCTCATTTTAAGAACTTTTTGAGTTAGAAGTTTAAATAAAATACTTATAAAGACTTTTTTGTCTTTAATAGTTATAATTTTTTTCTAAATAACATAAATTTAAATAACTATAAAATTTTTAAAAAATAAATTTATAATAAATTTTTTAGTTTTATTGAAAATAATAAATTAATATACATCTTTTATATATGCTTAGTAATGATATTAAAAAAACTAATTTTTATAATCTAATTAATATTAATAGATACATAATATTAATAACTAATAAATTATTCAAACAAGTGTTGGATATAACCATGTCTTTTTATGTTATTTTGCTTGTTTAAATAATCAAACAACTATCAATTAATTTTACCAAACACTTCTATACAATCAGTTAAGACAATCCGCTAGTCAAATCAACTAATGTTATTACATTAACTATTAGCTATCCGCTAATTGTCAAATAAAGTCATTATATACATTTAAATATACATTTTGACAACAATATCAAACATTCTTATTTTAAATCAAACAATTTAAAAGTAGTTTTCAAAAGAAATTTTCTATCACACCTTTCGAAATCAAGTATAAATTTACCCTTAATCAACCGACTCAAAGCGTTTGAATAATTACATTTTCTTCCGGTGAACAAAGAAGAAAACTAACTAGGATAGACCACATTTGAATCCTCATGTGGCAGATTGAGAATTCCAGTAAACGGTGAGATGAATTTGATGCATTCTAGATCATCTGAGTGAGCAAGCTTCGCCGTCTATTTCTATTATGATGAACGTGTCTGGACTGAACTTCCGAATTTCTTTGCAGCAATGAACTTGCATGGGCTAAAGATAGTGAGTTGTACGTTCCGGTTGGTTTCCTGCTGAAGCACCTTAAGTGTGTCTTTCTCCACAATAATCTGACTAGCACCTGAATTTCCAGAACAAATTCCTATAAACTCGACAAAACCTAATTTCCAGCAACCATCATGATCTCGAATTACCCTACCACAAACTGCACGTCCAGATTCCAGATGACGAGCCCCGCCAATATTCACTAATAACTAGTCAATAGGAGGAGGGTGCTACAGTGCTGCACCAGCCAGCCATCGATGTCCCCTGCACCCGAGGACTCTGCAGTCTGCATGTAGAACGATAAAGTCAATATAACATTTACTAATATTAAATTATGAAGAAAATAAATTTTAAAAGGTTGTATGATGAAAACGCTGCGTTTGGGATTCAGCTGGTTGAAGCCGCGAAGCTCTTTTAATTCCCTCCAAAACATATTTCAAGTCTCCCTCCAGAATACATAATGAAAAAAGAAACCCTGATAAAATTGTCAAATTTTCTTTCTTTTCCCAATCAAATTCATTTAAATTGATAAAAGAGAGCTTCTAAATCATCACCGTGCAGTCCAAATCCGTTTCACTTAAGCAACACCACCAATGACAAGCCACGAAGACGATCTCGATCTCCTTCTCTCTCTTCAAGAAAGGGTTCTGGAAACGCCCCCTGCTTCTCCTTCAAATCCCCATTCTCATTCTCCAGGTAAAATCTCATCACCAATGTCAACACTTTCCCATATTTTCTCTCATGGCACGTTCTGGGTATCTTTTATTTCCTCCTGCTTGGATTTGGGTTTATGCTTCTGCTTATGTTTCCGGCTCTGCGTTTTCCCCCCTATTTTATTTTGTTTGTAGTTTTTTTACGTATGTTTTTTTTTTGTTATTTCTTTCGAATCTGTTAATGGGTATCTCTCGGTTTATTCTCACAAGTTTGTTTGGGCTGCATTTGTAGGGTACGTATCAGACGATGGATCGTCAAGGCAAAGAGGGAAATCGGACTTGTCTGTTTTTAAGAATTTCGTTGAAGATTGCCTTGATTATGAACCCAAACCTGTTGAGAAACATGCAAAGTCGATGCCACCGGCTTCGAATGATATTCAAGTTGACAAGTTTTCAGGTCTGCGTATAAGGTAAAGCCAAGTTCAAGACTTCAATTTTCATTATTCTAAAAGTGGCCTCACGATTACTGGAATTGATTTGGGTGACTATTCTGATTATTAGACGCAAAATCATTAAAAATGCTTGACCTTTTTATGCTTTGTGTGCCAAATGGCAAAACCCTGATAGTTACTTTTTTTTTTCCTGTTTGATAGGAAGCAACTAGTCAGTCCTGCGGAACTAAGTGATCGTTTGTCGGATATTCGTTTTGTTCGACTATCAACTATAAAGTACGAATTATACTGTTATTGCTAGATATTGTTTTTGCTTTTGAATATTGAGTTCCCTTCAAGCTTGGATTACCTAGATTATTACTTGCAAAGGCTGTAGCTATACATAAACTTCATGAGGTAGATGACTAGATATTTTTGGGCTTTTTGCAGGAATTTGTTGGTGGGGGACACACTTTATGGTTGTTGGGCAACCATAGGAGTGTTGACTGAAAAGGGAACTCCGAAGACTAGTTCAATCGGGAAGAGCTATGGCATATGGAAAATTGGGTGCTTAGATGAAAATGCCGTTTCTCTTTTCTTGTTTGGTGATGCTTATGAGCAGAATTGTAAGGAGCAGGTTGGAACAGTTTTTGCTTTGTTCAGTTGCAATGTTCGCAAAGATCCCAAGGTATCAACTTTGTCTGCCATGTTTTAATTGACTTATGCTGGGTAACTTGGGTACCCTTCATGAAGAAAGTAATACCTTCTGTATCATTTTGTAGGGATTGGGGTTTTCCTTGAGCGCTAATGCATCCAATCAAATTGTAAAGATTGGTACCTCAGCTGACTATGGAGTTTGCAAGGGAAAAAGAAAAGATGGGATGGCTTGCACGCTTGTTGTAAATAAGTATGCTACATGTCTCCCTTGTGATTCTTTTGATATATTGACTGTCTTTGCACAACGGATCTTGTGTACTTAACCTGATCCAGAAATGGGATGGTATGCATAATTAATTGATCTGAGTGATGTACGAGTAACAAGCATCTCAGAAAACACTTTAAAGGGAAAATAATTTACATTGATGTTAGTAGGTCATTGCCTTGTATGCAGTTTGCTTGTAGTGCATGGTAACTCTCAGAAGAACAAAAAATGCTCAACACTTGTATAAACTTTGTTGGTAGGTTCATGTCAAAGGAGTCTGATTTGTGCTGAATGATTGAAATGTGGATTGATGAATTATGTGGTAGAGCAAGAAGTAAATAAAACTGATTCTTGAGTAACACTTTGATACAAAATTAGATTTAAAATCATGACTTCATTGTTCTTTGTTGAGTTTTTCAAGCTATCTCATAGCCTTCTTATGTCCTTTCATACAATTTGGTATCTTATGTTTTATCATGCAGCTTGTTAAACTACTTTTAATCAATTCAATTGAATACAAGGTTTTATGTTATCCAACTTTCCTTTTATGTTTGTCAATGTTAGTTATCTCTTTTCGTTTTCACTCATAATCTATTCTTTTACTATTTCAGGCGTCAAGGTGCTTACTGTCAATATCACAAATCGGTAGGCACGGCATTACTTTTAATCTTTCTTGTTTTACCAACATCACTGGAGTAGGATGTAAATCATCCCTAGATAACACTTTTCTGTTATGTTCTGTAGAAAGCATCAGAAAAGTATTCCACAAAGAGAACCGAACTAATGGGAGGGTAGGCGATCAATGATCCATTTCATTTTGTATCCTTCTGTTGTCAAGTTAAATTGTTCAATTTATTCCTTTTCTAATTTTCACAAGTTGACATTCCCCCCCTCTTATCTTATAGGAACTTGAGAACAGCATTTAGAAACCCTCCTAGATCAGAAGGAATATACATGGTTGATCCTCTATCTGATAGAACAAACTCGAAAAAGCCCTCCAAACCAGTTAAACTACTGTCTGTGGAGGCACTCAAACGGGCACTAAGGTATGTCACTACTGCATCAATTATATCTATTCTGCAACTATAAGCCCATTTAGAAATAGAACAAAGTACAAAACCGACTGATTTGTTTGAACTGTACTTGAATAAGCAGCAATGGAGATAAGGTGACAACAAATAGACACTCACAAGGCCTAAGATTTCTTAATGCGGTTACAGGTGTTTGATTACAAGCCATCTCTGCTTTTGTTGATGCAAATCTATGCTATATCCCTTTATTGCTATTTGATAATTATGTTGTAAAATGCCAGGGGAAATGGGATCCAAAGTAGCAAATGGGGCATCATCTAAAATGGTTGGCTCAGAGAAAAGGTAAATCATACATCTTTGCTCTTCGTCAATGATTTGTATTTTCCGGTCTTCTTTTCTTTTTACTTTAAGGATTCATCCATCACTGCTCAGGAAAGAATCTACCATAAAACAGGACACATCTCTGCAACGAAACAAACATATCGATCCAAAAAGAAGGAAAGTAGAGCAGGAGCAAACCATGGAATTCAATTGGACTCGGCGATGGGAAACTGATTGACTTATATGTTGATTTAAGTACCACCATGCTGCCATATGGTCAGTGAACAATCCTTTGGCTTGGCTTGAGTACTCCATAACACTCCATAGTAGGTTGCAGAGTTGGTTATGCAGGTTAATTCCTGTGTTCCGGATTCCAGCAACTGTTTTAACTTAAGGCGTAGTTGGATACAATATAAGCCACATTCATTTCTTTGAACAATGATCAATTAATTGTAATTTTCTAGTCTATAGTTTTTGGTAAAAGGATCTTAATTTTTGGATAAATCTTTCAATTCATGTTCCAAAATTTACTATATTTGATTTAGGCTTAAATGAAAAGTAATGTCCTTTTTGAACTTTAGGTGCTTAAAGTAATTTTTTTTTGTAAAAAATGGAAGTTTCAAAAGTTTTAATTTTAAATGTTTGATTGTTAATGAGTGTTAAATTTTTTGAACCAATTAATGCTTAACATGTGGTATTAGTTTGATTTTTTTAGTTTTTAAAGAAAAACACCTAAATTTTTTTAGTTTTTCATAAAATTTGAAAATTTTACAAAATTGTCCTTAAATTCATAAAATTAACAAACCCCTAAATTGTTGTTGCTTTTGAGCACACCTCTTTGGTTGCCAAACTAAGATGGTTATTTTCTTCAACACGGTGTTGCCGGAAACGTCGAATAATATGCTAGTTAAATGTTGATACGTGATTTGGGGGTTTGGGTAATTTTAAGGATTTGGAGACTGTATTGTAAAATTTTGGGATTTTATCAAAAATGGAAGTTTTTTTGTTTAAAATTTTTAATTTTGAAAAAAATAAATTAAATATGCCATATGTCAAGCATTAATTGGTTAATAATTTTTTAACACTTTTAACGGTCAAGCATCTAAAATTGTAACTTTTGAAATTTTAGACATTTATTTTTACAAAAAAATATTTTAGGCAATTAAAGTTCAAAAAATGTATACTTTGAGCGCTTATTTTTCATTTAAGTCTTTGATTTATGGTTTAACTATCGGTATCCATTATTGTAGAGGGTGACACTTCTAATTTAATTTGCTTCATTCACAATATTAGTAATTTTAAAACATAGTTTTCAAATTTAGTGACCATTTTACAAGCACCCTAAACGTTCAATGACCATGAGTGTAGTTTACCCTTTATAACAAGGCATGAGTGAAGGTTAACTTTGTAATTAATTATTTCCGTCGTCTTCTTCTTTCCATGGTTGTCGGCCATGACTTTTTCTCTCTCTTTTAGCATATGATTATTATTATAAATACGAAACCATAAAGATTCCTTGAGGACCATGCTCATGGCCTTCGCTTTCGGCCATGTTTTGTAGCCACCATTGTTAATAGCAATGGTTGTACAGTCACTTTCTCTGCATACATCACTGAATTCCATATCAAAAGAAAAAGAACCCATTATTAGGCCAGGACGCTGGCATAGCACCATCATTCCATTCTTCTTAATTTCAATTAATTTAACTAATAATCTCCAAATTAATCGCTATTCATCATCTCGTCAAAAATCACATATATTGTTTGGAATATTGCATTGAAAATTTTAATTTCACAAGTAAAGTTAAGAATGAAATGTTAAGTACTCTAAATAATGTTTGACTTAAATTTTGATGTTATACATAAAATAAATTAGATTTGAGAAGATCACTTCTATATCAAATTTCTACAAAATTCTATATGAGTTAATTGACCAATGTATTATATATTGATGATTTAAAAAAATATATTTATTTTTAAATATTATATAAGTACATGTGGTAGCTTTTATTTGTTGACCTCACGTTGCCCAAGGTTTTGCTCTGTTTAAAGGCGCCATATACCTAGCTTTAGTAGGTGAGTCTTTTGGTAGAGATTTTTTTGCATATACAAGACCTCGAACTCAAGACTTACTTAAGCAATATCAAATTGTTTACCACTAGTAATATATAATATAAGATGAATGAATTTTATTGATTGTGACCATGAATGACGTGGTGAGCTGAGGTTCAGGTCCATCTAATAATTTTTTTTATAAAAGAACAAATACTAAATATATATATATATATATTATTTCTTTTTTTTTTCTGTCGACTAGATATCAAGCAAATCCTTTCTAGATTAGCCTAATCTTACTCTATTTATTTTAGTATTTCATCAAAGTTTGAAATTCTTTTATAAGTTAATCGCCTTAAAAACAAAAAAAAATTCCTTATCTTCTTTTTTTGTTGTACATTACTTTATATTCTACTTATTTAGTTTATATTTATTATATTATCCTTGTTTCTTATTCTATTATAAGTAAATAAAAAAATAAAGAATTCTGAAAAATCTGAAAAAATCTAAATTAAGAATAGAAATCTTTGATGAACGGGTTCCGTTATTGGCGTCAAAGATGTTGGGCTTGATGATCACCTTCAACCGATGCTTGCCAAGTGGTGGAGAAGTTGGATTTTTGAGTGATTGATTTGTGGACTCCAAAAATTGAATGACACGATGAATTTATAGTGGTTCGGGCTTCGAACAAGCACCCACATCCACTACCTTAGCTCCTACTAAGGATTTTCCAACCATTTCACTAATTGATTCGTCCCCCTTTTTAGGATTAAGAGGAAACCCTTACAAACGGTTAATCTTTCTATCCAAAGATTAACCAAACACTATTTACAAGAGAAAGAAAATAAGCAAACTAAAATTCATCTCACAAGGTATTTGTTTGCACTCTTTAAGCTCTCACACAAACCTAAACACTTGAGCAAATATGACAATTTTGGCTCACAAGTGTTGTCTATACAAAGGATGAACAATTAAAGCCCTAAGACACAATTTCTCATTATATAGTCGTTGACATTTGAAGCATTAGTCATCCATAGATGCTTGAAAGTTCCTTTTATACTCCCAAATGAGTTCATAGTCGTTGGTGACCGTTGGGGTCTTTATTTTCCACATTAATTGCAGTTCTGGGGCTGTCCGTATCGGTACGGCCTTCTTTAGAACTAGCCGTTGAGATCTGGTCAGCTGATGCGTATCGATATACGTATAGGCGTATAGGTACGACCTGCAATTTAAAAGACTGTTAGAAATATGACCGTTTGGGGATTTGGTCGTTGGGATATATATCACATAGGCGTATCAAAACGCCAAAGAGGTGTATCGAAACGACCCCTTGTAGTTTCGATACGGATAAGGCATGTATCAAAACACATTTTGATAGTTTCAAAAACTCGTAGCAAAAACCTTTAGCCGTGAATCGAAACGGGTACATTAAAATCACAGGTTTGGCTACTTAAAAACGTTTCAAAACACTTCAAAACCTTTTTAAACTTCCTCAAACTTATTTTCAAGTTGTTTTGACTTAAGGCATGTTTTAAATTTTTTCAATTTAGTCCAAAACATTTTTTCAATTTGTTATATCAAAATCTATATCTCAACAAAAGACATTCGGAATTTCATTTCTGATGACACCTTTTTAATTAGGCATAGTAATCAAGATAGTTATTCTATATATTTTGATAGTGGAAATCAAATTTTTAAGATTAATAACGATCATTCTTTTTTGAGTGAACTATAAAGTTTTTTTATAGTTATCGTAATTTTAGTTATATGAATAATGGATCGAAAAGCGACGATCCCCACTATAATTTTAACTTGTATAATACTACTATAGTTGGAATAATCACATTAATAGTTGTATTGACTCTTATCTTCGTTCTCAAATCTGTATTGATAGTTCCATTTTAGTGGTAGTGACAATTCCAACAATAGTTATATTTATAATTACATTTGTAGCAAAAGTGTAATACAAAAGTTTGTAAACTATAAAAACAGGTCAAGGTGGATTGTCCCACACTAGCACTTCCACGCAATAACTCTACCAAAGGCAACCCTATTACCAGAATAGTTTCTAGAACGCATGTTACGATTTTGATTGCCCAATAACCAATTTGGTCCCGAGGTAAGGAATAACCTGTTACGCAAAAAAATGCGATCAACATAGCCAAAACCACGCTTGTAACCCAAGTTAATTCGCGAGGTTTTTTAAAACCACCAGTAAGATAAACACAAAATACGTGTAAGATTATCATTAAAACCATCATAATTTCCTACCATCGATGAACTGATCAGATTAATCAACTATCATAAAAAGTCATTTTTGAAAATTTAAAAGAATTTAATTATAATTTTCAAGAAAATATATTTAAAGTTCAAATGCAAATCTAATTATTTTTGGGACCAAGG
Organism: Hibiscus mutabilis; assembly: GCA_019671005.1. Classification (NCBI taxonomy): domain Eukaryota; kingdom Viridiplantae; phylum Streptophyta; class Magnoliopsida; order Malvales; family Malvaceae; genus Hibiscus; species Hibiscus mutabilis. Next base: position 8,598,180 of record CM033715.1, on the reverse strand, counting down.
CCCTGACCCATACATGGTCCGCCTCTGAACATGCAAGTAATTATTATATGATCTCTGGTCTCATGCAACATTTACTTTGGAAATCTCATGGACCGACTTTTTAAAATTAACAGATTTTTCCACGCATTGTCTGACAATATGGGGTACACGTGGCGTGCTGTGGGAGAATAGTCGGTGGATCCGCTGATGCAAAAATACACGTGTGATTAAAAGGACAGCTGAATTAGTTTTCAATTTCTGACCAAGCAGATGAAAATATCAAAATGTGTCCGACCAATAATACTATACTCATCAACAAATACATTTAGAAGATGGACTAAATTACTCATTTTTATTCTTTTAATTTTTGTAGATTATAAGTTCAAGATTTACTATGAGTATTATCATTCTTTTTTTTTTCTAAAGTCTTTTTTCTAAAATTAAAATTAAATTTAAAATTTATCAAAAAAAAATATATACTCGTTAAATGAAATTCATTTACACTCAAACACATGTGTGCTCACGTATGAGTTAGTGTTAGATTGAGTAAAATTTAGTAGATAAAATTGAGTTTGTAAGTATTATTTTATTAATTTCAGTTTTTAGATTAGCTAAGTTTATGAAATTTAGGTATCGTTAAAAAAAAGAAATTTAGGTAGAATCAAATATATTTGTTTGAGTCTTTTTTTTAATTTAATTAATTATAGTATTATAGTATTGATTGATTTCAATTTAAATCACTCGTTTTAACTATATACAATATGCATATATATATATATATTCATATGTATAAGTAAGATTTATATATCATCTAAAAATATATAATACGTTTATATTTCTCTAAAATAATATATTTGGTGAACAATATATTGATGACAATGTAAATTAGTAAACGATTGATAAAACAAATTAGTAAAGGAATTGATGGAAAAAAAATTATAAATATATTACAAAAGTAAGAAAATGTATTGCCAAAAAAAACTACGTAGACATTCTGAACTGATTGAGGGGTATGTAGTTTAAATTTGGTCAAAAAATAACTTAAATAAAAAAAATTCGAAGAAACAAGAAAAATCAAAAACCAATTCCCAAACTCGACTCAATATTCAAACAAAAAATTTAAACTCACTCGAATAACTTAAAATAAAATTATATATTTTTGAATCATAACAAATTTTGCACACCCTGTCTCGCGTACAAAGCGGTTGCCACTACTTTTCATTTTTTTTATGTCCTTAAGTTTTCAAAGTTTCGGCCTGATTAATTCAAACCGTCTCACGTTGTACACCTGATTTTGATGGGTGAATCTCTCGGTGCGAATGTTTTGCATACACAACGTCTCAAATTCGAGACCGCTTAAGCAATAGTTGCTCAACTACTTGGACCAATCCCCTTTGGTTACTTTTTTTGCATATAAATAATTTTAAATTCGATAATTTTATAATTAATTTAATCAAAATTTGAATTTATATTAAAATAAAAAAACTGAAATTATTTATTTATCTATTTATTTTGTTGAAAGATGAATTTATATTTTTACCTTCTTTCTGCAGGGGTCTTTTTCGGGTATAAGGTATAAATATGGTTTTTATTATTATTAACAAATGCAAAAACAATAAATTTGAATCACAATATATAGAAAAAAAATATTAATGTAAAATACCAATAAAACAAATCTAAACTAAAATAATTTTGGATAAAAAATTATAATAAATTTGAAGAGCATGTATACATAAATTTCATATGATGAGACTCAAATGTATATTAAAGAATTTTTTAATGCCATTTAATTGCTTTATTTTATAAAAATTATAATTATAAACCCATTTCGTTTATTTGCAAGAAATAAAATTGGTGTGTACATGCATACTTAGGTGTACCAAAAAAGTAATTAAATTGAGAAAATAACATGTCATTCCCCTTCACCTTCCAAAAACCTTTCCCCCTCATATTTAAAACGTGATTTGCCTTACCTTAATTACTAAAACAGTAAGTGGAATTTTGACCATGATTATCATGTCTAAATTTAAATCAACATGTAATTTGTGATCACTAAGCAAATCATTTTTGTTGAACAAAAGACGGTTAAATTCAAAATAAATGTGAAAATAATTAAGGTAACAAGATTATAGTAATTATAAAATTGAAATAAACGAAAAATACAGTTTCGAAATAACGAAATTCAATTGCTGAGACCTACTAGAAACACAGTTTACTTAAAACAGATTCGACCGCTATTCGGTGCTAGAGGTCGTCGGTCTCCCAGGATACAACAACATCACTGAGAAATCACAAACGTACTCGAGCATTCGACTATGACCAGAAAACTATGCAAGTTTGGAAGAGAAAACGTCTTGAATTGTATGTTAAAACCTGAAAAATACTCATAGGTCCATATAAAGTTCAACCAGTCTAAACATATGTGGACTCCACATCATGCAAGTGCACCCCAACTCAAATAAGATTAAATTCACAAACGTACTCGAGCCTTCGACTATGACCAGAAAACTATGCAAGTTTGGAAGAGAAAATGTCTTCAATTGTATGTTAAAACCTGAAAAATACTCATAGGTCCATATAAAATTCAACCAGTCCAAACATATGTGGACTCCACATCATGCAAGTGCACCCCAACTAAAATAAGATTAAATTCACACCCTATGCACAAGACACAATTTCATTTCAAGTTATTCAATATTCACAAGTAGGGTAAGTGTATATAAACACTTCCTAATCAATTTATCCCATCCATGTGGGATATGAGGTTCCATTTCCTTTTCTAATTCCCAACCTCATTACTTTTACTATCAATTTCTCATTCATTACTCAACCATTTTGAGCATATGAGATACTGTTGTAAAGGTCTCACGGAGTAAAATAAGATCCAATCGAATCCTTATTCGTTTCTCTACCTTTACTCATTCGAAATATGGCTCAAAGTTACCATGTTCTCACATTTTTCCAACTATCTTTACTTTATCTTGTAATTTGTGGTATTAGGAACTTTTATTTATTATTTTTTTGGCCATTAGATTTTATTAAAATCAGTGTGATTACGTAAAAAAAATTTGAATCGATCTTTTATTATGTAGATCTAAAGTTGTAAATATACCCATCGTAAATTAAATTAAACAATTAAATCCATCAATGAACAATGAATACAACCAACAGTTGAGATTTGCCAAAATCTTAATTATAAAAAATACATGTTTGGAATTGTCTGTAATAAGCTTATAAAATTGTAAAAATACACATTTACTGTCCCCAAATCCCATGTCTATATTAGTTCAAGAAACACAATGATATTAATTATCAATTGGTCAACAATACATTAGTTCTCTTAAATATATCAAAAGTTCGAATACTTGTATGACAAATGAAATGAATTAAATTGTCAAAGTTATTCCCATAATGAACTTTTACAGTACATGTTTTGGATTTATTAACCAATGAATTAAATACAGGTAATTTTACAAAAAAATGCAGCTTTATTTCAATTAAAAAATATTAATTGAAGAAATCATTTAAAATTAAAAACTTGTGTTCTTACTTTTTTTTATTTTTAGTTAGTTGATAATTTGTATTATATCTAAAATGACACCCAAAAAAAATCACAAATGAAAAAGTTACCAAAAATAAATTAAAAAGGTTCATTACACGTTATTTTATAATGATAAAATTTGATATATTTAAAAATTAATTTATAATAATTTGATAAATTTAATGATTATTTTATAAAAAATAATAAATATAATAACTATTTTATAACTTAAAAAACTTCGGTCACCAAAAAAATTATATTTCCTTACCTGAAAAAACTTGCAAAGCAGAGATACCAAAAGGGTAGTGCTTGTCAACCCGCAATAGCCGGTTTCCATCACTTCACTTCTCCCCCAAAACGACCAGCGACCATGGGTTTCGCGCGAAAATTGCCGGTTCTTTTAACGAACTTAAAAAATATTTTGTTATTATTTTAATATTTCATAATAAAAAAATGGAGTTTCTCTCTTTTATTAATCTCTGAAATTCGTTGCCCACTCTTCGCGGGAATTCCATATTTTCTTTTATTTTTTTCGTACTTCGCCTACACTTTTATCTCAAGGATTGGTTTCTTCACTTAAGAACCCTTTCTTTAAAAATAAAAATGTGTGATTTTTATTTTTTTAAAAAAAGAAAGCAGATTGAATATCTTTGTCATCACCCAACTTTTCCTTTATATTTTTAAAACAACTCGTTTTGATCGTTCAATAATTGATTTTCATTTTATATAGGAAGGAGTATTCAAATTGGTTGCAGCAGGTAGAAGAGATGATGTTCTTTGGCGGCAATATAATTTATATAAAAAAAAGTTATGTATAGGGACTGGATTCAATTGTCCTGTTCTTTTTATCCGTATTCTTTATTTCAAAGATTTCGGTAGATTTGTTTAGCCTATTAAACAATGTTAGTTTATGGCTATCGCCGTCTTCGATCTGGGTTTTCTTTCTTTCTTTTTTTTCCTTTGAGTCTGGGTTTTCAAATGCAAATATGATAATGGGGTATCGTTTATAATCTCAAAGGGTTAACTTGTTAACTGCCCAGTGTTGTTATATGGAGAGATTGAATTGAAAATTTCGAAGAATTTGGGGTAGTAAATAAGCAATAAGAGAAGAAATTATGCCTTGCGATCAAAAGAAGAATGTGCTGGTTGGGATTCGATTTGATAATCAAAGCAGGGATTTGCTTAATTGGGCTATTGTAAAAGTTGCTGAGCCTGGTGATTGTGTTGTAGCAGTTCATGTTTCCCGGAGTTCGGGTAAGCCATTTTTCATTGATTTTTTCTGTGAACTTTGTTCTTTTGTTAAATTTGTGTTCTGATTTGAATTTTTCAATGTAGATCATGCTTTGGGGCAGTTGTTGTTAGAGCGTTATCTAGAAGTGTATGGAGGCCTGTGTTCTATAAAGAAGGTTGCTTTCGGTACCGATAACTAGGCATTTCGATGATTTTTTACTTTAAAAATAATGAAAACAGATATTGATCATTACCGGAATTTTCATGCTTGGCTTTCAGGTTGATCTTAAAGGTCAGATTTGTAAAGGAAGTTCGATACGAAAAGTTTTGATTCGAGAAGCGGTGAACTATGCTGCTGTTGCTTTAGTTGTGGGTACAGACAAGCTTGGTACTCTTGGGTAAGTAGCTGTTAAAAGACTCGATCTTTTGGGTTGTTTAAGTTGTTGTGATTCTTAGTCTCATTACTCAAAAAAAACAGGTATCGTTTTCAGGGGTTGGACTTCCACGGCTAGGTATTGCGCGAAGCGGTTGCCGGTGACTACCAATGTTCTGGCCATCAACAATGGAAAACTTGTTTTCGAAAGGTTCAACCATAGTGAGTTACCAGGTCTCGTTTTTAACCAGTCCTAGAAATAAGAAAGAACTTGTTTCTGGTTTCTACTGTGGTCGTCAAAAGTAATTAGATGATGTCCTTTCAATTATGTCAGGTCTTAAAGGTGATCCAAGATCAAGTCTTTGTTTGTCTGAAAACCTTGGTGTTAGAGAATGTCAATCAGAATATGGTGACTCTGAAGTCGGATCTGAGATATCCAGTTTCGAAGTGATTCAAAGCTCCAAAGATGGATCAAGAACCAGTAGTGAAGATTCAAAGATTGAAACATTGAGTGTTATTCGTGAAGGCAAGAGAATCACCTCGCGGTCGATTTCTCTTTTGGCGGGAGATAATTTAGACTATAAGCCTGGTTGGCCTCTCCTCCTGAGGGCTAGTTCAGCAACACCGCAAGCAAAGCACGCCAGGAGTTTGTCGGTTGTCAAATGGGTGATGAACTTACCAAGTCGTTCCCCGCATGATCATACTCCTCGATGTTCAACAATCAAGGAAATAGAGCTGAGTGAAATTGAAGATGAAAATGATGGGACTGGGACCAATTCATCTATGCAATATGAGTTGCAAAAAAGCTTGGATATACTCCTGAAAACGAACTCATCGGATTGCCGATGGTATAGTTATGAAATTCTAAAAGATGCAACTCATCAATTCTCCACAGGTTTTTATCCCAAACTTGCCTTGCAACCAATGATGTGCTTTTTATTTTAGTTTTCTAAGATTATGTTTCATAGCAGAGAATTTGATCGGAAAAGGAGGGAGCAACCGTGTTTTTAAAGGGATCCTTCCTGATGGCAGAGCAGTGGCTGTCAAGATTCTGAAGTCATCGAAAGAGGCATGCAAGGATTTTGCAAACGAAATCGAAATAATCTCCTCACTGAAGCATAAACACATCATGCCTCTAATTGGTGTCTGCATTAAAGATCATGATCTAATATCTGTCTATGATTTCTCGTCTAAGGGAAGCTTAGAAGAAATTCTGCACGGTACCAACACTACAGCTTCGATTAGATCTGTGTTTTTTTTTTCTTTCTCTGTGCTTGATAAATGTTGTTGTAAACCATTGATCCAATCTAACATATACTGTAGGGAACAACACAGGAAAACAGGCCTTGTCGTGGGAACTCAGATATAACATTGCTGTTGGGATTGCCGAAGGCCTAAATTACATACATAATGAGCTTTCTCGATCTGTTATTCATAGAGATGTCAAGTCTTCAAATATTCTTCTTTCAGATGGGTTCGAACCAAAGGTAATTAAATGAACCTTATTCGAAAATGAAATACGTCACAAATCGATCACATGGTCATTGTTTATTTTGTATCCGATGTTGACAGTTATCCGACTTTGGGTTAGCAATATGGGGACCAACTGATTCGTCATTCCTGCTTCAAGCTGATGTTGTTGGAACATTTGGGTATTTAGCTCCTGAATATTTCATGTACGGTAAACTTAGTGACAAGATCGACGTCTACGCTTTCGGCGTTGTTCTACTCGAATTGCTATCGGGAAAAAGACCGATAAGCTTTGAGAATCTGACAGGCCAGCAAAGCTTGGTCATGTGGGTAAGAGTCTTCTCTAAAATAAAGTGTTCCTTTCACATCTTCATCAGTGATTGAATATAATTTATTAAGTACTTGAAAATTTGCAGGCAAAGCCAATAATAGAGAGTGGAGACGTGAAAGGCATATTGGATCCAAAATTGAATGGAAATATCAACGAGACTCAAATGCATCATATGGTTCAAGCTGCCACACTTTGCCTCACGCGGTCGGCTCGACTTCGTCCTAAGATGAGCCAGGTAATCTAGCCTTCGTATAGGATTGTCTAAGTTACATTCCGGGTTAAATTACATTTACATATTGCATTGATCCTTCAATCTGTGCAGATACTTGAGCTCTTAAAAGGGGAGAAAGCGGTTGAAAAATGGGGAGAGACGGAGAACGAGAACACAGAAAGCCAAGAACATCATAACGACGATGAAGTTTATCCGAATTCGAGGCCGGAGTTACATTTAAGCGTTGCAATGCTTGATGTCGATGATGATTCTACATCACTTAGTAGCATGGAGCAAAGCGGTAACTTTTCGACGGAAGAATATTTGAAAGAAAGATGGAGCCGGTCATCAAGCTTTGATTAGATTCGTTTTTTTGGTTGGCATCTTGAAGTTTTTTAAACACAATGTTTGCCTCAAACCCAGTTTTTGGAATTGCTTGTAATGTACAGTCAAGAAAAGAAAGAAAAGAGACAATGCCAGCACCCATTGTTGAGGTGTAATTTGGAGTGTTGATTCTTGTGAAAAACAATAATATGGTTGCCGAAAGGATTGTGGAGTTAAAATAATGCTATGATTTTTCTTGGTCGAAATATTAAGAATTTCAGTACATTAAAAATAAATAAAAACACCTACTCTAAACCAAGTAATAGTCATTGATAAAAAGTTAGGGATGAAAAATTAATCATTAATTTTGATAATAAAAAAATTAATTCGGTCTCCAAATATTATTTTGATTTACATTGATCTCTGAATTTAATAACTATTTCAGTTTACTCCCATAGTGTTGCATTATCGAAGGACTGAAAATGTATTAAACTCCAAATTAAGGGATTAATATAGATAAAAAAAATTCAAGCATTGAAAATAGTTACTAAATAGTAAGGAAATCAATGTGTGTGATATTGGCCCAATAGCAAAGTGTTCTTTCTATTTAGGTCTTTGCCCTGCTGACTAACTGACTTCACCCCCTTCTGAACTTTACAGTTTGCTGTAACCTTTTCTGTGTTTAGATATGGATGTCTTGTTCAAAAAAAAAAAAAAAGTTAGGGCACAGCCTACCCACTTTATTTTCCTTTTCGGATAATCCAAAGTCAAATCAATGAAGTTGACCCACATTCATTAAATAAGTAAAGGCTTAAGTGTAGTAAGCTTCTAATTTTTTTCCATTCAATTAAGCCTTCAAACTCAAAAAAATATCAATTTAGCTTTTTTTATTAATATTTTCCGTTAATTTTAATATTTTTTTTTAAATTAACACGTGTCGCAATAAAGTAATGCCACTTAATATTTTTAAAAATTTTAAATTAAAAATATATAAAAATCAGAAAAATTTAACAAATTCTGAAAAATTCTAAAAATATATTTTTAATTCCGAAATTTATTTAAAAATAATAAATAATAATTTTTCAAAAGATTAAAATATTTTTAAAAATAAAAAATAAATATTATTATAAAATTATAAAAAAAAATATATATATATAAAACAATAAAAGTTATTTTTGAAACAAAAATAACTTTTATTGTTTTATATATTTCTAATTTTTTATTGTTTTATATTTTAAAAATTAAAATAACTCATTGTTTTATATTTTTTAATTTGTTTTTATAATTTTATAATAATATTTAATATATTAAAAATTTTAAAATATTTAGTCTCTTGATTTTTTTTATTTTTGAATACATTTTGAAATTAAAAAATACATTTTATATTTTTAAAATAATTTTTAGAATTTTCTATATGTTTTTTAAAAATTTAGATTTTTTTTCTGATTTTTACATATTTTTAAATTTTAAATTTTAAAAATTTTTAGAAATTACAAATGGCATTATCCTATTGCAACACTTATCATTTTTTTAGAAAAACATTAAAGTTAACGGTCAACGTTGGTCAAAGGGCAAAATTATTTTTTTTCTAGAGCTTGAAAGCTTAATTAGGTGTAAAAAAGTTTAGGGACTTAATTTTTTTTACAAAAGCCTTATTGAACCCTTAAGCCATAAATAAATAACATTCGATAGCCCTAAATTAGGAGCGTGCAAAACCGGATTCGGTTAATCGTTAGAAAATTATTTCAGATAACCGGTAAATTTGGGTTGCTTAATTCTCGACCCTAAACCTTAACCATTAAATCAGTTAACCGATTGACTGGTTTACTAAAATGTTCGATTCAGTTTGGTTCGGATAATAGTTTTTTTTTAACTTTCCTTATTAAAAAATCAAATCTAATAACATAATGAAAAATAAGCTAGGGTTTGAATTTTGAAATATTTGAAGAAGAAAAATATTAATGTGTGAGAATAGGAAATGATTGACATTTGAGGTTGAAATTTTTACTTCCCAAAGTAATGTAAACCCGCTAATATTTGGGAGTGAAATATATTAGAAATTACCGCTAATTTTTTACTTTCCAAGACAATAAAAAATATTCAAAAAAATATTTTGGGAAGAGAATCAATTAACAATAGAGCTAAAATTTTGCTAATTTAATTGTATAAATATGCATATTTTATATAGTATATATTATATAACCGGTCAATCCGGTTACCCGCTTTTGTTTAAAACTACTAATCGTATCTGAACCGAAATAATAATTTTTTCTAAAAAACCTACCAAAATTGTTTTTTTAGATTCGGTTAACCGTACTTTCGGATCGATTTTTAGAATTTCGAATTCGATTTCGGTTTATCGATTTTTTTTGCATAGCCTACCCTAAATACTAATATTTTTTCATAAGATACGAGTAAATATACAAATATAATTGTGTGAAGTTTGGTTTATAAAATTTAAGGTTATTAATACTAATTTCATTATGCTAATTAAATAAGATTCTTATATTTCAGTTGAATGAACTAAATATGATAATTTTACATATATGATAATGTAGTAAATGATTTTAAATTTTGATAATCTTATTATCAAAGAGATAGTTTTATATTGGAGCTATACTTGGTACACAATCCGTGTCAAAAATATTATACAATCATTCTTTTAAATTTAAATTCTAAACTACTAAACTTAATACCCTAACTACTAAATTCTAAACTTACAAGGCTACAACTTAAACTTATAAACTATAAGCCCTAAATCTAACAAGCTTGTCTTGATACATTTTTGTATCAAAGTTTTCCCTTTATACAAGGGCGGTTCAAATATTTTGGGACAATGTAAAATTTATTAAATTGAGGCCATTAATTTATAATCAGTAAGAGGGATAAATTTTTTTCCCTAAAAAAAGTTACCTTGATACAAAAAATATTATTTGATTATCTTCTCGAGCAACAAAAAATTATAAATTTTTTCCCTAAAAAAAGTTACCTTGATACAAAAAATATTATTTGATTATCTTATCGAGCAACAAAAAATTGACTTATAAACATATAAAAATCAAACATTATCACTTAATAAGTACAATTCTTTTTACATGTTTTAAGTTTTAGATTATTGTTATATATACACACATAATTATATATAAATTTATAATTTTTTTATAAATATTTAATTTAATTTAAGTTTTTCTATTTTTGGACTCTCTCTTCGGGGCCTTGTGCAATCACTCGCCTGTCCATAACTCCTACTACCTTTATATAATGTGAATAAAATGTCTATATATATAATTAGGTGTGTTCATGGTAAGTTAACCGTACCATTTAACATAAACGTTTGGTTAACTGTTATTAGCGGTTATTAAATCGTAACCTAACCATTAAAAATGGTTAACTATTAAATTTTTAAACGGATAACCGTTATAGCAATTAACCGCTACTTAACTGTTCGGTTACAGGTTAACCTGTAACCTATTACAAATTTTTTTCAAATGTTCACTAATTCTTTTGAGCATAGTGAAATTATATCTCCGATAAATATTGTATTAAAATTTATAGAAAAAAATATTTAAAAAATAATTTCTAATCACAAACTTCATTTTATGTCTAAATAATTTTATGGCGGTTAACCAAATAGTTAACCATTAACAATCATTTTTAAGGTTGGTTAACTGAAACCGTTTAAGCTTTAACGGTAGGTTAATTAACTAGTAAAATTTAACGATTATATCGGTTAATAGTTACGGTTTATTTTGTACACCCCTATATATAATATATTCAATAACTATAAATAAATACAAATATTATGAACCCAACAAGTTGTCTTAGTAAAAAATAGGATAATGTTCAGTTTAAAAGATTCGAGTTCAAATTTATTTTTTACGAGATACGTATATTATTAAATAATTAAAAATATATATAAACAATCATTTATCTCATTTTCATCGGTACGGATTTTAAAGTTTACATGAGAATGCAATAATTTCTCTACCAAATAAAAGGAAATCTTATAACACTTATGTTGTTTTAAAGCAGTGGGAATTTGGGATCACTCTATACTAAAACTTAATAATTTTCTATTTGAATGATTCGAACAATAAAAAATATTGAGTATTACACTTAAGGTAAAACGATGAGTTTTACATGTTTTTTAGATTCTTAGATGATTAAGATTAACTTATTTTTTCTCAAGTGATAATCTTCACATCTATTACTATTAATCTCAATTATTCATCACCTATCCAAATATATAAAAAAAACGTGTAAAATTTAAAAACATTTACGTTGTGTAAACGGATCATATCTCATCTCTCTGTATGTAAACTTTTAGCGTGGTCCTAAACATTAAATAAATAGCTTTTAGTTCATAAAAACAAAAATTTTCTGCTCCTAACCATGTCTCTTTCTATGCTCCACACTAAAATACACTGAAAATTAAATTTTAAACCTAACTCTAAATTCTACGTCCTAAATCTTAAAATCTACACCCTAAAACACATCTTACCCCTAATTCCCTAAACTTTAAACCTACTTTTTTAAAGTGGTGCACCAAAAGAGCTATAATATGGGGCAGAAGATTTCCATCCTTCGTAAACAACAGTACAAACATGGCATCTTATCTTTTTTGGTTAATTACTCCATTCATACATGAACTATACCGAATTCTCAGTTTTATGCATTTAATTTTTTTCTCTCTTTTTCATACATAAACTTTTATGTCGTTAATGAGTTTACACATCACGTGACATTTATTTTAAAAATAAAAAAATCACTTATTTAAGCGTTAATAATAAGATCAGTCTTCATATTTTTGTAATTTCTTAATTTAACTCTTTAGATTTAATTTTTTAAAATCAGATATTTATTTTAAAATATTATAAAATAAAGTTTATTTTAAAAATAAAAAAATTAGACCACTTAAAAATCGACACGTGGCATAATATTAAAAAATATTTTTTTTTATTTAAAATCAATTTTTTTACATTTATTTCTTTTTATTTTGATCTCTAAATCTCATTCCTCGCCTCTCTTTCATCCTTTCTCCCTAGATATAATTCTCATTATAATAACTCTGACCCTCTCATTTTATCATCTTACCTAGTTTCTTCCGACTACGGCTAACACTTGACAACGTTACAATCCCACCGATTGACGATTGGGTAAGTCATGAGCATCCGAAGCTTAATCGATATCAAATCAAGTGCTGGACCAGATTTAGTTCTCTTGCGGAGAAGTAAAATGGTGTAAGGAATGATGCAAAATTTAGAGAAGATTACGAAATTAGAATTTGGGGAGGAGAAAGTGTTGCCGAGGAATGAAATTTGGCTGTGGTAATGAATGAAAATAGTTGTGATCTTAGGTTTTATATTTAGAGAGGTAATTTTACAATTTAAAGCTGCGATCATTGAACTTTGAAACTCATTACTTTGATAAAATTGCTTGAGATTTGTGTGAAATGAGGTTTCAAGAGGCATCCTTTGTTAGCTTCAGATTTGCGGTTTTCAAATGCAGATTGTATATCAACACGACAATGGACTTTCAATGGTTTAACCTCGCCAACTTTCGTTGAGATTCGAAGCTTCGATGGAGATAGAGAAAGAGGGATTTGGGTGATAGTGGTCGAAGGAGAGGATAGATTTTTATTTTTCCAACAGAAGAAAAAATGAATCCTAAAATAATAATCAAATTTTTAGTATCAAATTTTTGAATCATTGATTTAAATCAAATATTTTAAATAATGATTAAAATAAAACTAACTAACTGGATAATATTCATTAATTGGTCTATTTTTATAATATTTTAAATAAATATTTGATTAAAAAATTAAATTTAAATGATTAAATTAAAAAATTATTAAAATATTAAAGACTGATCTTATTATTAACCCTTAAGTAAGTAAAAAAATTTGAAAAATAAAATAAATGACACGTACTAATATATGAATGGTCGAAAGAGTTTAAATTAGTTTTCGCGATGGAAATGTGCAAGTCTGTTGACGGTAAAAAAATTTATGTATAAAACAGAAAAAAATATTAAATGTATAAAACTGAAAATTCAAGTAATTAAACAGTGACGCCGCTTAAGTACCTTGGAATCTCTGCACCAAAGTGGTACTTTTTTTTTCTTTTAACTTTGTTTCTGGTACGTCCAATTTGGGTATCTTCAAAATGCCATAAACGATAAATCTACCATTTTCATTGACCTTTCAGCAATATTAAAAGTAGAGAATCTCTTCTTTATTTTTTTTCTTTTGATTCACACGTTTAATTTTTATCTCCCTCCCTTTGAAAACAACATCCACCGTTTATTTTCCAGCAAATCTGTTCGTCGAATATATGATAACGATGCTCTTTTTCCGAATATTTGTTCTTTCGATTTCCTGTTGAACCTTAATTGTATCGACTTGTTCGGCTCATCTCAGGTTGTTCCACTTGCTGTGGTCTTTTTCCCGAGTAAGACTTTTCTTCCTTTTTTTGTTGTTGTTGATGATGATAATCGTCTGATTCGTTTTCAGTGGAAAGTTTTTTTTTCCGTATCTTGTTTGATTGCTTTGAAAAAAATGTTGGGTCGTAGTTGAATTGCTTTAATTTGGTTATTTATACAGGCATTTGTATGGGAATTATTAGAATATTTAAATACCTTAATTTGCTTCTTTTGTGTTGCTACTTGCTAATTGGGCGCGGTTTATTATCTGGGTCAGGTTCAAAATCGTAAATTGATCTATTGTTCACTAGATTTAAGTGGGATTTCTATTCTGATGGACGACGGGGAGCTCGATTTTTCGAATTCTAACCAAGAAGTGTTTTCGGGCAATAACATGGGTGATATTCCCACCAGTTGCTCAATGGACAGTTTTTTTGATGAATTACTCAATGATTCCCATGCTTGTACCCACACACACACTTGCAACCCACCCGGACCCGATAACTCTCATACACACACCTGTTTCCATTTTCATACCAAAATCGTGCCTGCCTCGAGTGAAGATAAGGCTGCTGTTGATGATACCTCTGAGTCTAGGGAGAAGAAACCGAAGAAACGTCCGTTGGGTAATCGAGAAGCTGTTAGGAAATATAGGGAGAAGGTTAAGGCACGAGCCGCATCTTTGGAGGACGAGGTCGAGAGATTGAGGGCAGTGAACCAGCAGCTGCTGAAGAGATTACAAGGTCAGGCTGCATTGGAGGCTGAGGTTGCGAGGCTAAAGTGTTTGCTTGTAGATATTCGAGGAAGAATTGAAGGGGAGATTGGATCATTTCCTTATCAGAAACCAGCTACTAGTGTTAACATGATGAATGGGCCTGGTGGTGCTTATGTGATGAATCCCTGCAATGTGCAATGCAACGAGGAGATATATTGCCTTGATCCTGGAGTCGAAGATAAATCAGGAGAGGCTGCAGTGCTGAATGGACAAGGACTTAATGGTTGCGACTTTGATAATACTCAGTGCTTGGCGAATCAGAACTCTGTACTGAACGAGCTTTCTCCGAGCGGGGTTAGAATTGCAGCGTCAAATGGCAATTCTTCTAGCAGGAAAAGGAGGAAAGGTATAAATTTAGGAGTCTTTATCTTAATTTCTTCGTATAATTCATGCTGGATGCCGCAACCTAATTTCTGATTGGTTTACCTATATTTTATCACAATTTTAATTAGTATGTTGGCTGTAGGCTATAGTTATTTGCTTCACTAGTTTTTAACTTGAACTTTTGGTCCAAAGTTTTAATCTTCTATAGGAAGTTATAGTTTTGCTCAAAATGCGTTTCTCTTACTTTATTAAGCTGCTACAGGTAGTTATTCTCTTGTGTGTCTATGATGAAATTATTCGGTTTGTTGCTTGCAACAATTATAAGAGTTCATGACTGTTCTAAGTACATCGCCCCGTAATTCTAGTTAATAATCTGTATCAGCTATTAGAGTTTAGAATGATTACTAGAAGAATGACAGGATTTACATGAGAAATAAGGACCAATATGCGTGGCGAAACATTATTTTCAATATTTAGGTGCCCTTTTATAACCACACGAATTGTTAAAAAGTTAAAGATGTTGGTGATTTTTTTAATGTTTTAAATGGTTTTGCTCTCTCTCATATCACTTGGCTATGGTTAACGTATTGGAAAAAACTTGCATATTTGTTGTTGAATGTTGGACATGTGAGATGTCCCAGTCCATATTTGTAAAGAGGCCATTAAACTGATACCGGAACTTGTTCTTGCAATATTCAGAATATCATGAGCTGTAGGCGACTCTTTCAAAACTGAATATAGCTACACACGATATGGAAGACTCTGCTTTCGAATGTGTTGTTTCTGTGATACTGATATTTATTTTCTTGCGAGGTGTTCATCCAGCTACAGCAGGTTGAAGACTGCGGAAGAGGGGTGCATATTTGTATTATAACAAGCAGTTTTCATGGGATGCGTAACCTTCTTCGTCAGGTTGCATTGCTTTTTAATTTCATTTTCCCCTTTTCTGTTAATTTTTTTTGAAGCTGTTCTTAGTTTATGGTTTAAAACCAACAAGGTTGGGAAGCTGAAACTTAAAAGGATTTATATTATGTAGTATTTATGTGTAGCAACAGACGGTCGGTTTCTTACCCAAGTTAAACTCGAGTCTCAATAATGCCTTATACCAAACCCATAATGTATGATATTATAAGTGGTTGTGTGGAGTAATGGTTTTCTTCTTTTTTAAGTTCTAGTTCTGTTAACATCTTTCGAAGGTATATGAACTCTCTTATTTATGAATGGCAGAGTTAGGTGAGGTGGAATAACTTTGATGTTTCCATAGTGTGAGCCCTTACCAGGTGAGTTACAAGTTTCGCTCCTTGCATTCATGGTTTGTGATTCATATAGGAAGCCACAAATTAGCTTGTATTGCTTTCAGCAATTCCTATTTCGATTCTGCATGGCATCAACAAAGCACAAGAAGTTTGCTTTTGCCATATAAGTTAATTCTGTTTAGTAAGGCTTGAGATACGCGCTCAAGAGCGAGGTTCCGTCTCCGAACCAAAATTTTGATCATCTTATCTCTGATGGAAACTCAGTTGTTAAATATTAGGGTATACCCTTTTAAGTGATAATTGGCCCGAGATTAACTCATGTCTAGCTTGCAAGTGCCTACCATTGAAACAAATTGTGGGGAAAAAAATGTGGGTTTCAAGTTTCAAAATAAATAAATAAACAAGTTTAGTTCTTGACGTTGAAGATTCAATCTTTTTTAGATAGTGTTTGGTATTGGTATGATGAAAAGTGATGCAACTCTAATGTTTGTTATGCTAAAATACATTTATTTAACTTGGATTGCAACTTTCATTGACAGTTTCTCATAAACACGATTGTCCTGATAAATACTGGGAAAGTTGCTTTCACAATACCGTGATGAAAGTGGGGTTGAGCAGGATTTTAATAGGGTAAACTATATCACCAGTCAATTATTTATAGGTTTAATAATAAATTATTTATTTATTTTTCTAAGAATAACAATTTAAAATTGTGACAAACATGTTATTTAATTACAAGTCAATTATAATTTTGCAAGAAACATGCTATTTTTCTTCTGACAATCAGGTCACTATATTATTAAAAATGAAACAAATAACTTGATAAAATAATGATTTTAATTTTTAAAACATATATACTCTATTAGTGATTAGTAGACTCATTAATTTGCTAGTTATTCAGTAATGAAATGATTGTATTTGTCGAGCTTATCACATTTATTAATTATCGAGTTGAAAGATAATAGCATGAAGTGCAAAGACTGGTTGGAAATTTTATTAAGAGAGTACAAAGTTAAAATTTTTAAATATGAAGAGTCAAATTTATTGAATTTAAAGATTGAAATTATTATAATACTAGGCCATATTTTAATTTTAACTACATAATAATGTTTGTCACAAATTTATATTTGGGTGACTAAATTATAATTAGGTATGATCGAGTTAAGCCAAATAAAAAAAATTGAGTTATTCGAGTTGATGTGTCATATTTTACAACTCAAACTTTATTTTAAATTTTTCGATTCAAGTCGAGGTTACGAAATTTGAGTCAAGTCGAGATTTCGATTTCCTATAAAAAATTGAATTGTAATTATATATCATGTTATAGTACGATTTTATTTTAATTTAAACGACTCTCTAATCATATAAAATATGCATATATGTATTCATATTTTTCATATAGAATATATTTCTTCATATTTTTTTATATCGATATAAATATATCAGAAAAAATTGAGAGACTTGACTCAAACTTAAAAATAAATTCACTAATTACTAAAATTTTTAAGTTATTAGAGTTATTCAAAATTTTATTTTATAACTCAAATTTTATTTGAATTTTTTCAAGTAGATTCGAACCAAAATAAATCGAGTTATTTTACCTTGAGTTGAATCGAATAAATTTTAAAGAAAATGGCGGGATCTGTGGTGTAATTTTTCCATTTTAACACTGTCAGTGAGAACGAAAAAGTCTGCTGCGTGGGGGGCGTTTACCAAAGACCACGTAAAACTGTGCAGCCAGTAACCCAAATCCACTTTGGGTGTTTGGCAAACAGTTGGTAGTTAATTGTAATAGTTGGTTTGACAAGTTAATTGTAGTAGCTGGTTTAAGTAGCTGATTTAATTAATTATTTATATAAAGTGTTTGGTAAAATTTAGTTGATAGTAATATATGTAAAATGACAAATAAGGGTATACATTTAGTTGTTAAGTATTAGGGGTGTTCATAAAAACTCGAAACCGTACTGAAAAATCAAAAAAATTGGACTAAATAGTAGGTAACCGTACCGGTAAAAATTAGTTGAAACGGTACGGTAACTGTACCGGTAAAATTAGCGGTTAAACGAGACGGAAACGGTTTTGATTTTTTGCTAAACGGTTATTCGAAAAAATCAATAAGAAATTTTAAAATTATTTTTATATTAATATTAAATTATCGATTATTACTAATATATGTGTAATTATCATACTTAAACTATATTTTATAATGATATTAAATTATTAGTAATAATCAAACGTATATTGTACGTCTATTCGAACGTGTATCTATTCTAGTATTGAGATATGTGTTGCATCCTTTTGTTTTTGTTAAGTTTTCCAGTGTGGTTGCAGGCAGTTTGTGTATTGGGGCATTGTTTTGATCTTGCAGCTCCTTTTACGGATCATAATGTCGTGCCTTTGTTTTATTTGCATTTGCTCTTGAACAACTTTATTGAGCTCGTGTTCATGTTATTGTGATCGTGAAATGAAATAAATTTGGATTACTTTTTCCTCTTTTGGTGTTGTTGTCTCGATTTCGGTTGACTCAAACGACAGAGGGGATTTTAACAAAAATCTTTCTTTTAAAAAACTATAATGATAGTAAATTATAATGATCTCACATTATTGATTATACAAATAATTGTGTAATTAATATAAATTATTGATTATACAAAATTCTTTTCCTTTAAAAAACTATAATGATATCACATTATTGATTATACAAATAATTGTGTATTTAATATAAATTATTGATTATTACTAATATTTGTGTAATTAATATAATTTTCTACACTTTTAATTGTTTTAAACTTTGAACACTTTTTAAATATAAATATTGAAGACTTTATTTGGTTGATTTTCTAAAACAATTAAATTTAGTAGTAATAAGTATATAAAACGGTTTATGGTTAACCGAGTAATCGTATCGAATAAAGCGGTTAACCGTTTAGGTGGTAACCGATTTAAACGGGACGGTAACGATTCATCAAAATGTCGTACCAAGACTTCCAGTAACTGTACCGATAAGCTTTACCGGTACGGTTAACCGTCCATGAACATCCCTATTAAGTACATATATGTTTTATAATACTTTAGTGTTTATTGGGGTGAAATTATTAGAATAAAATGCTTTTGACAAGGAATTAAAAAAATTCTTTAAAAAATAGTGAATACTTTTGAAAATTTTTAATATATTTTTTAAATTTAATATTTACAAATATTAACTTATGGAGATTGATACATACTATTAACCTTGTATTATATATCAACATTACCATTTTTTTCTTCACTTTTATGTTTTGTTATATTTTCTTAGCTAAAATATACTTGAGAATCTATAACTAAAAAATAAAATAATAAAATAAATTCTACAAATTTATCATTAGACATTACATAATAATCATTTTACACATTCATTGAAAATATTCAGAAAAGAAATACATATCCAAACAAGTACAAACAAATAGGGGTATTTAAGACACATGGTGTGGTCGTCTAACTGCCATCAAATTAGTAATTACACACTTTTTTCATTTCATTAGTACTCATATGCTCAACTTTTTGAGTGGATTCGATATTCGAAAATGCTTTCGGAGGAATAAAATTCGGATTTGAATCTATGACCCTAAAAGTTGGGTCGAGAATTTTACTTAATCTGATGTAGTTATGTAAAGCAAATGTAGCACAAATTATCCTATTTTGATCTTGAGACGAATATATAGGCATTTTTGTTAAAATCTTCCAACGTGCCTTTAGAATGTCAAATGACCTTTCAATACAACTTCTTAAGGATGAGCTCGATTGAAAATTTCCCCTGCCCCTCTTAGATTTACACCACAAAACTCTGATTGGTGATACCTTGTCTTATGATATAGTGTCAAGTAGCCTTGTCTTTCAGGTATCCTTTGTTTGCTAAGTAATAATTGCCTAAGCATGATAAAAAATCACAAAATTATGAGTTTTTTATTTTAAAAATAACAATGAATGTGCGTAAACAAATAAGAATAGGCGATTAACTAGAATGAAGGCATTTACTTGGAGGAAGTTTTGAAAAATTTAGATTTAAGTTCCCAATTATATCTAAGAAAATACGAGAATCATGAGCCGATCTTTCCCAACCACTTAGCACATATGTGAAAAGCAAATTGAAATCGAATGCCGCTAATACATTAATGATGTGTGTCCATGTCCTTCGTCTATAACGCAATTGATCTTCCTCATGAAGAATAATATTTATATGAGTACCATCAATTGCTCTAATGCAATCCTAAAATGAAAGAATTTATTATGATATGCATACGAATGAGATGCAAATTATTACCATAGAATAACATATATTAATAACAAGATCCATTAAAAATTACTTCAAATGTGGCATATATTTGGTGTCATTAGCAATTTGTGAAAGAGTTTACTTAAATTCAAGATCTCTTGGTCTTATTATGTCCATTGACAAGTCATCCATGGCATATAAAGCTTCTTTAAAAATTCTATTTACAGTTTCACCAGAATGTTGAAATCGCTATTGGATGTCCCAATTTGAGGCTCTTTTAGTTAGAGAAAATACAAATAAATTCACCTTTTCCAAACTAGATATTCTATATGAAGGAAGCAACCCATACTTGCATTATAAATCTATGCTGGCGAAATGTGAATTGTGTCATTATAAACATGTTAAAACAACGCTTTTCATGGCCATTCAACAATTCCTGCATCCATTTTTCTCATGTTTGAAAATAATTCATACACGGTTCTTTGTGTATGTACTTTACGTAGTAAAGAGATATATAACCAAACGTACAAGCTACCAAGTCCCAGAATTCACTATTTATGCTCTTCTTACGTATTCTACTGTAGATAACTTGCAGATCCATGCCTACAAATATTTGTATGTATAAACAAATTATACTTGCTCCAAATTGCAACTCACATCAAAAAATTAATAGAACAAACATTGCTTTGAAAGTAAAAAAAAAAGTAACAATTTAACTTTAGATAGGCCACCTTTACATTACAAATAAGTTTTAGTACAAAAGGTATATGTAGCATCAACTTGCATTAAAATTATTATGATGTTCATTAAAGCTACTATGATAAGCCATTTTCACATTTTAAATAAGTTTAAGTACCAAAAACTAGCAAAAAACGCTAAATACTAACTGAAAGTTGGCTTTAAAATGTATTTACAAGTGGATAATAAAACCAACTTCAACTTGCATAAAGCTGCAATGGAGTTCTTTTTTCCCTCTCAAACAAGTACTTAATCCAATTAAGTTTAGCATCGTCATCTGGCAGACCACTATGAATAGTCTTTTTTCTGAGAATCCTCAATCAAAGCATAAGCAAAAAAAATTATGGAGTACTAAGTATTAAGCCAGGCAAAGATACTAATTTCGCTAAAAAATCAGCAAGTGTAAGGGAAGATTCAACGAGTGAGTGTGCTTTGGCATTCATTAACTCTGTAAAACCTATATTTGATTTTGATATAACAAAGAGTTTAAGAACCAATTTGTAAAGTTAGATAAATTTTTAAGTACTCAAAAAGTCTCACAAAATGACAAGGATTTGAACCTAAAATTGTTTCTTAGTAAAAAACTTAAACCTCAAATATTTTTTAAGTGTTTTGATACTCAAATAACCAAAATCGCCCAAGCATATCGATAAGCCCTTAGGTGTTTTGATACGACTTTTGGCTACTAAAAACTGGTTTTAACTTAATAGCCAAAACGTACCGATATGGGTGTACCCATTGTTGGATCACGCTGGCACACCCTATGGCACAACGGAAAAATTATCCGCCAAGTACCACTAGAGATCCATGTACGAGGAATGAATCGGGGTGAATAAGAGTGAAGAATTACCTATTTAAAATCTAGAATTCTGAACTTGGATGAGATAGATATCCAATCACGATCCCACGATGTTGATTCCTAAGCCCTAACGATAATGCTTCAACCTCTACATAGTTCACCAGTTGGTACGAACATATAAAACTCTCCAAACTATTTAAAGGGTTTTTCCAAAAGCATTAATGATTGCTAGATCTCTCATGCCTCTATATAGATTTTGAAATCCTAATTCAACTCATATTAGGATTTCAATATATATATATATATATATATTAATATATAATCCTAATTTAACTTTAATTAGGATTTCAATATATATATTAAATATATATAATCTCAGTTTAACTTAATTAGGATTTTAATAGATATTAATATATATAATCCCAATTCAACTAATTAGGATTCCAATATATATATATATATATATATATATATATATATATATATATATATATATATATAATCCCATTCAACTTTAATTAGGATTTCAATATATATATATATTAATTTAAATCAAATTATATTATTTATATATTAAAAGAGTCATAATTAAAATAATTATTTTCTTTTAATATTTATCCAATAGTTAAATTATATATATATCAAATATATATTAATTTAACTAAATTTGTGTACAACAAATTTGTACATATATAATTCGTTCAATATATGCTCATTTCAACCGTGGGTGTGACCCTGTAGGTTAATGTAACGTTAGTAGTAAATATTAGAACATTTCTAATATTACAAACAATGAGTGACATCTAGCAATATGTCATTGTCACCTAAGTTACAAGAAATCATGATTCGACATAACCTTTTCGTGATTAACTCTTTTTCATGTATTACATCCTTTTGTCTTTTATATCTAGATTGGACACAAGTCATAGAACAGTCACACTTGTATAGTCCATCTAATATTTCTTGATATCTTGAGTAGACTATTATAAACAGATAACTATGATATCTCATATCAACTTATTTGAGCATGACCATGCATTTCTAGTCTCACTCAATCAAGTGACCTACGATATTACTCCTATTATGTATGAGGGATAAATCCTATCTTGATTAACCATATCCCACTAAATAGATTGTGACATATCCAATATCAGTATTTATAGAGTAGTAAGTTACGACACACGTTTAACTGTATCAAAATATGTCACTCACGATGTTGAAATAATGATAATCTCAAGTATGAGGATTATACATGTAGTTATCACTATGAGCAATGTTGTGACTGTCACATAATAATCCAAGAAACATGCTCATAGCGGGTTAGCCCAGTATGTCGTCCTCTAACACATACTTATGTATGGATTTTGACATCTTCATAGTGATAAGTTACAAGAAATCATGATTCGACATAACATTTTCGTGATTAACTCATTTTCATGTATTACATCCTTTTGTCTTTTATATCTAGATTGGACACAAGTCATAGAATATGTCACACTTGTATAGTCCATCTAATATTTCTTGATATCTAGAGTAGACTATTATAAACTAATAACTATGATATCTCATATCAACTTATTCGAGCATGGCCATGCATTTCTAGTCTCACTCAATCAAGTGGCCTGCGATATTACTCCTATTATGTAGGAGGGACAAATCCTATCTTGATCAACCATATCCCACTAAATAGATTGTGACATATCCAATATCAGTCTTTATAGAGTAGTAAGTTATGACACAAGTTTAGCTATATCAAAATATGTCACTCACGATGTTGAAATAATGATAATCTCAAGTTTGGGGATCATACATGTAGTTATCACTATGAGCAATGTTGTGACTGTCACATAATAGATGTTGGCCAAATATTTGAATTAATCCCTACCGTCCGAAGGTAAATATTAATTAAAAATTGACAAATCATATCATCATATTTAAATGCTTGCATTATGCATGAAGGTGATGTACAAAATTTGAACCATAAATTAACATGGCAGTCGGTCTTATTCTATGTCGGTTTAACCTATGGTCCATTGTATTGTCACCCTTATTAATTAAATGTTTAATTAATTCGGACCCGTTAATTCGATTAAGCCCACTTAACTGGAACCCATGCTCAGTTGAGAACATTTAATTAACGTTAATTTGAATTTCATACGTTTCCATTGATTAAAAGTAATAAATGATTTGGTGCCAATTTCGGGCGTTGTAGGGATGTTAAACCTTCCCCGCACGTAACCAACTCTCGAATCCAATTTCACGAGTCTTTGGTTTTCTGGTGTCCAGTCTACCTTAGCCAAGTGGCCGGTGGCGACTCCAAGTCCTTTTATTTTCCAAAAGACCAAAAAAGATATTTTCAAATTTTGGAAACAAAAAATGGTCGCTACACACCTTGCAATGTGACAAGAAATCCACATTTCTCAGGCGCATTGCATTTCTTCAAAGATCTCTATAGTGGTTGTGTTTCTAAAACTATTGAATGTTCCTCAACAACTTGTGGAACTTGTTGTTGTTCAATCTATAGTTCAATGATTTGTGGTTGATCTTGAATTTCATTGAGTTCAATATTTCTTCCATTTCCTTTTCGGAAAAAATTTTCTTTATAGGAAGATTCATGTTCGAGCAACAAAATTTTATTTTCGGTAGGATTGAAGAAATAATATCTTTTAGTTTCTTTAGGATGCCCACAAAATTACATTTATGAGATTTGGGTTCGAGCTTTATAGACATCTAATGTTTAACATAAGCTTTGCATCCCTAAATTTTCATAAAAGACATACTAAGATGTTTTCCAGTCCATATTTATGGTGTCTTTTGAACTGATTTAGATGGAACACGATTTAGTGTGAAAGCAGTTGTTTCTAGCAGATGTCTCCAACAAGAAATTGGAAGATCAACATGACTCATCATTGATCGAACCATATCTAACAGTGTTCAATTTCTTCTTTCAGAAACTTCATTCCATTGTAGAGTACCATGAGGTGTAAGTTGTGAGACAATCACACATTCCTTAAGAAGGTCATCAAACTCTAAGCTTAAGTATTCTCCCCCTCGATCTGATCGAAGAGCCTTAATGTTTTTTCCTAGTTGGTTTTGTACTTCATTTTAAATTCCTTGAACTTTTCAAAGGCTTCAAATTTATGATGCATTAGGTAAATGTACTCATGTCTACTGAAGTCATCTGTGAAAGTAATGAAGTATTGAAACCCTCCTCTAGATTGTGTATTCATTGGTCCACGTACATCACTATGTATTAATATCAATAAATCACTTACTCGCTCACTTTTACCATTGAAATGAGCTTTGGTCATCTTTTCCAATAAGCAAGGCTCACGTACATCAAATTGTTCGAAAACAAATGAATCCAAAAATCCATCTTTGTGAAGTTTTGAAATGTGTTTTTCACTTATGTGACCCAAACGACAATGCCAAAGATAAGTTTGATTAGATTCATTTTTTTTATCTTTTCGTATTTATGTTATAAATGGAATTCTCTTGATCCAAAATATAGAGGCCGCTTATTAATTGTGTCACACTATAGAAAATATTATTGAGATAAAAAAACAACAATTATTCTTAATAATTATCTCAAAACCAATCTTGTCTAAACAAGAAACTGAAATGATGTTTTTACTCAAACTAGGCACGAATAACAATCCTCTAAACATAAATTAAGTCCACTAGGCAACGATAAAGTATGTGTTCCTATAGCTAATGCAGCAACTCTTGCTTCATTACCAACCCGTAGGTCCACATCTTCTTTTCTCAGATTTCTAGTCTTTTGTAATCTTTGTACAGAAGTACAAATATGAGAACCATAACCGGTATCCAATACCTAAGAAGTAGGTGTTGATAAATTATTATCAATAACATAAATAACTAAGGTGGATACTCTGCTTTCATTTGCCTTATTTATTTTTTCAAGATAAATGGGGCAGTTATTTTTCCAATGATATGTCTTATTACAATGAAAATATTTTTCTTCCAGTGACATGTCAAGGAAGTTCATGTCGTTCAACTTGTCCTTCTCAAGGACCGATCGCAATGATAACGAATTTGTATTTACCATAATAAGTCTACAACAATAAAATATGATTTTTTGAGTATGTTTACCAAGTTTGATTATAAAAAGACTTTATACTCCCACTAATTTTATTAAAATTAATAACCCTCAAATATTTATGTCAAAAATACTTTCCGTAAAGTTTTTCTAGTGAGTAAGGATCCAAAATTCACATTCTCTTAAGTCAGCTTTGGATTTTCTCTTAAGATTATGGTTTATCAAGGTAAGCAACATTTTCTAATTACATCTCATGTACCTCATTCATTTGGTGAACAACTCTTGTTCATAATCATCTTATGATTATCCAAATAACTTGTCTTTAGGTTTCTAATCTTATTAGAGTAACTCAGTTAAGTCTTTAACCAATATTACAACCAACGAATATCACTTGCTTATTCTTCGCTTTTGGCTAAGATAGATACAAGTACCTCACTTTAGCAGAACCTACATTGTATTGATCTAGACTTTAACGAGGCTTAACATTGGGAAGCAATAAAAGACTAAATATTTTATTGAGGGATTTTGTGAACATTATCTTACCATTTAACATTTGATCTTATAAATTAACTAGCATGCATTTCATACATTAATTTTATCACATACATGAAAAACAGTAAATATGAATGCAATAGTTATAGCTCATATCCTAAGGTGGCTCGTCCCAAGCCAATGGGAGAACCAAATTATTCTAAGGATAAAAACACTTCTCAAGCATCTTTCTGTCGGCCCACACTTATGTTCCCCTAGTTCATACTTCTTCATATATATTACAATTTCATAAACTCATTGTACAAACGAGGGAGTAAGATGAGAAGAGAATTACAATAGAAGTAGAGAAAGGCACGACACGTAGGTTGTATTTATAAAACCTTATAAATAAAACTAAATGGGCTATAACCATGCATTTCAAACATCGTGCATATCAAACATAAAAACAGTGTGGTTTGTTATTAAGGTCTTACTAGATTGTTTCTACGTAGGTGTCAAGCCCCTTGCAGGGTTTCGGCAGCCCTGTAGCTGCCGACGAGGTTGTCGTTGCCTAGTTAGCGGTGGGGAAATTTTTTAAAGATTAGCATCATAATTGCTATGTGAAAACCTCACGATTTGATAACTTTTATCAGCATTATCGTGTTTTTCAGGATTTTAAAATCTACGAAGTTTTTACTAAAACAACTCTTGTTACTTTCTCGCACGAAACCTATAGACTAAACATTAGTCTAATATATAACTATAATCAGCGTATGTTAACACTTAACATCTAAAACCCTAAAACTTAATATTGAATATGTTAACAATTAACATATAATATTTCAAACCCTATTGACAAAGATCCTAATGATTAACTCTTAATCATCAATCTTAGGAACATCTTTTAACTCGATTAACAAATTAATCGTGATTGAATAGATTTGTTCGTACAAATATCATATATTCGTTAAATAAATCAAAAAATAACACGTATCTCATACAATTACATCACCCAAGTAATTAAAACCTGAATTTGTATCGTACCACTATTGGATCACGCCGGTACACCCCGTGGCACAGCGAAAAAATTATCCGGCGATTACCACCAGAGATCCATGTATGAGAAACGAATCAGGGTGAATAAGAGTGAAGAATTACCTGTTTAAAATATGGAATTCTGAACTTGGATGAGATAGATATCCAATCACGATTCCATAATGTTGATTCCTAAGCCCCAACGATAACGCTCCGACCTCTACATAGTTCACCCAATTGAAACGAACATATAAAACTCTCCAAACTATTTAGAGAAATTTTCCAAAAGCATTAATGATTTCTAGATCTCTCATGCCTTTATATAACCTTTGAAATCCTAATTCAACTCATATTAGGATTTCAATATATATATTAATATATATATATAATCCTAATTTAACTTTAATTAGGATTTCAATATATATATTAAATATATATAATCACTATTCAACTTAATTAGGATTTTAATATATATTAAATATATATAATCCCAATACAACTTTAATTAAAATTTTAATATATATTAATATATATAATCCCAATTCAACTAATTAGGATTCCAATATATATATATAATCTCAATTCAAATTCAATTAGGATTTTAATATATATTAATTTAAATTGAATTATATTATTTATATATTAAAAAGTCATAATTACAATAATTATTTTCTTTTAATATTTATCCAATAGTTAAATTATATATATATATCAAATATATATTAATTTAGCTAAATTCGTGTACAAAAAATTTGTACATATATAATTCATTTAATATATGCTCATTTCAACTGTGGGTATGACCTTCTAGGTTCATATAACGTTAATAGTAAATATTAGAATATTTTTAATATTACAAACAATGAGTGACATCTAGCAATCTGTCATTGTCACCTAAGTTACAAGAAATCATGATTCGACATAATCTTTTCGTGATTAACTCTTTTTCATGTATTACATCCTTTTGTCCTTTATATCTAGATTGGACACAAGTCATGAAACAGTCACACTTGTATAGTCCATCTAATATTTCTCGATATCTTGAGTAGATTATTATAAACGAATAACTATGATATCTCATATCAACTTATTCAAGTATGGCCATACATTTCTAGTCTCAATCAATCAAGTGGCCTACGATATTACTTCTATTATGTAGGAGGGACAAATTCTATCTTGATCAACCATATCCCACTACATAGATTGTGGTATATCCAATATCAGTCTTTATAGAGTAGTAAGTTACGACACACGTTTGACTGTATCAAAATATGTCACCCACGATGTTGAAATAATGATGATCTCAAGTCTGAGGATCATACATGTAGTTATCACTATGAGCAATGTTGTGACTGTCACATAATAATCCAAGAAACATGCTCATAGCGGGTCAGTCCAGTATGTCGTTCTCTAACACATACTTATGTATTGATTTTGACATCTTCATGTCAATGACAACACTTTGTCATCAATCAACTACATATTAATCTTAATGCATTATTGTTATCCATTCTACAATAATACTCGACTAAGGACGTTTAAGAATAACTATATTATTCTAAGGACTTTATTATAATTCGGTTTATTTATGCACACAGAATTGTAACTGAAAATAATAATGGCAATGCCTCAATTTTTTTATTCCACCACTCCTCACTAGCGCTTATTGTTCTCTTTTCACGATCTCAATCTAATCTTGTTTCTTTTTCTTTGAAGGCTTTCCAAAGATTTCATCTATTCTTTAACCAATCCCACTTGTTCTTAAGCTTAATCTCCTCATAATGCTAAGCTCGTCTTTTTTTAAAATTACAATTCTATCATCTTCCATGACACTCGTTGTGAGATCGTCACCCCACTTTTTCCTTACTTCTTTCAACATATTGGATACATAAATCACAAATTATGTGTATATTTTCTTTCGACCAACTAGCCCTACTTACATATTTCTCCTCGCTCTCATTTTCTTCATTGTTCTTTTTCTTTTTTGGTGTCATCTAAGTAGTATATAACATAATTAAATTCACTTATTTTACTTTTATCTCTTAAAAATTTTAAAACAAAAACATTAACATGTCCAATAACCATTGTAATCGATAACATTTCAATCCAATACTACTTATAATGTATATCACCAAATTACTATATCAAGCAAACATGTCACTTTACTGGATACTACAATAATGTAATATATATAGCATCAAAAACAAAGGTAAATTTAACGTGCAATATGTTTAGAGTGCGATTAAAAGACGATAAATTTTAAAACTTTTCCTTAAAACTAAAAATGATATACTTTTTGATAACATTTTCGATTGATTTTTTGAAGTTTTTTTTGCAAGTTAAAACTTATTCCGTAAGTTTCAATATTTGGAACTGAAAATTCAAAAACTTGATTACCAAAGGCTTTACGTTTCCAAAGATAAAATCTTAGAGCTAAAATTCTTGGGGAAATTACTTTTTACTACCAAACGATATCCATTGAAAAACATTATACAAAATCCCAAATGCACCAATAAAAATATAGATTAGATCCAACATAACAACAAATTTACAACCAAATCCTCAAACTAACACACAAATTAAATTCACTACCACCACACAGTACTTTGTTGGTATCAACTCAATCCAATCACATAACAGTACAAGCAGCGGTGTTTTCGTCGCTAAAAGCTGTGGTGTATCTAACTTCAGTGGAGCTAGCGCGTGCGAGATACGACCCCTGCGAGTCCTGGGCGTTGCGGACGTACCCTGCCGGCGCCTTCTTGTCGTAAACCCCGGGGGCGTAAGGGTGAGCCACCACGTCATACGGCACGTAGGGCCATAGCTCCACCTTCTTCCCCGTCCGGTGAGCCACTCGTGCGATGACCTTCGCCGTGTCGACGTAGCCGACCACCGTCAGCTTGCTGGCCTTACGCTCCACGTCCACTTGCGTCACCCCTTTCATCCCTTCCACCGATTTCTTCACTTTGCGCTCGCATCCTTCGCAGTCCATTTTCACCTTGATCTCCACCGTCTGAAAAAAAAAGCATTGAAAAATGTTACGGTTGGTTGATCATTTCTTTAGAACATTGACAACAGAGCATGACCTTGTCGGAACATGGTGTTTTGTCGTTTGATGTAAGATTCTTTAATATTATGCAATAATTAAATTTTGAATCTTGGAATACTTAAATAGAAAATAATGATGTTCAAACCCAATTCCTATGGAGTTTAAACCTTTTTTCCAGAACAATCAAACTAAAAAGTAAAAAACTTCTTTTTTCTCAGATTCAACCAAATTAGCTCAGATTAAACAAAGAAAAACCCATCAAACATACAACCTCAGCATACTTCTGCAGCAGATCCGATCCCTAAACCACCTAAATCTAGTTATCTCGTAAGAAACAAAGTACTGTAATAAAGAGAACAGCAGAAACAGGAAGTTTCTGGATCTACTAACAAAGAAACAGCTTTAGTTATATGAATCCACAGCTCGTATAGAAGGAGAAGTACCTGCAACTGCTTACGTTTCTTCTTATGCTTTGAACTGCCATGAGAACAGTCAAACAGATCAGAAACATGATCCAGAACACCCATTTTTTTTGTTTTCTCCCTCCTCTGATCTCACTTAAAGTAACCCTTTTTTCCTCTTGTTCTCAGTTCTGATAAGTAAACGAAGAAGGAACAGTGAAACAGTAGAAAATACGGTGTATACAGAGATAAGGGACCCTCCCAACAACCAAAATATCCTTTCAAGAAATTAAAGGGGTTTTCGCTGTGCAAAAGAGTGAATAAGTGATAGTGATGCAGACGAGGAAAATTAATGAATTCCACCGCTTTATATAAGGAAGGGTTTTTTAGATAGGTTAAATTAAGTAAATTATCATTTAATTTTATTTTTTAAATTATTTTAGTTATTAAAATTTTAAAACGTTTAATTTATTTATTAAATTTTATATATTGAACTTTTTTGTTAATTTTTTGATGATATTTATTTATTAGTAAACAAATAAGATTCTTTAAGATTCAAATAGTAAAAGATTTTATCCGCACGATAAAAGATATATTAAAAACGGGTTTCTTCTTATAACAGAGAAGAGAGATCGAAAAAAGAAAAATCAATTTTTTTTGCCAAATTGAACTTTTGAGTACTTTCTAAAAAATAGTAGTCGAATTCAAACTTAAAGGATAAGAGGAAGTAACTAATGAAATTTAGAATCAAATGATCATTATTTATGATGGTTTAGGGTTTAAAAATGATAAAAAAAAGTTTAATATCTAAATTTTAGTGATAAAAATGTTCGTTGTTTAAACTTCAGGGAGTTAACTGAATGTTTTATAAAATTTTTGTGATTAAAATAAATTTAAAAATAAAGTTTAATCACGATTTATTCAATTTATGGTTTTTAGTTTTTAGAGAATGGTTTCTTCTTGGAAATCTATGTCGTTGGATCTCTTGAGGCTCGTTACTTTTGCGACACGTGTATGAGATTTTTTATTTTTGAAATTTGTTAGTTGGATGGCGAGTGTAGGGAAATCGATAAATTTGACGAGTATTATCCGAATGGGGACGTATGGAAATAAGTAACGGACACCGACTTCGGACAGTGATGTGTGTAATGGTGGGGTCTACTTCATTTGTTGTTTTGTCGTGACAGTCCACGCGCTTGTGCAGTGGTCCCACCGCCAACTGTGAACCAACCTCGGCTGACCATCCAGCCATTCCTTCGGCCATGAGTTTCGGTTTAAATGAATTATGGGTTTGGGGACTTTTGATTACGATGGGGCCCATGATTTTGCCCTTTTTATTTCAATCCAGCCCACCTAATAATGATAAAAAGAAAAAGGCTTAATAGTCAGAAAGGTGTCCAACGTATACCCGTTTTTTTAATTTGGTGCCTAACGTTTTTTTTGGTTCACTTCGGTGCTTAACGTTACATTTCGTAACCCATTTTGAGTTTTGACTGTCACGGACGTTAGATTTTTTCGTTATCCAATAAGAAAAAGCCACGTGGCATGATTTTATTTTCTGAAAATTAATTTCTGAAATAACAAAAGATTTAAAATAAACTTAATTTAATAAAAAATAATATATCAGTAACTTTTTAACCCATTTGTTCCATCAACCTAACCTAACCTAACCATATTTCACCCTTCCCTCCCGTTCTCCCCTTTCTGAAATCAAAATCTAAAAAATCCCTAAAGAGATTTCTCTTAGAATTAGGGTTTATACTGAAAGAAAAGAAATCAAATCTCCTATTAACAAAAGTCTCAAATACTGGTTTGATTAGAAATTTTTTTCGTTTTGATTGTGAAATCAAGCCCTCAAGTTAAAAGAAGAAGAAACGTCGAAGAAAATAAAGTTTGTTGAAGTTCAAAGTTATTTATGAAAAAAGTAAGTAAGTGTTGTGTGGTATCATTCTTTTTATTTTAATACACATTATGCTGTGTAATACCATTCCTTTGATTTTAATATTGAATAAAATATATTTTTTGATTTTGTCTGTTTGTCTTGTGAACGACAGACATAAAGTTGAAGAACTTTGGTGCTGTAGATTTTGAGTTTGACAATAAAAAGTGGAGGTAAATTTTTTTTTTTATCTTTGTCGGAGATTCTTTTTTTTGAAAGTAGTAAAGTATTATATTTAAATACTTGGTAAACAATAAAAAATGTATGTTTGATAATTGAGTTATTGACTGTGTTAAATTGAGTTATTGACTGTGTTAAACATTGTGAGTGCTAACTGTTAAAAACTTGTAGTGTATTGACTGTGTGTTTGATAATAATTTTTGACTTTTAAATCTTTGTAAAATATTACTAACTGTATGATTAATGTAAAATATTTATAAAATACTTGTAGAAATATATGATTAATGTTAAATACTTGTTATGTGATCCACAATAGCAACATGGCTTTGGATGATTCTAATAGTGCTGATAGTGAGCCTATTAGCTTTAATGAGACCCAAGAGGAAAGTAGCAAAGTAGGTGGTGAAGTGGGCGGAGAGTATGCATTATCTGACGATGATGATGAAGAGACAAACTCCATTAAAACACACTTTTAAACTGGTCAAAAGGAAGATAAAAACAAAAGTGCGAGTCCAGCAGACTTACAACCACATATTACTTTAGATGGTTGTTTTGGTACAACATATAGGAATGAAGACTGTGGTTTGGGTTCATCAGCTGCAAATGAGTCAGACTCATATTCAAACTGTGGTTTGGGTTCAGCTGCTGCAAATGAGACAGATCCAGATTCAGACTGTGGTTTGGGTTCAGTAGCTGCAGATGAAGCTGAATTAGAAGATTTAGGCCTTGAGGACATTAGACACTATGTCATGTGCAGACTAGTTGAACACAAAAAAGTCACTAAAGTGGAAAGGTGAACTATGCCCTAGGATTGCAAACAAACTTGAAGAACATAAAAACTTAGTTCTTTATGTCATGTCATATGGAATGGGACTGAAGGCTATGAGGTACAACATAATGAGGACACTTTTGTAGTTGATGTTAGTGACTGTAAATGTACTTGTAGAGTGTGGGATCTCACAGGAATTCCATGCCCCCATGCTGTGTGTGTCATACTCTATAGAGAAGAACATTTAGAAACCTATGTGCATAGTTTATATAAGAAAAATGTTTACCATGAGATGTACAGTGCTGTCCTTCCAGCTATTCCAAGTGAAAAGTTTTGGAAAAACACAAAAATGAGTAAGATTGATCCACCAGTAGAAAGAAAAATGCCAGGAAGACCAAAGCACAAAAGGAAAAGAGAAGAATGTGAACTGAAAAACTATAATAGGTTGAGAAGGATAGGGTTGCAAATGAATTGTGGAGTATGTGGGCTTACTGGGCACAATGTTAGAACATGTCCAACCAAAAGACAATTCAATGTAAGTTTATTGTTATTTAACTTTTAAGTTTATTATTATTTAACTATTATTGGAATTTAACTGTTATTCAAAGTTATTTAACTATAACTTAATTGTTATTATTAGGTGCACAAACAAGATGACCAAGCAGCTCCTCCAATGTCGACACCACCAGTTACACTAATGCCTAGACCATCAGCTCCACCACCAGTTACACCAATGCCAAGGCCATCAGTTTCACCAATGTCAACACCACCAGTTACACTAATGCTAGGCCATCAGCTCCACCACCAGTTAGAGCAATGCCAAGGCTATCATCTCAAACATTGTCAACACCACAAGTTAAACCAATGCCCTTGTTTTCAGCTACACCCATGTCAACAGCACAAGTTACATCAAGAGCAGAAACTCCACCAATGGTGTTCATGCCAACTCCATATGTGTAGTCATTGTCTGCATTTGATAAGTTTTAAATACTTATTTTATTTCTTGATTTCATACACATTTTGAAGTTAATGACTTCAAATATGTTGTGTCTAACAAATCTCAGCTCACTATCTATTCAATCACCTCGTCAACCACCTGCTGAACCAAAAAATTCTACACCTAAAAAGAGGAAGGTCACAGCCAATAGAATACTAGAAGATAATAAAGGGTATGTTACAGCACATGGGCCAAGAGGGATAACAATCATACAAGGGATTGGCATATACACAAATGAGAAAACAAGACTACAAATTTTAAATGTAAGCTTCTTTTAATTTTAATTTTATCCTAAACTTTAATAAATTTGTAGTGATTAATTTTCTTGACTTTGTGCCTTTATTTTCAATAGCCTGGAAGACCAAGTCAAGTGATACTTTCTCGAGCTAATACAAGGTCATCTATTGTAGCTAAGGCAACAAATTCAAGAGTTCCAGCATCACAATCAACTTCAGCATCACAAACATCACCATCTCTTCAACCTGCTATAAGTTCAATTGTTACTCCATAAGAAAGACGCCCAAAGCTTACCATTAAGAGGCCTCTCCCTAAACCAACCCTACGAAGACCATAGAATTGATATGTTTCTGTTTTGTGGTGTTAATTATATTTTGTGTTAAGAAACTGTTTAGACAGATGAAAACAATGTGTTAAGCCTTTTTGTTTGATCAGATGAACTAGATAGATAAAACAATTAATTTTGTTACACATATCAAACTGCTTTGGTTCATTTTGGTGTATCAAGATATGTGTTCTTGAAACTGTTTTGAATCTGTTTAAAGGTTATTAATGGAGACAGTTTCTGTTGTTTAAAGGTTATTTTTTTGTTTAGACATCAATATTTTGTTGTGCAAAGGTACCATAAATTGTCATTAATTTTTTACAACTAAAAAACAGATTTCACCATAAAATGTCATTACAAAATCAGCTAAGATACCATAAACATATTCTTCTCCATAGAAACAAACCATTACAAAATCAAGATTTCATTGCAACATCAAAAATTGTACCTAATGTGAATAGAAATTGGGACTATCTAAATACCAAATTTTATCATAAAGTATACAGTCCATGAAGTAAAAAAAAGCTATCTTATAGAACAAAAGATTTGTCCTCCTCTTGGCACATTTTGCTTTGTATGATCTGACAAGTTCATTCAATTGAGTATTTTCGGTAATCAGCATTTCCAATTGATTTTTCAAATCTTCAGCATCATATCCATTGTCTTCTTCCTTGTCAACCCACTGGAAAAAATCGCACCGACTCTAAAAAATAAAAGCAAACCAAACCAGTAACAGTTTCTGAAAATGAGGGAGCTCCAAAGAATTTCATACATAAAACATAAGTTACCTCTTTCGGTTGAGAACACCCATAAAATTTCATTCCTTTACTCCCGGGCTGATTGGAAATGCGAATCAGAGCTCTCTTTAGGCAATCACAAAGAACAACCTTTGAATTGTAATTAGGCTTCGAACTTGAACTCGACATCCTTCAGTATAACCCCTTGAACTTGGAAACGTGAATCGAAGAAGATTTAAGGATTTTTCAAATTTTGATTTCAGAAAGGGGAGAACGGAAGGAAATGGTGAAATAGGGTTAGGTTAGGTTGATGGAACAAATAGGTTAAAAGTTACCGTTATATTATTTCTTATTAAATTAAGTTTATTTTAAATCTTTTGTTATTTCGGAAATTAATTTTCAGAAAATAAAACCATGCCACACGGCTTTTTCTTATTGGATAACGGAAAAATCTAACGTCCGTGACGGTCAAAACCCAAATTGGATTGCGGAATGTAACGTTAGGCACCAAAGTGGACCAAAAAAACGTTAGACCCCAAACTGGAAAAACGGGTATACGTTGAGCACCTTTCTGACTATTAAGCCAAAAGAAAAAGGCAATGTACTTTATTTTTTGTAAGGCGACACCGATAGATATATGGCAAAGTGTCAAGAAAAATATCTCTATTATTTCATTATAGTTTTTTTTAGCATTTTAATTTTTAATTTTTTAATTAAATGATCAGATGAAAATTATTAATCGGTTAATAGTTTTTATTTAATGATTGATCACTTTAACTCAAAATAAAATATTAAAAGTTAAAATACTCCAAAAAAGAATAAAAGTCAAAAATAATTATGTAGACAGACATTAGAGGTATTTTTTGTCATATATTGTACAAGCAATATATGTATAATGTAAAATATATGTCAAAAATAATCTGGACTTTACAAATACTAGAGGCCCATTTCGCTCAATTTTAGCCTTCTAAGACCCAAATTTTGAAGGGAAAAGTATCGGGCTTTGCCTGTTGGATCCAACATCCCATGGATTTTAATTTTTAAAGCAAAACACTACTTACACAACGTCATTATTATCTTCATATGACGTCATTATTATCCCCAATTAAAGGATCTCTTACCTCGTCACTTTAAAATGCAAATAAAAGTCGCCATTTTTTCTTCTAAATTTTATAAACCATTCTAACACCTACAATTTTATCAATTTACTACAAATAAGTACATAAGAACAAATTACTCACCATTATAATAGAGGGACTAATTCACTTCTAAGCCTGCAATATAGATAGTCCTTTTTTTTACCAATCCAATATAGATAGTCTAACCCTTTAAAATACTTGATATTATATATACTATCATTTAGAGATGTATATGGGTTGGGTAAGTCATGTTTAGGTTGAGTTTATATATGATGTTAATATGTTTCGTATTTAACATCTCGTATACAGCGGCAGAATTTGAAGTAAAAGTTTGAGGAGCCAACTTAAATTTTAAAAGAAATTTGAGGTTTAAATGAAATTAAAAAAAACAAAGGGTTTAACTAAAATTTTTAATAATTTTGAGAGGTTTAACAAAAAATTAAAATTTTGAGAGGGAATTTAATTAAAAATATTCAAAATTTTGAAACTTGAAATGAATTATTAAAATTCTTGAGGGGCCGAATTCAATTTTTCATAAAGTTTAAGGGTAAACTTCAAATTTCTTAAAATTTTGGGGGCGTGATGAGGCCCCACTAGTCCTTTAAAGGATCTTCCCCTACCCATATATGTTCGAGTTTAGTCTCGTTTGAAATATGAGCTTTAAATTTAATCCAAGCTCATTTGTATCTATAAATGATTAATCAAAGTTTGAAAGGGCTTGTAGCATGCTCGAATCGATCTTCAAAAACAGTCAAGAGGGTTGAATTGAACTCCCGAAAGAATTGGCTAAAACCGATAAAAATGATAAACAATTTGCACGATGATTTTAGAGTGGTTCGACTACCCAACCCAGTCTACATCCACTACCTTAGCACACCACTAAGGATTTTCTAATTCACTATGAATTCTTCCCCTTTTCTAGGCTAAGGAGGCAACCCTTACAATCCTATATTTTAATGGCTAAAATAAACCACTCTAGTTTTTACTTAGGCTAAATTAGAACTTCTCCCTTTTACAAGGTTTGCTTTGTAAACTAAATACCTCACAAGGTAGGTGTTTACACAAATGATTAAGCTCACAAGAGTACAAAAGATAAAAGCAATTAAGTACTATCTAAATACTATATACAAGAGAAATAAGGAAATAAGACTTGAAAGTTAATTTCTCTTGATAATTTTGCTTGGATGTGTTCTCTGACCATCTTCAAGTGTTCCATCCTTCACATTATAGTTAGGAACAAGCTTGTGGCTGTTAGTGACTGTTAGGGATGATTTAGAGCCCCTAGAAACATTTTTCAGCCGTTGGAGGCAGTTCTGGACAATGAATGTCGGTACACGTAATGTCTGTAA
Source organism: Hibiscus mutabilis (assembly GCA_019671005.1). Classification (NCBI taxonomy): domain Eukaryota; kingdom Viridiplantae; phylum Streptophyta; class Magnoliopsida; order Malvales; family Malvaceae; genus Hibiscus; species Hibiscus mutabilis. Next base: position 8,559,469 of record CM033715.1, on the reverse strand, counting down.
TGTCGGTACACGTAATGTCTGTATTTTTAATTATTATATCAAAACAAAAATCCTAACAAAGTTTGTTTTAGGCCTACCCATGTTATTTTAAAAAAAATATATATATGTTATTTTGAACCCAACGAGTGGCTTCAGTGGGAAAGAGAATGGTGTTCATATTATGAGATTTTGGTTTGACCATACGAGAAACTGTGTGCAAGATATGTGTGCTTTATCACATGGTTAAGGAAGAGTATGGACGGATATTACCATGTAATTATACTAGTATATTAGAAACATGTTATTTCAAATATAATATTTAATTGTACTACACATCCTTAAGCTATGACTCTCGTCCTAAATTGATGCATGGACTTTTGAATATTCTAATTTCATCCCCAAACTACGACTCTCATTTTAAAATTAATCAAAACTTTTGAATATTATAGTTTCACCCCAAATTATGACCCTCATTCTGAAATGGTCTCCAAACTTTTGAATGTTCCAATTCCATCATCAAATTATAATTTATATCACACCATATTATTGTATAATACATATGAGTGTTTACGTAAAAATTAACAAATTTTATAACGGGTTTATTAACATTGGATATAACTAACATATAATTATAACTTGAAGGTAAAATTAGAATGTTCAAACTTTAGAATTATGGTCATAATTTGAGGAAGAAATATTCATAAGTTTATAAACAAATTTAGAATAAAAACCACAGTGTGTTACAACTAACTCTTTAATAATTAATAATTTGATATGTTTTTATTTTTAAACATGTGCATGTTAATAATTTTTGTGTTTACATTATAATATTATATATTATTGTAGATTTATTTTTTATGTTATATAAATGGTGTAATATATTATATTATAAATTTTAAAAAATGGGCCAAGTTTGAACAGTATATGTTGAGGTCCGAATCTAATTTATATTTTAAACTTTAAATTTTTTTCTAAGCCCGTTTCTTTTGCCTAATGTTTTTACACAAAATTCGAAACAAAGCTTTGAGCATGGACCGATAATTTGACTTTTTTTAATAGACCGATAATTTGACCTTTGAATATATCTATTGTTAATGAAAAACATCTACCCTATAAAACAAATATAAGCTTCAAGAAAAATAATACAAGAGTAAACATAGTAATACAATAAATATAAATTTTAATGTTATTAGTATTGAGTTAGAAAAGTCGTCCTTTTAATAAATTTCTATAGTATTTAATTCATATTAATCAACTAATGGTTTGAATATAATAAATTATAGAAAAAATAAAATTCAATGTTAACTTAATTATTAGAAAATTATATATAGAAAAGTGGTGCAATTATTTTTAAGGTCCTTCACGTTTGTTTTGATTTGTATATTATTGCCCTGACAGAGAGAGAAATGAAAGGTTCCAATTGATGGCGCACGGCATTACGCCGGTGGCGTTAGCGTGTGAGTGCCACCAAGGGGCAAGTGCCGACCTCCCATTGCTCGGCTGACGCTCCCCTAATTGGGGCGGTGGAATACGTTGGGTCCCGTGAAACGAATGAATTCCGCAGCCACTCATTTAGCAATAGAATAAGGCCCCATTTTCGTAGAAACATCATTACACATATTCATGTGATTCTATAATTTATCACTAGGTTGACTCATCAAAGTAGTTTCTTTGAATATATACTCTTTTTAACTCCTTTCTAGATCATACAGTTATTAGAGTACATCATTTCCAAGTCAAGAGATTTGAAATTCGATTCAAGCCTTTTGAATATTTGATTCACCATGCAATATCTTTGAATTATATATATATATATTAATAGCTTGAATTATGTATATATTATTAGGGATCGGGTGTTGTTCGGTTTAACTATGGTTTTAGTCTCGGTATCAGAATTTCAATGTTATTAATTCTTGTTGTTAAAATGACGATCTGATTTATTAAAGATTTACATATTTGATTGAATATAACTGATTGGATTTAAATGAGATTTTGATTAATTATGTGTTCAAATAATAGGAAAAAGTTCAACATCATCGTTTTAATAGCATCAACTACCAATATTTTCAATTTTGTCCTACTAAAACCATTATAAAGTTAAGAATAAACCACACACAATAATCTGATTATTAGTAAGTTTATATTTTGATCATCGAATTATGAACAGTTATATTGAAGGTTATTCAAAAAAAAACTTGATTTTTGATATGGTATGCGAATATGAGAGTTAAATTTGTTATTATATCAATTTTAAAAATTATCATATTACTTTCCGTTAAAAATTACGGACGACGTGACTTATATGATCAAATTTTATTAGTTGTGCGATGAAAAAGTAATTTTTCATAATTCATTAACCTAAATATAAATTTACAAATAATCAGTTGACTATAGGTGTAATTTACCCTAAAAGTAAACAGATCAAATGGTACCAAATTAGAGAAAATGAATCTTTAATTCCAATACAGTAGAGGTACTAAAATCATAATTATACCCCATACTCCCTACCAAAACACCATCCACTTGAGCACAGTGTTTTCCATGGATGTGCTCTTCTTCCTTTATAATTTAGATGGGATTATAAAAAGGGCGAGCTCAGAAATGCTTTTTGGTAACAAAAAAACTTGCTTTGGTCTGCAATTCAATCTCTAAAAGTTGAAAACAAACCAGATAGAGATATGCATGACTTTATTGTACGTATGTGGGATTTGTTGTCTGATTTTTCAAACGTCAAAAAAGAGAAAACAACGACCCTCTCTTCCTCATGACCCCACCAAAAAAGGGGGACCGACCGAGGGTCAAATGCTGTTGCGTTGGTGGTGGGCGTGAGTCTCCTAGAAACCTAGAACAAGTCAAATTTAGAAAAAAGAAAAAAAAAGGCATATCTTGCTTTGCTTTAATGAAACGTTAGAAAAAACAGACCAAAGGGATAAGGTTCATGGTTCACGTTAAGGGTATTCATAGTTAACTAACATACCAGTATTACAACAAATCTACATATTAATCATTATAGTATATTGATTAACTATGAACACCCTTAATTTGTGTGTGGCATTTCGAGTGATCCACGTATGTGCAGTCAAAGTGGCACGAGAATCAGGCATGGCAGCAGAATGTTAAAGAAAAGAGGGGGGGGGCATGGGAGTCTACACCACTACACATGACTTGCATGTGTCGGTTTCCGATGCAGAAAAAATGTGAAATCCACCACCTGACATATTGCACGGGTCACATTAACCAACTCTTTTTCTTCTTTTTTTATGATGATGATGATGGACATTTCAAGGTATCAAACTTAATGGAAACCCATTTTTCTTTTTGGTTATTATGCCACCACCACTCATTTATTTATTGCCCTCATGAGATGTGCACATCTGCAAATCTTTTTACAGCAATATTCTTTTTGGATACAAGATCTTCTTCGATCCTGTCTTGTTTCCGGAAAAAAGCTCTTCTAACATTAGCTTTTTATTTACAAGACTCAAACTTTCGATGTTTATATTAGTGGATGAAATTTTAGTCGAAATATCCAATAATGTCATCCCATTCTGCAATTGCAAATGCATATATAGTGGATCCAGTCTTTGCAATTATTATATATATCATGTAGCCTATAACATGGATAGTTGCATAATATATGTTTCCAGTGCATTTCCATAAAGGTTCCACGTGTAACAGTGGCTTGTTTTTTGTATTATATATACATAGTTAATGGTTAATTGTTGGAAGCATGCATGTATGGATGCTGCACAAACACAGACAAAGAAAGCAACAAATACAGCAGGTTTTGCTGTGGAGTGTGAACACTAGACCATACCCTGGTTTTGCTGTTCTACTCTTAAATTTAAGAGTTCTAATTTAAATTTTGACAAATCAAAATATACCTAGGTTATTGGTATTGTTGCTAGTATAATATATACGAAGGCGTGAAATCTAGTATGTTTAAGTGTTCAATATCCTTCTATTTATAGGTGGAGATAAGTCTGGATAATTGTACCGAAATTATATGTTCCAACAAAATGTCTAAGTTTTGAGACTATGCAGATAGGGTGGTGATGTGTCTATACTCTATTGTTAAAACGTTGCCATCATTTTCAGTTCATGCATGAATCATGCTGGTGTCATATGAACAATCTCAAACAGTTATTGTTGATACCATATCTTACAAAACCCCATTGTTTTTTGTTTTATTCATTTATTTGTTTACCAAATTTTCATGAGAGCGTCAGTCAGTAGGGGTGGGTGTGGTCCTCAGAACGACCGTTTCTGCAGTGAGTGGTCTAATTAGCCATATTTTTCAAGTCTCAAATTGTGGGCAAAGAACACTGAAGAGCCAGCCAGCTAGCCATTGAAAGTCTCACTCATTCACAAGATGCGACTTTTAAATGCATCGGTGCCGGTGGTGGGTTACAACAGCAGTGATGGGATCTTACCACCTTCCTTTGCTCGGTGCAGGCAGCAGTCCCCCTCGGTGCTCTAAACCAACAACTCCTCGACTCACCGTCTCGTCTCTTTCAAAGTCTTGCCCATTAATAAAAACAACTACTTTCGAGTCCCCATTTTTCCTTAACAGTGAATTTCTTTATTTATTTTTTTGTGTACTTGTATGGATATGTATAATTGAACATAGGGTTTTGAATTGTCAAGATCTTCAATGGGGTTTGGTGTAAATGTTCAAATTTGTGTTTGGTCGGATATTGAATTGATTTTGAACTTGAATAGGGATTTTTGAAAATTGAAAGAAAGACCCATCTATTTCAATTTAACGCATAAATAGATACATAATAAAAAAATATTGTTTAATTTTATTCATTTATTTCATTAAATAGTCCTAGCCTATATGTGTGTATATATATAGATTAACCAAATGCTTAAGGCTATTTTTTTAAAGAAAAAAATCCCATGTACTTAATTTAACACATTAACTAACGGTGTTATTCCAATTGGACCTAATAATACTATCACAATAATAGAGGGGTAAAACAACAATTAGACATGGATACACTAAATGATGTTGCGGCTAAAAATACTTATATTATCTCTGTATAGGTTTAAATTCTGACATTTTAGGAGAATATAATATCTCTATTCAACAAAAACCACGATCAGAGAAAGAAAACAACTTTCTAAATCATTCACCAATTCATGTGTTGGATATGCTAATGATGATGGAAATTAATCAATGAACCCCTTAATGAGGGGGAATTGAGTCAATGCAAGCGTGTAGTAAGGCACGAGGAAAACCACAAGCCCACCTTCCAAGAAACGAAAGCTCCATACATTGCATTTCTAATCAAAACTCAGACCAATCACCCAACAACATTTTAATCTCGAAAACAACGGTCTTAAAATATATCTCTTTGAAAGTGTTGAAATGAGATGTGAACCCTAAACATTAATTTGTTTTCTCTAAAGAATATCGCCTGAATCACCGATTGTTATAACCACCACCAACTAAGAAATGACATTGTCCCCGACACAAATCATTTTCAATTTGAAAAACAACACAAGGAAAAAAACCAGGAAGATGCATAACAAAAACACATAAACTTTATAAACCGTAACAGTTTAGAAAACTGCAGCAAACACTTGGCACCAAATACGAGAACAAGGGGTTTGGATTTCTGCAGAACAAAAAGGATCCCATTTTTCTCCTGTGGTAGCAAAGCTAAGAACTTTTGGTTTAAAGCGTCGGTTTTGAAAAAACCCCTTGGTGTTTTCGCAGTTTTCACATGGAGGGGCCACCCTCTCCATGTGTATATGTGCCGTTGCTCACGGTCACCACCGTGTTTCCTCTCTGCTTCCTTTGCGAATGCAAACGTAAACAACGCTTTCAGATTAAAGATTTTGGCTGAACTGACAGCACCCTTTTTTCCCCACTAGTATATTCAATTGAGTATGTGTAAATGTAACAGTAGTTGCATTTGGCCTTGGGAAGTGTGTTTGTTTAACCAAGGTTTCTTTTTTGCTTTAGAATCTTGCTGACATTGGACAAAATTTCCGTGATTTAGGATCCATTGTGAGTTTGTAAAGTAACCCAATGGAGAGAGGGAGGGGGTGTTGAGTTTCTTGGATTTGTGTGTGTGAGTTTGGTGCATGTGGTGGAGTAGCAGAGACAAAGAGTGACAGATCATGTTCCGGGATAAAAGTTGTGAATTCTCGATGCCAGCAATCCGTTTCTTCTTTATATATTTCCAGCAACATTTTGTCTTCTGCCATTTATGTCAGTTTCAGATTCTCTCATTCAAATCTAATCTTTACTCCTCTAAACCTAACACACATATTTTACAAAATGTTTTTTTTAATGAAGTGACGAATTTAACATTATTTTTAGAAAGTACGGCAAAAAACGACGACGGACGAACTTAGAAAAATTTAAGGGATGAGATTATAAAATTTTATGGGACTAAAAATAATTTTTTAGTAGAAAATACATAGAAAATTTTTAAAAGTTTTAAAAATCTTATAGGAATTTTAATTTTTTAAGAGGACGACCACCCCTATAAGTCCATCCATAATAAAAAAAGTAACTTTGAGAAGTATATTTAAAAGTGTTTATGTATTGTTTGTTTTAAAATATGAGTATCTAATATTACTGTCAAAATGTGCTTTTAAGTAAATAAAATATTTATTTTAGACATTATTATTAACAAATGTAAAAAAAATGGTGATATATACGAAAATAAATAAGTAATTGTATTTAAAAATACTTTCAAATTTAGACCAATTTAACATTACTTTTGAAATTTGTGGTAAAAAAATATTTTTCAAAAGTGCTTTTTGGATTTCTGAGTTTGAGAGAAGCAAAAAAAATTTCATTGTTTTAACTCAATAAACACTTTTGACCCAAAGTACTTTTGAAGAGTAATAATTTACAAGATCGAAGTTGTTATTTAACAGTTGTGCGGTTCATTGTAACTTAAATTGAATTATTTTCATTTGATTAATTAATATAGTAGGGAATCAATTTATTTAGTTTTTCTATAATCACGGGTACCAATTAATTGATTGATTAATTTAGATTAGATACCGTAAATGTATATTACGAATATGATTCTCACAAATTTATTTAATTTTTAGTGTCTCTTTTAATTTTTTTATCAAATTAATCCACATATAACGAAATAATATCATAATGTTATGTTGACATGTTATTTTGTGTTTGTTGAAAAACTTACTTTAATTATTTATCATTTTTTGTCTCGCAGTAAAAAATCAAAAGAACTAGTGGTGTTGATATTTTAATAATGACAATATCTATTATTTTAAATTTTTGACGATGAAAAAGATCGTAAAATAATCGGCTTAACAATGTTATTATTATGTCACATTTGGGTCAATTTGACAAAAATATAAGTTTAGAAGAGACATAGTAAAAATTTAAGGACTAAAATGACTAGACTGATAAAGTTAGATGTCAAAAAGATAATTGTACCCTTCAAATGTTGCATCATATTCTATAGCCACATCTCTAATTAATTCAATCCCGGCCATCAAGCATTGGCTTAATGGCAAACTTGAGATATTAAAAATTTGAAATCACAAGTTTGAGTCTTATTATTTTTAGAATATTATATGTGAGTTTAAGTTTTTGACTTTTTTAATATAATTAAATCTTATCATGTATAGATCTTATCCGGATATATTATGATCTAAATTTAAATAATTACATGGTAAAATAATTCAAAATAATTCAAAATAATCGTGATTACAATTTTTGTAACAGTTTTACCTGAATTTCTTTTTTTTTTCCCTGTTTGAAATGAAATATCCTACTCGTATAAACCTAATATAGATTTAAAATTCCTTTGATGGGCAACTACTCTATATGAGATTAGGCCGTCGTTATCCCGGGTGAAGTGAACCGATAAGCACAAACTCATTGACGATGTCATAAGAACACTATTCTACAAATAGAATTCAAATTATTGTGAATTTTAGAGTGATCCCAATGGTAAAGGATGATATATTTTATCTAGGTAATTCGAGTTCGAGTACTATATGTGTACGGTATTTATGTCTTATTAAAAGGCTAAAAAATTAAACAAATATTACCTTATAATCAAACCAGTATATTAAAAGAATTAAATTGTTGCGGTTTGATAACGGAGTTACGATAACAAACTATACTTGACACCAAACCAAATCCAAATT